>JBBBDQ010000166.1:1147500-1747500 GCA_037127315.1 Ascarosepion bandense | reverse complement strand
CTGTAGAACTACTCACATACAAAGATATTAAATTACACCAAACTTCATATAAATAAGAAAAAAGTCATAAGCAGCAGCAGAGGATGTAAAAGCTGTGAGGAGTGAAGACATCACAATGAAGCCTTCAAAAAACTTCAAGTTAGCATAACTCTGCTCAGTTAAGTGACAAATATCTCCACTATATATATATATATATATATATATATATATATATATATATATATCTATCACGATATGTCAGATTAAATAAATTGTAAACATTATGTTTGCTTATTTTTAATAAAATCCGTTCATACTCATGGATAATCATTTGCGTATTACAATTAAAAGATGTCAGAAATGAGCTGTAATGTTGACAGGTGTTATTTCATTCATTATTCATTGTTATTTCATTCATTATTTTCATATCACCTTGAGAAATTAATGAAAATAATATCTGTCAACGTTACAGCTCATTTCCAACATCTTTTAATTGTAATACGCGAATGATTATCTGTGAGTATGAACGGATTTTATTAAAAATAAGCAAACATAATGTTATCAACTTATTTAATCTGACATGTTTAAAAGGAAATTTGCTGTCTAAACATATGATGTATAAACTTTTAAATATTAATTTTAGAGAAAAAGTTATGGCAAATTAGAAATCTAGACTATATGCCTAAATTGAATTTTTAATTTCTCGGCAACCCCTCTCATTTGTTGCATATGTATTCTCAACATAAACATCACTTAAATTTGTTCAACTCTTAAAGGATGAAACGCATCACACAAAATCTTTTTCTATTTTAATAAATATATATATTTTTTTTTTTATATAAAAATAACTGCAAAATATTTATATTGATATGCTATCTAAAATGACAGCAACATATGTATTGATATACCTACTATTGAGTGTCTTACATTAAAAAAAAAAAATCACAATTCCTGATCATGACAGGATATATATATATATATGTATATATATATATATATATATATATATATATATATATAGGGATTGGTTCAGATTTGGACAGGATTTTAAAAATATTTTTCTGATATTAGCTTGTTCCATTGTTTCATTTTTTTTTTTTATTTTTTTTTTACTGCTTTGTTTCTTTCATTTCTTTTTTTACATTCTGATGTTTTTTTTATCATTAGGTTGCTGGAGTTACTGACACATATATTTTGCTTTCAAAGGTTAGCAGTAAATCTTTAGTGTATATTCTTTTTTTGTGTCCTGCAGTTGAAATTCCCCAGACTTTTTAACATCACACACCTCTTTGCTTTGCTCTCAACCAATATTTTCTCACAATCCTCTTCACAGCCATTTAGTTATCAAGGTAAAAATAAAACTTTGATTAATAATTAATTAATCAAAATGTTTTTCTCACGATAATTCTCAAAAAGCAACAAAGCATCAGTGCAGTAAAAGTAATTTTAATTGATCATTTCCTATGCAATCTTCTTTTTTTCTCTTCTTCTTTTTTAGAAAAATGGCCACGGTGGTTGCATTGAAAATGATGTATTCACTGTGTGACAGATCTTTGCGGAAATTTTGAAGCATCCATCAAAGACTTAAAAATGCAAAACTAACCACAATGTAGAAAGGGTTGAAGCTCTCATTCAAAAAGGCTCTTCTTTTTCATTTTAAATCGTTTGAATTATGACTATGTTTATATAATAAATGTTTGCTTGTTCTACAAGTAGAGCCTAGAGTCAAATCACAGTGAAAACACTCCTTCAGTCATTGGAGTTAAGCAGTATCTAACCTGGTCACTACTTTGATTGGGGACCACTTGCTAATTCTGGGTAGTGTAAGTGACCTCCTACAATCTGAAATATATTTTGGCATTAAATAACCCACAAAGGGTTGATAAACATGGCAAAAACAAATCACTCTGTCTTTCAGTCAGTTAAGTGCCATACGTGAAACACGCTTGGGCGATCATGTCTCAAAAGAGACATGACTGACTGGGCAGAAGATTATCCCGCAGTAGGTTGTCATTGCTTTCTGCGGTAGACTGGTTGCCAGCCAAGGCTATAGAACCCAATCTGTCCTGTTATTTAACCCATAACTGGAAGGAAGAGATGGATTAATACCTTTTCCAAGGGTATTTGCGCGTAAGTGAATGCAATGAATTCAACTGGAATTCAAACGGCTCTCCAATTTCTTGTTCCAAGCCGATATCCACTAGACCACCACGCTGTCTTTAAACCTGCTAAAAAGAATGAGGTGGTCTAGTTGCTGTCAGCCTAATTGTTATCTATTGGAAATCTTGTCATTGTTTTGCACTCGTTTTTGAAAAGGTATGAATTGAATTTTACTTGCCCTATTTCTTGTTACTTTGACTATGATCTGATCAGAGTGATACATATAATCATTTGAAAAGTATCAACTCTTTTTGAGTTACCTGATGTGTTCCGATAATTCACAGATATTTCTGTGCAACTCCTTATTTTATGGATTATCAACCATTTGTTAGTTATTGAAAATCGAAGCTTATTTTTTGGATTGTAAGAATAATGTTGTTTTTTGTTTTTGACAAGTAAATATAACATAAAAATTCTTTGGAGATAACAATAATTTTTTTCTACATACAAGTCCTACTATTTAACCCATAGCTGGAAGGATATGGATTCTCACCTTTCAGAATAATATTATGATGTAAGTGAATGCGATGAATTTAAGTGGAATTTTGTAAAATTTTGCTAAGTTATAATAATAAAAGAACCATTCTATTTTCATTTAGAATTATCCACTTGGCAATAAATACTAAAAATGGTATGAAATTCATCATTTTTTTTTAAAACTGGGGTGGCCTAATAATTATGGCTGGTAGTGTATATCTCAAATTCAATAAATTACAAGCATTGTGTCTGTTTATCTTCAGGGTTGTAAGTTGTGGTAACAAAAAATAACCACAATACTGTGTTGTTAAAAATTACTATAAATTTTCTTCTTGCTTGGGAACATACTTGGTAACATCAAGAAATGCATAATAAAATCAACTATCAAAGTTACAGTGTATTTCTGACATCTTTCATTGATAATACGTGAAAGATTATCAGTGAGTACAAACAGATTTTATTAAAAGTAATGAGCATGTGAACAATGATGAGGTCTTGGAAATGATGGAAACAAAAAGGAAATTAATACTGAGCATCAGGAGGAGACAGCTGAAGTTCCTGGGACACGCAATGAGGAAGGAGGGCTTGGAGAATCTGATACTAACAAGCTAGATAGAGGGAAAAAGTGATGGGGCAAAGCAATGGATAACATATTTTAAAGACCAAATCAGGTGGATGACGGAATGAGGATTGCATGGTGTAACAGGAGAAGGCGTGCTCAGAGCCACCAGGGATAGGGAAGCGTGGAAAGCCATGATCGCCTACGTCCTGAAGGAACAGGGCACATAGAAGAAGCAAACATAATGTTTGCAGTTTATTTAATCCGACATGCCTAAAAAAAATTTGCTGCCTAAATACACACGCACACACACACATATAATGGGCTCTTCCTTTGATTTTGTTATATTAGGGTCCAATTCGTTTAATACATAAAGCAACAAGTTTTATGTTTATGTGTGCCATCTAGCTTGCCTTGGATTTGCATAACAGGCTGTAGAGGAAGCATTTGAAACTGTCTGTTTGTGAATCAGAAGCCTCTGATTCAGACCTGGATTCTGGGTATTTTAGTAAGTGTGTGCCTTCAAACCAGCCTTGGATTTACAGAACAAATGACAAATTGGGCACTTGAACATCAACACAAATGGAGTAATTGGCATGAAAGATCAAGTTTTAGTTCCCAAATCAAGTGCATCAAGATGTTGGAAGTGATTCTGTTCAAAACTTGTAATGCCATGATGACAAGTTGAGTTCCACTCGATTTGATGTAAAGACAATTCGAAGCAGTCAACAGGTATGTTAGCTGCTCCAAGATTGCTTCCAACATTTCAGGCTCCATCAAGCAACTGGCTGTACATCAGAGTTTTTGGCATTCTATCTTCCATTCAAACAATTATGGCCAACCCATCTTAACTGTAACTGAATCAAAAAGGATTCAATTCTGCCAATGATATATTAACTGAAACTGGTGGTGTGACTCTAAATTTATTATTTGGAGTCTGGGGGAATGTGGAGTTACCCCTTAAATGCACTACTCCCAGGTCTACTCTGGCCCAGAGTGGTAGTACCAGTTAGGGGCAATCTATGAGTTAAATAGTTTGCATGTATGCGTGTTTGTTATGTAAATCAGTCAGTTAAGTGCCATACGTGAAACACGCTTGGGTGATCATGTCTCGAAAGAGATATGACTGACTGAGCAGAAGATTATCCGGTAGATTGGTTGCCAGCCAAGGCTATAGAACCCAATCTGTCCTGTTATTTAACCCATAACTGGAAGGAAGAGATGGATTAATGCTTTTCCCAAAGGTATTTGTGCGTAAGTGAATGCAATGAATTCAACTGGAATTTGAACTCGGCTCCCCAATTTCTCATTCCGAGCTGATATCCACTGCACATAACGCACATCTGTAAATAAGTTTGCATCATTTATATACATGTATATGTGTACATATGTGTGTGGGTATATATGTGTGTGTTTGTACTGGAAGTACTGGTGAGGTCACACCACTGTAATAAAATCTAAGGGATGTTGTTTTTTGTGTTCATGGCAAATATTTGCACCAATGCCTTGTTATAAGCACTTCCAAAATGTATGGCTAGTTTTACACAAACCTTCACCACTGCAAACAAATCATCTGCCTGTATAGTTCAATTCTTTGATCTTTCCATCTCTTCATCAACCCAATCTGTTCTGTTATTTAACCCATAAGAAGGAGGGAAGAGATGGACTAATGCCTTTCCGAAGTGTATTTGTGCATAAGTGAATGTAATGAATTCAACTGAAATTCGAACTTGGCTCCCTGATTTCTCGTTCAGAGCTGGTATCCACTGCACCACTAGTTTAACATAAATCTTTGCCCAATTTTTGAGAATGGGTTGAAAATAAAATATTTATGTATTTTTAGGTCTGTTCATGTGTTTTTAACATCAATAATATATTGGGATTCTTTGTCCAATTTTATATACATAATTTATTTGTTAAGCAAATAAACACACATATCTTTTTTTGTTTTTCTTTTTTCTTCATCTGATAAAACCAAAAGAGCTGAAATGCATAATCAATTCTAGCTTTAATGAAACAGTTTATTCCATTTGTCATACTACTTCAAAACCTTGTCAGGATTCTATATACTTTTTTTTATACACACACACACATAGATATATAGATTTTTCACTTAACTGAGCTATTTCAGTCATGTCAAATTCAAAGTTTCCTGAAGAAATTATGTTTTCATGCTTCCGTAAAAACAGAAACCCTGTAGAGTGATAGCATTACAATAATGCTTTCACGAAACTTCGAAGTCAGCGTGACTGAAACAACACTAATCAGTTAGGTTAAAAATCTCTTAACATTAATTATCTATCTATCTATCATCATTTACCCATCACACCCAATGGTGCATAAGGCAGCAACTTTTTGTTGTTGTTTCTGTAACAAACTGTTTTTTTACAGGGCAAGGTTATTAGCCCTGCACCCAACCCCCAAACCTGGAGGACCAGTGGACCATTCTTGGTCCTTACATTTACAGCACCTGGTATTCCCAAATGGTCACCTATTTAAGTACTGACCAGGCTCGATGTTGCTTAACTTTGGTGACGGGAACCGGTGAATTCAAAACGATATAGCCGTAGACATCAATATATATACCCTTGTGCAAATGAATAATGTCTTCTTAGGATCTTTCACTGATCACATGTATGTCAAGTCTTGGCATTGTTTTTCTCTTCTGACCCACACATATATGCACACACACGTGTGTGTGTGTGTGTGTAATCAATAATAACAAGTGCGTTGTGGTCCAGTGGATATCGGCTTGGAACAAGAAATTGGGGAGCTGAGTTCGAATTCCAGTTGTATTCGTTGCATTCACTTACGCGCAAATACCCTTGGGAAACATATTAATCCGTTTCTTCCTTCCAGTTATGGGTTAAATAACAGGACAGATTGGGTTCTATAGCCTTGGCTGGTAACCAGTCTACCGCAGAAAGCAATGGCAACCTACTGCGGGATAATCTTCTGCCCAGTCAGCCATGTCTCTTTCGAGACATGATTGCCCAAGTGTGTTTCACGTATGGCACTTAACTGACTGAAAGTTTTAACAAACAATAGTATAAAACATTTACAAATAACCGCATTTTGTTACATGATTATTTCTACTCTATATCCTCTAGAATAATTTGGATCATAACTGTTCTCACCCAATATCTTCCTACATGTAATGCACCATTGACCAACATATTTAAATGGTCAAGTCAAAACAAACACACATGGCCTGCAAATTGCATTCAAGTATCAAACAGATTGTTGCCACTTGGTTTTGGCATCAATGTCAACTTTTATATTTATGTATACTCTATCCCTGATATTGAGCAATGTCATCTATAAATATAACTTAAAACTATATTTTTATTGCTATTCAAGAGGCCCTATATATCAGATTTTCCTTCTGCCATCAAGTTTACATTATGTAATAGTGGAAATAGAGTATTAAAAGTTTTTTTAAATTAAAAAGATGCTCACGCGAATTCCAGTCGTATGAAGCACACAAGGGCTTATAATGGACACTCCTTTTGAAAAAACAACACAAAAATAAATTACTATGTAACAGTCAAAACACAAAGAAAAATAGCAATATCAGAGATAAAAACACCCTTGAAAATGACTATAGAATTAGCTGAAAGTGCTTGGGGCAGTAAAAATTATTGACAATTTTTATATTTTTTAACTCATACAAAATGGAAAAATGTTAAATTGCTAGGAGAAATTTTAAAAAAATTAAGTCTTTGTCAGCCATACTTAATGACAGGTGTTTGAAAGAAAAGTTACTACCCAGCAGTATATTTATATATATATATATATATATATATAAGTTTTCTATGAGTCATAATGACAATTGTAAAGTTTTTCTGTGATTGAAACACAATGTTCCAAATTTTAAAAATCTTAAACAATTTCCAAAAATACATTTAAAACAGTGATTAAATAAAAACATGAAAAAACTGATTCTGTTTGAAAAGGATATTTGAGAATAAGTGAAATGTGGCTTGCCCAGGAAGAAAATATTTGAAGAAGTTTGTTATGAATGTAAGCAGAGAGAGATAATATGTAGAATATTAAGAACATTGGTGGCTACAGATGTGAAAGATGACAAACGACAACTTTTTAAGTAAACATCACAAAGACAAACTTCTAAAGTTGAGTGAATAAGTTTAGGAAATCTAATTTTTCAATGGTAAGATTTTATATGAATAGGGGTACATAGACATGATGGCTGGACTATAGAGGTTTTGTTTTTTATGGAAATAGTCAACCTACCATGAGAAAGTGAAATCATGTTTTGGGTTAGCTATATTCTTTGTCTATATTTTTGAGATGAGGTGTTGTAATTATTTACATGGTTCAAACTGTTGTTCTCATCTTAGTTGCATTATTCACTGTTTCAGCCACTGTTTGCTCTGATCTTCTTCAGGTGATTGGAATTTTGAACTGAATCCTTTCGATGACAGTGGATAAGTGTTGGTTGAATCTAGTGACTTGACCCAAAAGAGTTGTGAGTTCAATACTTGGCTACAGCAGTGACAAACAAAGAACTTAGAGTTGAGTTAAAAGGAGATAACTAAGACATCTGGAAGTGACAAGACTCATAGAACAAGAACAATTCCAGTGATTAAAATAAAGGGTTCAGTTCAAAATTCCAATCACCTGAATAAGGTCTGAGTGTATAACAGCTGAAACCTTGTGAATATGGCAACAAAGATGAGGAAAACAGTCTGAACAAATAATGTAAATAATTGTAATCTTATAGGCTCATTCAAGGTTAGTAATTAATGAGAATTACAAGTGTTTGAAGTTATTCAGTGATAAATTAAGAAAATTCAAACTAAAGAGCCTGTTTATACAAGAATATACTTGACAAGATAAAATGGAAAAATATGTGTAACATGTTTCATCCTCCAGAAGTCTTTAGCTGGAAGATTGGGTCACTGTGCTCTCCCAGAAAGTTTTTCTTGTCAGAATTGATTTTGCATGTTTATAAATCTACCATTTGTCCATGCATTGAATACTGTTGCCATATCTGGTCAAGTGCTTCTGTTGTTTGTCTGAAGGATCTGCAATATAATTGGTCCTGACTTGGCATCTCGACTCCAGTCACTTTCTCACTGACATCATGTGACTTCCCTCTGACTTTTCTACAAATATTTTCATGGTAACTGCTCTGACAAGCTTTTTTCCCCCCTAGTGCCTCAACCATATGAGTATGAGCACACTACTAGATTGGCGTTTAGGTCCCACCCTTTTACCATTGAAATATTTAAATGTAACCATCGCTCTTACTTCAACAGTATCTTTTCTTGCCCTTCCCTCTTGTAGAACTCTCTTCCAATTATTTGCTTCCCTGATAGCTGAAATCTCTAAATTTTTAAATGCAATGTCAATTGCCATCTTCTATCTTCATGAATTTCATTAATCTTTTGTCATTTCCTCAATACTCCCTGTAACCCCCATTGTACACTAGTAGTGGTCCCACCTTGCTTGGGGTGAAATTTTAAAAAAAGGGGGGGGACTTCATTGGACTAATGTAATGTTTTGTTTCTTATGGATATGAGTTGAATAGCAGGATGAACTGGATTCTACAGCCTTGGTTAGCAACCAGTTTATCACAGAAACCTACTGCGAGAAAATCTTCTGCCTGGTCAGTCATGTCTTAAAAGAAACATGATTGCCCAAGCTGTCTCTTGTATGGCACTTAACTGACTGATATATGTAGAAGAGGTCAGTAGAGATATGTAGACACAAATGTCGGTTATTATGCACTGGCAAGAAACATGAAAGACGTTGAAATTTTAAATTTAGAATAATTGTTTTTCCTCAAATATGACTGGGTATGCAGTCTACCCAATTTTCTTCAGTTTTCTAATGCTGTTGTTTTTGTTTTTACCACTTTTATAAATAGGTCAGGTTCATTACATTAAGTGCCAATACCCCTGGAAAAGATATGAGTCCATCTTTTCTCCCTCCAGCTATGGATTAAATAGTAAAACAGACTGGGTCCTATAGCCTTAGTTGGCAACCAGTCTGCCATTGAAAGAAACGGCAACCTACTGTGTGAAATCTTTTGTCTAGTTAGTCATGAAATGATTGCCAAAGTATGTATCATGCATAGCACCTGATTGGCTGAGCCCACATTGTGATAATAAAAGACCTGCCAAGAAACATAAAATGTTGTAGGAACTTGTATGCAAATTTACTGTGGCTGATCTAGCAATCAGTGCACTTCCTATACACTTTTGCCTTAGAATATGCTTCTTTGTATTTTGCAAAGTTATCTATTGTCCATCTTGTCTCAAAAGGTTTCATGTAAAGGTTTTATCTCTCTAAATAGTCAGTGCAAAACTTGTGGTCTATTATTAAAAGATATATTTGAGAACAGAAAACTTTATTCAAGCTAGGATCATCTCTTGCTTTGAATAAAAGTAAAGTTATGGATG
Source organism: Ascarosepion bandense (assembly GCA_037127315.1). Taxonomy (NCBI): domain Eukaryota; kingdom Metazoa; phylum Mollusca; class Cephalopoda; order Sepiida; family Sepiidae; genus Ascarosepion; species Ascarosepion bandense. The sequence continues at coordinate 1,737,897 of JBBBDQ010000166.1, read as the reverse complement.
TTTATGTAGCATAGCAGTTACTAGTGTGGCAAGTGTGATTGGCATGTCAAGTTAAAATTTTAAGGCTATTACATTCACTTTTGCACAAATGCCTTTGGAAAGATATGAATCCATTTTCTGCTTCCCCACCCCCAGCTAGAGATAACTGAGATCTCTAGCTTTGGTTAGTGACCAGTCTAGGAGAAAGATAACTGATGTTAAAACCAGTTCAGAGTAAAAATCTACTTATTATTGAAACCGCAGCAGCTGCACTTTGCAATGAGGGTGTGAACCTAAACCTTTACTCATTCAACTGATTAATAAAAATTTCAATGTGAGTATATTGACTTGCACCATAAAATCTTATACTTGCTCTTTTTGCATTTACTTTCTCACAAATGCCTTTTCCTCCAGAATGGGTGAAATAGCAGTGTTGAATGAACTCTCTAGTGTTGAGTGGCAATCATTCTACATGAATTACAACTGAATTTCAAACCATAGAGAAGGAAACAGTAAACTACTTCACTATTTTTCCCAGTAATACAAAACAAGGCAAAGATAATAAAGAAAAGGAATGAGAGCCATGATCAACTATATCTTGAATGGACCATTTTACTATCTTTCCCAAGAAGTCATGGCAATTTACAGATCATAAAGAAAAGGAACAAGTACCATGATCGCTGATATTCTGAAGGGACCACTACTACCTTTCCGAAGAAGTCATGGCAATTTACAGATAATAAAAAAAAGGAATCTGGAGTAACATGATCACCTATATCCTGAAGATACCACTACACCATCTTTCCTAAGACATGGCAATTTACAGATAATAAAGAAAAGGAATCTGTGGAGAGCCATGATCACCTATATCCTGAAGGGTCCATTTTGCTATCTTTCTCAGACGTTAGCAATTTACAGATAATAAAGAAAAGGAATCTTTGTAGAGCCATGATCGCCTATATCGAAAAGGGACCACTCTACTATCTTTTCCAAGAAGGCATGGTAATTTGCTGATAAAAAAAAAGGAATCGCCTATATCTAGAGCGGAATATTCTAATCTTTCCTAAGAAGCCTTGGCAATTTACAGATAATAAAGAAAATGTATCTAGAGAGCTATGATCGCTTATGTCTTGAAGGAACCACTCTGTTATCTTTCTCAGAAATCATGGCAATTCACAGATAAAGAGTCTGTGGTGAGCCATGATTGCCGATGTTCTGAAGTGACATGACATTGAAAAAAATACTTGAATTACTTTGCTTGGCAGTTGTATGAGAAAATACAAAAAAAAAAATCTATGAAAAATAATTTACCGTTAAAACAGACTTCATCAAATGAAAATGTTGAATGATTATACTGAATCAAATGCTTGATTTGCTAGATGGTTCACTGTGGTATGCCAAACAATTTTTCTCAACAAAATCCATGTTACACATTTGTAACTCTATCTTTAATTTGTGCTTTGAATACTCCTGTCACATCTGATCAGATGCTCTGACTATATATCTCAAGATTCTCAACAAAATCCAGAAATGAATCTGTAATGTTATCTGTCCTGATATGGCATCGCAACTTCCTTTTCCACCACCATAACATGGCTTTCCTCTGTCTTTTCTATAAATATTTTCATGGCAATTTTTCTAATGAGCTTTCTTCATTGGTACCTTGACTACATACATTTAAGTATACTACTGAATTGGATGTACGTTGTGGTGCAGTGGTTGTCAGCTCAGAACGAAAATCGGGGAGCCGAGTTCAAATTCCAGTTGAATTCTCTGCCTTCACTTGTGCACAAATACCCTTGGGAAAAGTACAAATCTCTCTATTCCCTCCAGTTATGGGTTAAATAACAGGACAGATTGGGTTCTATAGCTTTGGCTGGCAACCAGTCTACCACAGAAAGTAATGGCAACCTACTGCAGGATAATCATCTGCCCAGTCAGTCATGTCACTTTCGAGACATGATCGTCCAAGAGTGTATCATGTATGGCACTTAACTGACTAAATTGGTAACTAGTGTTTTACTCATTGTTTTACTTTTGAACTAATTAGATGTAAACATAAATTCTACTTTAATAGTTTCTTTTTTTCACTTTCCAAACACACTTTGTTATTCTTGCTTCTCTGCCATCTACACTCTTCAAAAATTTAAATGCAATGTCAGTTGTCATCTTCTATCTTCCTGAACCCTATTCTTTCATTGTGCTTTCTCCTTATTAAAGCCTTCTCATTCTCTTTCACCCTTAGTAACCCCTGGTGTCTTAGTGGCATTATGACCTTGCTTGGGGGCAAAATGATTAAAAAAGGAGTAGTAATTTTCTTATTAACAGTATTATATATACATCTTTACTCTGTGGTCTGACAACTCTCATGATCCAGTACTTTTTTTTAATCATGGCATTAATTCATTGAGTGACTACAAGGGCAGCACAATACATCATTTAAAATTTCCACAGCATGGTCTTTCTCATTTCCTTACATTACCATCAATTGCTTACTTTGCATTGTTACAGATTGCACATCAGTGTGGGATATTATTCTCATGTTAAATTTTTAGCCTTCTCTTCCATGCTGGCTCAAGGCATGTTGGAAGAGAGTGCATGAAGATTTTCCTGCAGTAGATTGCCAGTTATTTTTGTGGTAGACTGATTGCCAACCAAAGCTATATAACCCAGTCTGTCCTGCTATTAACCTAGCTGGTTTTGAATTCAGTTTTTTTCTCCTAGACAGGTTGCCACCCAAGGCTATACAACCTGGTCTGTCCTGCTATTTACCCATAGCTTAGAGGGAGAAGAGATGGATTCATACTTTTCCCAAGGGTATTAGCTTGTAAGTGAATTTAATGAACTCGACTGAAATTCAAATTCGGCTCTGATTCCTCAATCTGAGGCACTGTCCATTACTCTACCATCCCTCCTTTGTTATACAGTACTGTGCAAAAGTATTAGTGTTGTATATCGACAAACAACAAACATGCATATATATAAAAATATGAAGTTATATTTTTATTAATGATGATGGACCGTGTAGAATAGGGAACAGAGAATTGAGAGAGCGCGCTTCTAATGGGTTGACGGGAGTGTAGTCTTATCTGTTGTGTCTCTCTTCACCGGCCGATCTCTGTTGCTCCTCTACTACTACTCTACTCTGGTCTGGCGAATCCGTGCGCCGAGGTCTTTTTATAATCTCCAGAACCGGGACTTTTTCTTCCGGTTTTGCCTCGCCCACGCACGCCCACGTAATTCTCAGAGACACCTGTTCTGTTTGCCTCTGTGGTTATTTCTGCTGCTGCCGGAAATAAGGTCAAACAAACATCCGTTCCTTTCAACGACCGGAAACACCCCCGCTTGCATCAGCCTTCCTCGGGTGGGGCCAGATTGTTATATTACATTAGGACAAGAACTATTTTATCTTTTATGAGGCATCAAAATAAAGTTTAAAATCCTGTCCTAACATCTTTGCACACTACCAGTAGTGTGCAAAAGTATTAGGACAGGGGTGATTTTCCTAAAAACATTACTGAAATTCAAATACGGGGTGAAAAGCTAAACCTTTGTAAGAATTATTTAACTAAAAGGAAGGAAGGCTTCAGAATTTGAATTGGCCTCCACAAATCCCTGATCAATATTGGACATCTATGGGATATTTTGGATAAAAATATTGATAAATCTAATGTTACTTCACAAGACACACTTTGGAAACAAATACAAACTGCTTGGCAGGAGATACCATTAGATACATTGAAGAAGCTTGTGATGTCAATGCCTGACAGAATGAAGGCTGTGATCAAAGGAAAAGTCTATTATACTAAATATTAAATTTATTTTGTAACAAGTATTTTTTTTCTTGTTAAAGCATTTGTTGAGTAAATCAAATAAAATTACTTTAATTAAACTGTTTATTTTCTGTCAATATTTTTATTTATTTATTTTTTTTAATCATTTCACCCCAAGCAAGGCATTCCACTGCCACTATTGCGCAGGGGGTTACATAGGGGAAGGTGATGAGAAATAGTGGTTAGATATAGGAAATGTCAGAAGGAGGGTGATAGATGGGTAAGGATGTAGATGAGAAGAGTGTTTGAGAGAATGGATGTGAGTTAGTGTGTTAGGAGGTGTCTATTGACCTTACATTTAAACTCCTGGAGATTGCAGCTGTTGGGGAAGCAAGTATACAGAAGGGAATTCCACAGGCGGGAAGTGCGAGAGAAGAAGCTGTTAGAGTAGAAATTGCAGTTACATTTTATCGGTTTCACTGTAAAAGGGTGGGACCTAGTTGCTAATCTAGTATCTCGTGCAAATTCGTACCCAGGAGGCACCAGTGATCTAAGTTCATCGAAGCAGAAGCCGTGAAAGTATTTATAGAAGAGGCACAGGGAAGCCACGTCACGCAGGTGAGAGAGTGACTGCAGCCAGTCTGCCAAGTCAGTATCTATCACATTATAGATTCTCTGTTGTACTTTGTCAAGAACCCCGAGGAGAAGAGCAGGAGCACCCAACTAGATGTGGCAGCAGTATTCAATACACGGGTGGATGCCTCATAAAAGATAAAATAGTTCTTGTCCTAATACTTTTGCACAGTGCTGTTTTAAGCTGCATATTTACCCATTCAGGATAGTGTATACTTTCTTTGGTTTCAGGCTATTTTTAAAAACTTTGTCTTGTATGAAAGAATAAAAACATTGTTTGGAAGCATTAATGATGTTTTATTTCTTGTTTTAAGTTTTGTGCTTCCTTTGATAATACACACGTGCACACACACACACATATGTGTGTGAGTGTGTGGAATGAACTGGCAAGACAATGTTTACATAGGAGAGACTTCTGTTGTTTAGCAGTGGCCTGTTCCCAAGGGTGGCATATTAAAGAATACAGACAGTATGTATGAAGATCTGAAACTAAACAAAATGTCAGTTCTAATTATACATCTACAATTAAACTAATAATTACTATTAGAAACACCTGTTATTTATTTTTTACGAAGCTCCCCTGCACATATATATATATATATATATATATATATATATTATATTTATTTGGGCAGCAATCTTACATTTAAACATGTTTCATTAAAAGCAACTGACAGGGAAAATTTTATTAATTTTTCCAGTTTTTTTACATGTTTCCTTTTTGCTGGAGATAAGAAATGTAAAAATGTACCATATTTTTTGACTTTTCAAGCACTTTCAGCCTTTTCACAGGCCATTTTCAAGGATGTTAATTTTCTGGTGTTATGTTTTTCATGCTTGACTATAGTGTAATGTTTTGTTTTTTGAAAAGGAGAGTTCTTTAAGGCTGTCACATGATGCATGTGGTGGGGATCATGTGAGCGTCTGTTTATTTTTTTTAAACTTTCAAAACTCTGTTTCATATATATATATATATATATATATATATATATATGAGTCATTCTGCATTGAATTAGTTTAACCATCACTGACACAGATATTTTTAAAAATTTGGTACACTTACAGAGCTTCATGATACAAATTAAGTGGCACCCATTTTACATCTCTCCATCAAAGGCTTCCCAAATTATGACCCTTGACCTTTGCAGAAAAAGGAAATTTTGAAAAATAGTCAAAGTTTAATGATGTATAAGTTAATTTATATACCATTTTAAAGTACTTGTATAGATCTAAAAGATGATGTATTTATTTTTTTATTTTAAAGCTAAAGTAAAATAGTTTGACCATGACCTTAACCTTTGACCCTTAATTTCTCAAAAAGCATATCTTAGTTGTATAATTTTAGAAAGCTCATTTAATGTTGATTAATATTCACATAAGAACCATGATCATAAAATCAATAAAATTTGTGTTATTTGTGAGTAAGTGTTGAGCAATTTGGTGGAAAATAATGATTATTTTTGGTTTTGTTTACATTTTTATTATACAACAAATAGATTTTTTTTCATGAGAAAGTCACATAATTAAAATATGATGAAAAATAAATAGATCCCCCTTTTAGATCTATTAAAGTGTTTAAAAATATTCTATAATTTAGCGTTGTGGATGAAAAAACAACTGGGCTATTGATATTTAAACTTTGTAGCTATTTTCCAAAATTCACCTTTTTGGCAAAGGTCAAAGGGTTATATTTTGGAAACCCTTTGATCTAGATATTTAAAATAGGAATCATTCAATTCATATCATGAAGCTTAAAAGTGTACCAAATTTGAAAAAAATCTGTGTTGATGAGGGTCAAATGTATGTTGATTTGACACAGAAGGACTTGTGTATATAATTAGGTCAATAAAAACATTATCTTAGTCTGAAGGACAAAAATTCTTTTCCATTATGTCATTCAACCACTATCATTTTGATAATGATGGTCAGTCATTCACATCAAAAGATGCCCATCTTCCAGGGTAGCTAGTTAATCCCCATTTCATATGCTTGCTCAGGCACATTTGTGTTAGCTCACCTCCCACAGAGCCCACCTGTGGTTTATACTGCAACTATGTTAAGCAGATCTAATTATGGTTTATAGGAGACAGTATTTTTTCTGGCAAGATCAACAGTCTGAACCATGCCAATACGCTCAAGCCATCAACAGCTCCTAAAGGGTACTGTCTACATAATTTCACTCACAGGGCTTGGGTCAACTCATGGTATGTTTTTTAAGAACTTTCCAAAGGTGCCACACACTGAGATTGAGTATAACATCAAACTGATGACTGTTGTATATCGACAAACAACAAACACGCATATATATAAAAATATGAAGTGATATTTTTATTAATGACAATGAACCGTGTAGCACAGGGACAGAGAATTTAGAGAGCGCGCTTCTAATGGGGTTGACGGGGGGGGTCGTCGTATCTGTTGCTCCTCTGGTCTGGTCTGGCTCTCTCATCTGCCTCTGTCTGGTCTGTCTGGTGAAATCCGTGCGCCGAGGTCTTTTTATAATCTCCAAACCGGGACTTCCGATTTTTGCCTCGCCCACACACGCCTACGTAATTCTCAGAGACACCTGTTCTGTTTGCCTCTGTCCATTTCCGCTACTGCTGGAAATAAGGTCAAACAAACATCCGTTCCTTTCAACGACCGGAAAACAACCCCGCTTGCAACAGCCTTCTTCTCGGGTGGGGCCAGATTGTTATATTACAATGACATCAAGAAGTCACCTTCCTAACAAATCAACAATGGTGAGATTCGAACCCAGGTTTCATGATCAAAAAGCGAACATTCTAGCCACTTGACTATGTGCCCATATTAGTCTGATATATATATATATTTATATCCCATATTCTTTCATGAATTACTATGTTATCTATTTATAAATGGCAAGGATACAGCATGAAAGTTTCTCAGGTGCACTTTGTTATCATCATAACAGTTACCTGAGCAACACCTGTCTTTCATCTGTCTCATCTTTCAAATTTAATGAATGAATATGACAAATGTCCTCTCTAAAAGTGATTATTATCTGAAGCACAGGACCAGTCATTAAGCAGATTTTCACCACTCACCTGTTGTCATCTGTTTCTTGACTGCTATTTTTTCTTTGTCTACCCCAGAATTCTTCCTGTGTCTCATGATGCTAAATGTCTCATGATGTGACATATTAGCTATTGCAATAACATTTAATATAAATATATAATTATTGAGTGAATTAAGCACAGAGTGACTTGGTGATTTTCTAGCCATGAAAAAACCAAAATGCCAGAAAATAAGATTTTGATTTAGCTTAATTTTACATCTTCTAAAAGAAGTCTGGGGTTTTATGAGAGTTTTATTAAGAGGTAAGTAATTACTTCTGTTTTGGCTTTTATTAGATCACGAGTAAACCTGTGTCATCAAAAATTACCCCAGAATATTTATATTGATGTGCTGTCTAAAATTATGGTAGCATATATATTGGTGTATCTACTATTGAGTATCTTACACTAATTTCATTTTCATCATCTGTTACACCCAATGGTATGTAGGGCAGCAACAAAGCTTCTCCACCTCTGCCTATGTGTGGAAAGAGTCATTTAATTAAATACCGAAGCTTCCCAAATGAATAAGGAGCAAGATAAGAACACATTAATACTAAATCCATTAAAATATATCATTAAAATAATACCATTAAAATTAATATTATTAAAAAAGACATTCATTTACTTCAAAGTGAAAATAATAATAATCATTAATAATAATAATAATAATGATCATTAAAATGAAATAATAATAATCATTAAAATAATACTAATAATCATTAACATAAAATGATAATTATAATCATTCTGGGCCAGACTAGTCAATAAACCCCAAGAGTACTGCATGGCTTTCATCTCATTCTCCACCGTACTTCTCCTTGTCGTTTTTGGCCTTCCCTTCTTTCTTTTGCCATCTGGGGTCCAGTGCAGTACTGTTCTTGTGATTGTGGATCTTTCTGGAGCACATGCCCAATCCATCCCCACCGCCTTCTTGTAATGGTATCCATGTTCTCTTGCTTGCATCTCTTCAACAGATCTTCATTGGAGATCTTCTCTAGCCAAAATATTCTCATATTCGTCAAAGGTATATGGTGTAAAAGGATCGCAGTTTGGCGAGATCCACCTTAGTCCTTCTCTAGCACTCAGATCCATAGAGGAGAGTAGATACAACATAAGACATACAAAAAAAAATAATCTGAAAGTTATGGCAAATTAGAAATCTAGACTATATGCTCAAAATGTATTTGAATTTTTAAATTCTCAGCAGCCCCTCTCATTTGTGCGCATATGTATTCTCAACATAAACATCACTTTAATTTGTTGAACTCTTAAAGGATGAAATGTGTCACACAAAAACTTTTTCTTCTTTGATATAGATTTTTCCCTTTTTTATATGTATTCAAGTAAGCCTGTGCTGTCTGAAATGACGGCAACATATATATATATATATATCTACTATTGAGTATCTTACACTAAGATGCAAGAAAAAGAAAATAATTCAAGCTCTTGAGCATGACGGAAAGGATATATGTATATTTGGTACACTTATAAGCTTCATGATATGTATTGAATGATACCTATTTTAATATCTAGATCAAAGGGTTTCCGAGATATGACCCTTTGACCTTTGCCAAAAAGTTGAATTTTGGAAAATAGCCACAAAATTTAAATATCAATCTGCCAAATCATTTTTTGATTGCCCAGTGAGTTGAAGCGCAATCCAAATAATCCCTTCGAATGTTTTTTGTTGTAATTCTAACACTTAATACTTTCTGTAGTTCATAGAGCATAATATGGCGACTTTTCATCCTCTATCTTGAAGGCATTCATTTGTGGACAAAATGTTAACATTCAGCATAGTTTGACCCATAACTGAATGATGACTGATTTTCAGTATAAAACAAATAAAAAAAAATAAAAAAATGAAAATTGACCTCTTTAATGATATGATCATTTCTGAAATAACCAGTAGTGAACAAGCAAATTTAAATGACCAACCAAAAATGAATTTTATGCAGCATGATAATACTGTGGCAAAAAAGTCCTGTTAAATTCCTTGTTTGTCTTTTGCCTGGTCATTGTCTAGTTGACCCCATCACCCCTCAGCCAAAAGATAAAATAATTCTTTTTCTCTACTGGCGTTAGTACACGTGCATTTGGTTTAGGATCAGCTTTGAAATATTCTTAAAAGTAAGTTATAATTTTGTTTTGATTTTATTTTGACCCATTTTTATTTTTTGTGGCTAATTTTAAAATAGTTTCATGGCTATTTGAACGAGTGTTTACCTTTTTTCAAAGAAATTTCTTTGACCGGACTTTAACTAAGTTAAAATTTAGTTAACTCATCACCGTTACCTTTTTTTTCTCTCTTTCTCCTTCAATTGGAGTAGATAGACTAAACTATCAACCGGTTCACACTCCACCCATGTCTATTGAACAGGTGTAGAGGCTCATCCCTTGTTCCCTGTTTAGGATGTGGTTTCCGGCTTTCTCGCTTCTAATCTTTTCACTCTTACGTAGCCCCCGGCACATCAGTGGCGTTACCGCCTTGCCCAGGGTGATATGATTAAAAAACAAAAAACAAAAAAAAAACAAATGCCAGTGTCAGGTAGTGTTAATTTTATATGAACAATGAAAATGGAATACAAACTTTTGCAATGATCTGATATTACTGCATGTTGTATGTGGTTTTTTTTTTTATGAGACAGTATGCTTTAATCTTTTTTTGTTGTTTTATTCAGATTAATTTTCTTCATTTTTTTTTTTTTCTATAACAATGTTCATACACCATGGCTTCTGCTCCAACAAACTTAAGTCACTGGTGCCTCTGCAACAGGTGTTTACTCATGCAACCAGATTAGCAACTGGGTCCCACCCATTCACAGTTAGATTAACCAAATACAGACGACAATTCTACTCCTGCAGCTTCTTCTCTCGCACTTCCCGCTTGTGGAACTCGCTTCCATATTCTTGGTTTCTTGACGGCTACAACCTCCAGGAATTTAAATGCAATGTCAATACTCATCTATTAACCACTTGACTCTAGTTCTTTCACCACCTCGTATATCCTTTCCTTTCTCTCCACCTTTGCAACTGTCATCACACATGTATTCCCATCCTTCTCTTGCTCCTTTCTAACTGGTTCATCTTCCTCTTCATTCTCTTCTAATTAATCTTTTTACTCTTATGTAGCCCCCTGCACATCAGTGGCATTACCGCCTTACTCGGGGTGATACAATTAAAAAAAAAAAAACTAAAATGTTTTGTATTAAAGTCTCTCATTTATGTATTCCTGAAGTTCATTGAATGAATGTGAATCTTGATGTATGTATTCCTAACATCTTTCTGAGCATTACTTATTTTTTGGTATGGTGCTAAAATTGATACAACATATAAAAAAAATCAGATACAACAGTTGTTTTGACTTAATTTTAGACACAATTGAAAATCATGTTTAAGACTGAGCAGTTTCTTTCTATGAAATTTATGATAAATTGCCTCATGGCGTAATCCCAAAATAGGATTCAACAACATTGTAGAACACTAATCAGCTTGCTGATTTTATCTGCACATGATCTTCTAAACCTGATTTAGTTGTTTCATCATCAATCATAGCTTTCTAGTATTTTGTCCTGAATTTGCATCTTGAGTCTAGTCACTTTCCCACTATCATAACCTAACTTTGCTGTGCCTTTTCTGCAAATATTTTCATGGCAATAAGTTCTATGCTAACAGTTTCTTCACTCACACAACTCGATTGTGGTACTCTCTTAAGGTTTCTTGCTTTTTAGTCAACTTTGATGTTCAAAAATTCAAATGCTGGAACAATCGTTATCTTCTGTCCTAATATCTGTTCTTTTATTGTCCTTTCTCCTTTATGAAGTTAAATAGTATTATACATCTGTCCCTTGTAAGACTGCCCAAAAGGACTCTGATAAAGGAGAGTGAAAAATAGAAATAAGGGGAAGGCAATTATGATAACCTCTCAGTAAGACATGACATGTCATTTTTTCTTATTACATTTGCATATTCAACTAACTGAAAACATTTTAAAGAAATAACTTTCAGAAAAATTCAAGAAATCAGTATTTGAATTTTTTATGTTAAACGGCTAAAGTTTTTTTTTTTTTTAATTTAATCATTACTCTGCAAGCAAGGTGATGAAGATATTAAAACACAAGGATGACAAACTGAGGAAAAAAGTAAACATTATTAAACAAAACAAATATATTGCATATTCCTGCCCATAGGTTAACATCTTTATAAAAACCTATAGATCTTCAGTTTTAAAAAAAAATAAACATCTGGGTTGATTATGTGTTCACACAAGTTTGTTATATTCACTTTTGCATAAATACCCATGGAGAAGATATGAATCCATCTTGTCTGTCTCCCAACTATGAGTTAAATAGTGCAAGAATCCAAGAAGATAGTTTTCATTTTCAAAGTGCCACTTAAATGTGGCACAGGGTCGAAAGTATGGGGTACTCAGTGAGATCGAACTCACCACTTAGTTGTAATAGGTTCTAGCGAGACAAGCTTGCTAACCATTACTCTACATCTCTGTACCCAAGAGAGATTATTTTCTAACCACCACTTAGATGTGTCATAAGGCTGAAAGTATGGGGTACCTAGTTAGTATCGAACTCTATTTAATTATAATGATTCTAGCAAGCCAAGCTTACTAACCATTACATCATGCTGAGGTGCTCAAATGCAAGAAGATAGATTTGACAATGGCAAAGCTTTTGAGTTATAATTTAATGAAAATTTTTTCTAAGAGTTTCAGAGAAAGCTGATTTTTTTATTTTTTTTTATTTGATTCTATGTCGTTTACCATAATGGCTGAATCCTTGATAAGCTTAGAAAATGTTCGCAAAATGTTAGACAAAGCCATATATCTTAAACACTGTTGTGCTACTCCCAGAAAGTTCATTAACGATGTTTATTTCTGGTGTTATTTCAAGATTGTGTATTTGTAGCCATTGTAGGTTTCCTCTGTTTTTTTTTTTTGTTTTGTTTTTTGTTTCGTTTTTTGTTTTGATGCATGTTGGGGTGCTCTTCCCTTCTTATCCCTATTACTATCTTTTCGTGCTTTCACCACCTTTTTTGCTTGATATGGACTCTTTCCAATTTTTTTTTTTTTCCATCTGATCTTTTCACAGAATTTTTTGCATATTTCAAGCCCCCTTTAACAAAAAATTAAAACAAAAAAAATTCTTTTTTTTCTGGTAACACTGATTCAGTGGCAAAGCATGTTAATCGTTTTCTAAATAATAGTCTTAGATATTTACAATCCTGTCAAATTTTTATCCAAGTTTTACTCATCTATATTATTACAATATTTTTTTTTTTGTTGGTATACATATTTGAGTTCACATCCCTGCTATTTTAAACCACAAAATAATGTCAACCAGCATACAGATCATGAAGTCCTTAAAAAAAAAAAAAATGCCTTTCAACAGGAATTGAACTTGATTACTCTTTTTTTTTTTTTTTTTTTTTTTTCTCAGGGAAACCGCTTTTTTAGCCAATGTATGCCCTACCAATTAGGCCACAAGAGACCGTAATGATAAAGCAAGCCTGAATTACCTACTTAAGGAATCCGCATTCTTTTTTGTTCGGACACTGAAGTTTATCTCTGCTAGCTTTATTATGGTATTCGAGATGTAAACAAAGTAATTAATCAGTGGTTAACTGGGACATTGAATGGTGCATAATCTTAATGCCTCCAAAACAAACAGATATCATTTTATCACCATAGAAAATCTTTTCTGCCTGTCATCAGTATGGCAGATATTAACCTCCAGAAAAGCACCTTTTTGCTTTTTCTTGGACTTAAGTTTTCCACTGACATGTTTTCCATGACATTGAATCAATTGTTACATCTACTGAGAGGAAAATTGGTTCACTGTATTGTGCTAGACATTTTTTCTCATCAGAATCCATCTTGCATATTTATAAATCTACTTTTCATCCATGCATTTAATATTGTTAATATATTTGGTCTGGTGTTCCTACTCTATATCTCAAGATTGTTTGTTCCTGGGTATGACAGTAAACTGTATTTGGCAGCAAGGCCTCTGATTGGGAGGTTGTGAAGAGCATGGTACTATCTCTAAATTGCTGTTGTTCCCAGGTCCACCCTGACCTGGAGTGGTAGCACCTGTTAGGGTCCCAGCTATGGGCAAATAGTTAATGCCCAAACTGGAGTCAAAACACTATGAAAGTATAAAAATAAACTTTTATAAAAAATATATACATAAAAAACTTTTATAGGAAAAGATACATTTTTGAAGAAAAAATATTACCAACAATACATTTTTTAAGAAAAAATTATTACCATAACACATTTTTGAAGAAAAAAAAATTATTCCCAGCAAAACATTTTTGAATACAAAACTAGAAGACATCTTCAGTTTTCTAAAATAATAAAAAATAAAAACAAAAAATTTTCATTCAAATCTGACTAAATCAACCTTCTCACTATAACTGCACATTTTAAAAACAATACCTTAAAACCCCATCTTTTTGGCATTAAATAACCCACAGAGGTGTTGATATGCTGTTAAACAAAACTCAAACTCAAGATTGTTAACAAAATTTCAAGAATTCAATTGATCCTGACATGGCATCACGGCTTCAGTCACTTTCTTGTCTTTTCTATAAATATTTTCAGAGCAATTGTTCTGGCAGGCTTTTCTGCTTAATACTTCAACTGCATGAATTTTAGTGTGCTCCTAGTTTGGCAACTAGTTTTCCCATTTTTACTGTTAACTAGCTATAATGTAATCCTTAGTTTCGTTCTAATACTTTTTTTTTCTTGTCTGCTGAACCCCATTCTGATCATTTTTTTCCCAGCCATCTACAATGTTCAAAAATTTAAATGCAATATCAATTGCCTTTTTTCACCTCTCCTTACTAAACTCTTCTGATTCCCTTTCATTTCCTGTAGCCACATGTCTTAGTGCTGTTATTGCTTTGCTTAGGGTAAAAAAAATATTTAATAAGCAATTTCAAATAAAAAAGATATTGTTAACATAAAGTGGATAAAAAAAAACCTTCAATTTGATATTATAAAATTTTGATCTGAAATTTTCACTGTAATTTATATTTGCCACTAAATTAAGTGCTTTGACAAAGTAGATTATGTCTAAAAAAATAAATATTTTTTTCATGTAATATCTAATCATTAAGCTGTGAACTTATTGGTGTAGAGACATATGGCTGTAACATCTTTCAATAAGGTAGCAGACGCATTCTCTTTGTGACACTATCTCCTGCGGGGATACTTTCCCTTCTTCCGCGGGGATAATTTCCCTTGTTTGGTTTAATCCAGCAGAGAGAGAGAAATTGATATTAGTAATATTATTAGTTATGCTTTATTGTAATACGCAATGTGAGCTTATGTAAAAAATAATTTTAATACTATCAAATACTTGTAAAATATGGGGAATAGAGAATTTGACTATCATGAACATCTAAAATCTGGGGAATATAAAATTTAACTATTTCTGGAAAGGAAAAGGGAAAAAATATAATTTTTTCTTCTTTCAGATTTGAAGCGGATATTTTTTGGTAAAGCTAAAAATTTTTAGCCAAAACAAGAATTATTTGGTGGGGTCAGGTGGGGTTAAAGTCCCTCAACAGATTTTTCTGGGAAACAAAGATCTGGGAAATTGGATATGACGTGAGCTGGCGATATCTCATTCGTTGAGTTAACCCCTTCCACAAATCGAGTGAGCGGAAAACGATTTCATTGGCTGAGGGCTTCGAGCCAGCCAGATCCCCTGAGAGAACTGGTCGCCCACCATAGAACTTATGGCTAAAGAGTTAATTTCGAATGAAGCTGGCCGCAGATTAACTTAAGGATTAATTTGGAATAATGTGCCTTTGATATGAATCCGGAAAGAATGTTATTGTTTTTTTTAATCACGAGAAGAGCGAAAATTCTGATTCTTCGTTCGCTCTACTTCAGTAAACTCCGTTAAACTTCAATAAGGACCCAAAAGGACTTTGCTATTTTAGAAGTTACATAGAAAATTAACAGCCCTGATTATAGAGAACATGTGAAAAGACTTTAATGAAAATTTAATGAATATGTGAAAAGTCTTTAGGGAAAGACTTTGGGGAAAATTTGAAGAGCTCTGTTTACTTTAATGAAACTTAGACAAGACATTTTTATTTATGATTGGAAGCTCTGATATTTTTAGCGAACTTTCTCTCTCCATTGTAGCCGCCATTCCGACAACTATATTATCATTCTTGACAACTGTATTATCTGCTCCTGTGAAAAGAAAAACACCGTTTTATATATATATATATATATATATATATATATATATATATATATAAAGACATTCTTCGTAACTCTCCAGGTGCGTTCAACCTTGTTCATTTATTTATTAATTTTTTTTAGTGCCATACCATTGTTCGAACTGGCTCTAAAAGGCAACTACTAAAATTGCACGACGCGACCTCTGGGATCAAATCACAAAGTGGGATAGTGGCGCGTTATTGTAAACCAGCTTTTGTGGCAACATCCTCGGATGAGAATGACACAACCAGCAACAGCGACTGAACGAACCGGCCAGCCAGGTGGCAGTGTCACAACTGGGATCATCACATTAGACTGACAGCCATCCTCAGGCATAAGGTGTTACATCTTATGTTGGTCAACCATCTCTAAATCATTGTGCACTTTAGAAAATTCTTATGTGGATATCCCAATTATCACTCCGAAAATAATTTCTTTGAATTTAGTCATAAGCCAAAAACAGTTCTTCTCAATGCTCACGGTAATAGTAGTATTAACTGTTTCCTTACAAGGAAACATTTGGCATTCACTGACTGAGCAGCCAGTACTGCTTTCATTTGAAATTTATGAAATCTTTCTCTTAAAAGAATTTTTCAAGAAAATAGATTTCTCAAGTTCAGCCTGTGTTGGTGTGCCATAAAACTCAAGTCCAGTAGAAGATATTGCTCTTTCTAGTGTTGATGAGTTTCTTTATCGTTTATTTGAATTAGTATGAAATGTCAATTTCTTGATTATATTATTTTCTCTTTAAGTTAAATGTGCTATCCATTTCAGTTGTCGCTGCTGTTGGTAGTCATCAAATGATGTTATTTCTGTTATTTGGTACAGCTGTTTGTTTGTGATTCTATAGCACCGGTCCATAAGGTTCAAAGAAGGATGGTCTTCACCAAGACCCTCAGGCTTCTCTTGTTCAAAACCATCTTAGAAAGCAGTACTGGTCTTTTAGACAGATAATTTAGATATTTCTGAATGAGTTTGGCACCATGCATAGCATCCATATGAAAGTCTTGATCTGATTAGACTATTTAAGAACATGATTTGGATTTTCAGATTAATGTCCTAAGTTTTGCAGCAATTTATGGTGTTAGCTGAAACTACCCCTAGTGCAGCCTATTCTGTGTTCAGTTTCTTTTTCTCTGATACTAAATTTGTTATCACTGAACCATACTCTGTTAATGTAATTGAAAAAGAAAAACTCACCATAAAAATTCTATGTGACTTGAATGCCAAATTAATGTGAAATTTGCAATCTTTTTTTTTCTAATCTATTTGGATTTATGTCCTTACTTTGGTTGAGAATGAGGATATTGGTCTGAATAGATTAATATCTTATAATGACAAACTGGATCCTTCTGCAGGTTTTTACAACTAAAGAATATTCATCATCTTATACCTTGGCTCTTTCCTTACCCTCTGCCTGTATCTTCTCATTCTCTTCCTTATCCCTTTCAGTCTTTATCAGCAATGGTTTTATCTACATGTTGGTTAAGGGATAGGATACTATTCTAAATAGATCAATAGGTATTAATGACTAACTCAACCCACTGTAGGTTTTGAAAGCTAAGAATTTCTATTATCACATGTTTCTGTTTTTTTTTTCACATCATTTTTATTCTCTTCCTTATCGCTTTCAATCTGTTTTACATCAATATTTTTATTAAAATTCTGTATAGTTTGTCTGTCCTTATCTTTTTTTTTTTTTTTTATAATCGTGTGGGCCCCAAGCAAGGCATTTTACTGTCACTGTTGTGCAGGGGGTTATAAAGGAAATGTTATGAGAGAGAGTGACAGGGGGTGTCAGGAAGAGAGTATGAAAAGGAAGAGAATACTGATGAGAGTGGGGTGGATGGAGAAAAGAAGCATGAGAGAGAGGATGTAAGTTAGTGAGACAGGAGATAACTATTGACTTTACATTTAAATTCTTGAAGATTGTAGCTGTCAGGAAAGCAAGTAAGCGGAAGGGAATTCCACAGGTGGGAAGTGCAAGAAATGAAGCTGCTGGAGTAGAATTTGAATTTACAATTTATCGGTTTCACAGTAAAAGCGTGGGACCTAGTTGCTAATCTTGTGACTCGAGGAAATTCATATATAAGGAGTACCAGTAAGCTAAGTTCATCGGAGCAGAAGCTGTGAAAGTATTTGTAGAAGAGACACAGGGAAACCACACTGCATCAGTGAGAAAGCGACTGTATTCTAGCTGCCAAGTCGGGATCAACACATTACAGATTCTCTGTTGGATTTGGTCAAGGACACCTAGGTGGATAACAAGAACACCTGACCAGATATGGCAGCAATATTCAATGCACGGGCAGATGATAGATTTGTATATGTGCAGAATTGTTTAGGATGGAAAAAACTTCCTGACCCTATACAGAGAACCGACCTTTTTGGCAGCAAATTTAGCTATGGATTCTATATAGTTATTTCACTTGAGGTCTGATGTGAGAGTTAATCTGAGGAGGTGCAGTGTTTTACTTTCAGGGAGACTAACCTGATCCATGTTAATGGGCGGGAGGAACGATTGTCTTTGTTGGTTAATAGATAGCAGCTTTGTTTTGGAAGCATTAAAATTTACGAGCCATTTCTTAGCCCAGTCCACCACAGATTGGAGGTCCTTTTCAAGCTCGGCTGTGAGGTTTGTCAGCTTTGGCAGAATTTTGAACGAGACGAGTAAACTGTAGTGTCATCAGCGTATATGCCTACTTGGGATCTTATTACGTCAGGGAGATCGTTGATATAGATAAGGAAAAGCATAGGACCTAGAATAGAGCCTTGAGGGACACCTGCGTTCATGTGATAGTATTGGGAGGCTTGTCCGTTCAATACTACCTTCATTGTACGATTTGAAATGAATGACTGGATTAGGTCAAACAATTGTCCAGTTATACCATAGCACCCCAGCTTGCATAGAGGGCCAGCATGCCAGACTCTGTCAAACACTTTAGAGATGTCAAGGGCAACAGTTCAGGCGTCGTCAAGGGCCTGGTGTATATATTCAGTGATGGTCGTGAGCATATCAGTAGTAGACCTGGTGAAACAGAAGCCATGTCAGATAAGAGTCTGTGGACTGAGAGATGTTGTGCCCCCTCAGCGTTGATGATGGCTTTGAACACTTTGCCAAAGATTGGTAGGAGGCTGATACGGTAATAATGAGCGGAGTTCTCCAGTATTTTTATATATATAGGAACCATGGAGGAGGATTTCCAGCAGGCAGGAAAGCAAGAAGCAGAGAGGCAGTAGTTATAGAGTTTGGAGAGAACAGAGGAGAGTTTAGGAGCACATTTCTTTAGGACAATGATTGGGATTCCGCCGTCGCTGTTCACTTTATGGGAGTCAAGCTTTGAAATTATTTTGGAGACCACCAAGGGAGTAATTAGTATGTCAGTCAGTTGGGCCTGGGTTCGGGGAGGGAAGTCAAGTACAGATACTCCAGATGAGTGCAGTGTCGAGTTAGTGGAGAATCTGCGAGCGAAGCACTCAGCCTTGTTTGTTGAAGAGGTGAGGACCTCAAATTCGTTGATTAGAGAGGGAATTGAGGGCTTACTGCTGCTAGCACGCTTTTACAGAGCCTCCAATAGTCTTTGGAGCCGAACTTATGGGATGCTATGCGCTGCTTCATTCTGGCTGCAAACATCAGCTTAGCTTCTTTATCTTCTTGCACTCATTGTGAGCCAAGGCAAAAAGGCGCCAGTTATGGTCTGACGTGTGACTCCGGTAAAGCTGAAAGTGATTTCGGTGGCCGATGGCAGATGAGCAGGCAGGGGAGAACCAGGTGGATGAGTGGGATTTAAGTCTCAACTTCCAGGCAGGGATGAAAGCATCGATGCCAGTTATAACCCAAGAGGAGACCTCAGCCGCACAGTCTTCAACGGGAAGGCTAAATACTTTGTTCCAAGGGATGTCACTCAGGAAGTGGCGGAACAAGTCTCAATCAGCTCTTTGGTAGCAGTAAGAAATCTTGGATGAAGATATTAATCTTAATATAGATTAATGTAAAAAAATGTTTTTTTTTTTTGTTTTGGTAATTTTTTTTTTAATCATTTTGCCCAAACAAGGCAGGACCGCCACTAATGTACAGGGAATTACAATGAGAGAAAAGACAGGGTGCAGTGGGTATTGAAGAAAGAATAAAAGATGAATGAGATATAAGAAGATGCACCCTTCTGTAAATTAATTGAAACAACTGCTTTAGTTTCCTTTCTTTGAATATACAGTTTTAGACCCCCATGGAGTGACAAGGATAATTGATTTTTATTTTTTCCTCAGATTAGGTCATTTGCAGTGGTGTGCAGTAATACGAATCTATTTTCTGGGTGCATGATGAAATTTGTTTGGCCTTGAAAAATATTGCACCATCCCAATTTTATCACACCCGGACATTATTGTCTTGACTATCAATTAGTTGTCAAGTGGCCATTGTCTGTGATGGACATTACTCCAAGGAAGCGTACAAAAATTGTAATGCTGCATGAACACACTGGCAAGACTTACAGAAAAATCACAGATATTGTTGGTGTCAGCATTTCAACTACCAGTCATGTCATCAAGGCGAAGAAACAAAATGGTTCCATCAGTCCAAAACATAAAGAACAATAAGATTAGAAAAGAAAAACAACACCAAGAGATGATGCATACAGGGAAAGTCTGAAAGATTCTAAGAAGATGTAATTTTTGTTTCAATTAATTTTCACAAGAGTGTAGAAGATGGCAATTGACATTGCATTTACATTTTTTGAGATCATTGTTATCAGAGAAGCAAGTAAACAGAATGGAGTTTCCCAGGTGAGAAGTGTGAGAAAATAATCTGTTGACATAGAAGTAGCGCTTATATTTAGCTATTTCAATGGTAAAAGGGTGGGACCTAGATGGCAAACAAGTCAGTCAGTTAAGTGCCATACGTGATACATGCTTTGGGCGATCATGGCTCAAAAAAGACATGACTGACTGGATAGAAGATTATCCCACAGTAGGTTGTCATTGCTTTCTGAAGTAGACTGGTTGCCAGCCAAGGCTAAAGAACCTATTATTTAACCCATATCTTTTCCAAGGGTATTTGTGTGTAAGTGAATGCAAGGAATTCAACTAGAATTTGAACTCTGTACCCCGATTCTTCGTTGAGTCGATATCTACTGCACCACAATGCACATCCAAACAAGTAGTGTGCTTAAATTCATATGGTCAGGGAACCAGATAAAAAATGCTTGTCAGAAAAATATTTGCAGAAAAGAAGGAAGGCCACGTGAGAAAGTAACCGAAGACAAGATGCCAGGTCAGGACTGATAATATTGCAGATCCTTCTTTGGACTTTTTTGAGACCCTAGAGATGAATAAGAGGAGCATCTGACTAGATATGGCGGCAATATTCCTCGAAGGCATTGAATTGACAGATCCCCCTCCCAAGAATATTTATGAAAATCACAACCAAGATGAGATCCTTACTTCAAATAAATCATTGTGTAACAATGATAATTTCTCATCCCAGCAAAAAAAACAAAAACATAAATTCTGAAAAGTTGTTGCAGGAACAATTATGAAGACTCTTCGAAATCTGTATATCTTCCAATATGGCAGTTCTCATTTAGTAACAGATGAACAAGGGATACACAGAAAAGCAAACAGGATATGAAAAGTATCCTTGTCTTCTTCCTTCCAGAACAGGAAGGGAGTAAAAGAAAAAAACTTTATTACATAAAATTGTTCAGTAACTCTTCCTTTCTCATTATTTTCATGGTTTGCTGCTGTCTGTTTCAAGGGCCAAACAGGGAAGCAGGCAACAAACATTACCTTTGCATGGCTTGCTTCCAATATCCTTCTCTCTATGTATTTGGAATTACTCCAAGTAAGTCAAGGTTTTCCATAAGAAAAGCAATAGTGCACAAATGTGATTCTGAGAATCATTCTGCTTTATAACAATTGGTACACTATAATATGGATTAGAAACTGACAGAATGATAAGGTATGAAACAAATAGGAAATGTTTATGAATTTAACATGTTTTGCTTTTATTTAAGCTTCATCAGAAATGAAATATGGAAGAGAAAGTTCTTGTAATTTTTAGTTTTGTGTTGTTTGTTTTTCATTGGTTAAGTAGACCTCGGCTCTTTCCTTAACCTCTGCCTGTATCTTCTTATTCTCTTCTTTACCCTTTTCAATCTTTATCAGCAATGGTTTTATGCAAATGTTGGTTGAGAATTAGGATACTAATTTAAATTGATCATTAGGTATTAATATCTGTATCAAATTATATTTGTCTTGTTTGGTAGTGTCTGTGTGAATATTGTTTGTGTATCATAACTCTAGTTAGTCTATGTGGGATTTGATTAATAATGTTTGTCTAGTGGCCATTTTAATTATATCTGGACATGTCTGGATTTTCACAATGAAACATTCACTGCACTACTGTCTAGCTAGCAAATCGTACACACACCATTCTTTGGAGTGTTATTACCTCCCACTCCACTAAATTCTTCACATTGGCTGATTTCGTATTTATTTCTTTACTAGCAGTATAGCTCGGCGTTGTTCGGGTGTAATGGAAGCTTTAAAACTAATCCATGGTCCTGGAGCTCAGATTCTTTGGACATTGGCACGAAAGACTAAAAAGCAATAGCTGTTTCCAGTTAAAGTGAAACCGTAGACTGAAAGAAAAATGAATGGATGCAAGTCAAATTTTGATTTCCTGGTCTCTATATCAAATTTTCTGCACTATTGTAAGAACTGCAACCTTGAAACTTCTGAATATCGTTTCTTATGTCTTTGTCTATGAGTGTATCAAATTTGAATAAAATCGGACCACTCTTTCTATAACCTGATTTTTTGATTATCAATTTTCGATATTTATCGGGGTACCTCGACAGAAAACCTAGCTAAGAACACTCACATATGCTTATAGTACAACTGTGTAAATTTTCAAGAAAATTGGTTCAGCCGTTTCAGTGTCTATAGGTAACGGACACACACACACACACACACAAAGTTCCATTTATAAATAAGTTTAGATTTTTATTTATTCATTTATTTATTTATTTACCTTTTATCTTCTTGAATCCCACTCATCTTTTAATCTTTCTTCAATACTCACTGTCCCCAGTCTTTTCTCTCACTCTCAAGGTAACCCCCTGCATACTAGAGGCAGTCCTGCATTGCTTGGGATAAAATGATTAAAAAGAAAAAAGGTATAAACTGTGTTTGTTATTACTATTATGAATTCTAAACTAGCAGCAGAGAGAAACTTGTCCAATATAATTAATGATAATGCTTTATCTAAGAAACTGGAATAATTAAAACTATTATTCCTTTATTGTTTCAATTGAAAAAAGCTTAATCTACAATTATTTTATGTTGGCTGATTAAAGGCCATTGGTAGCAAGATGACCTTTAAGTATCCTAGTAACTACCAGTATAGCCCGGCGTTGCTCGGGTGTAATGAAAGCTTTAAAACTAATCCATGGTCCTGGAGCTCAGACTCAGCATAAAGAATATTTGTATGAAGTTTGGTGAGAATCAGATAAAAATTGTGGATTTGTATAAAGGACATACAGACAAATAAACAGCCACACACACACATAAACATTTTGCCTTTTATATATATATATATATATATATATATATATTATCGATTTTCTGCACTATTGTAAGAACTGCAACCTTGAAACTTCTGAATATCATTTCTTATGTCTTTGTCTATGAGTGTATCAAATTTGATTAAAATCGGACCACTCCTTCTATAACCCGACTTTTTCTATTATCGATTTTCGATATTTATCGGAGGTACCTCGACAGAACACCAACTTAAGAACACTCGCAGACGCTTATAGTACAACTGTCAATTTTCAAGAAAATCTGTTCAGCCGTTTCGGAGTCTGTAGGTAACGGATACACACACACACACAGAGACAAAGTTCCATTTATAAATAAGTTTAGATATATGGCAGCAATCCTGCTGTCAGTGTTAAGAGAAGGGCCAGCATACATTGAGAAGAATTTGCCATAAATAAAACTTCTAGAAAGCCATGTTAGAATCCATCAGCAGGCAAAAAAAAAAAAACAGCAATAAAATGGAAAGATTGATTTTTTTTTTTTTTTTTTTTTTTTTTTTTTTTTTTTATATACAGCTTATCAACCTTTTGCAGGTTATTTAAAGCCAGAAAATATTTTCAGATTGTAAGAATTTTTTGGAGATAGCAATTTACGGATAAAAGTCCGACTAATTAACCCATAACTGGGGGGGGGGAGAAAATGTGAATTCATAACTTTCTGAAGGATATTTATGCATAAGTGAATATAAGGAATTGGAACTGGGATTTCTTATTTCTAATTCAGTGATGTTACCCATTACACCAGCTGCACATCCATGTTTACAGAACCAGGTATAACCAAGTGGACACTCATACAGAAACTAACCAAGCTTGACATTGCTTAAGTTTAGTTATTATCTGTCACATGGCTGTAAAACATGAAAAAGAAAAAATCTCTAATTTATTTACATGTTTATAAATCAAGTTTTGGCTTAGGGCCACATAACATTGAAACACTGTTAATCAATATTGAGCCTGGTGAATGCCGCTTGGAAATATCATGTGCTATAAGCTTGGATGTGCAGATGGCATAATGGCTCAGAATTGTTAATTGGAGAGTTGTTCCAATTCCCATCAGATTCAGTTTATTCACATATGGAAATAGCAAATACCATTGGGAAAGATATGAATCCATCTTTTCTACCTCTATATACGGGTTAATTAGTAAGATTGATATCACTGAACTATAATTATTAAAAAAAAAAATTCTATTTTATAGCTTTAAATAACCTGTAAAGGGTTACTCACGCAATTAAGTGCCATACATGATACACGCTTGGACGTTCATATCTTGAAAGAGACATGACTGACTGGACAGATGATTATCCCGCAGTAGGTTGCCATTGCTTTCTGTGGTAGACTGGTTGCCAGCAAAAGCTATAGAACCCTATCTGTCCTATTATTTTACCCATAACTGGAGGGAAAAGATGGATTAATAACTTTCCCCAAGGGTATTTGTGTGTAAATGAATGCAAGGAACTCAACTGGAATTCAAAAAGGGTTAATAAGCTGTAAAAAAACAAAAAGTCAAGTTTTGGCAATTGCCAAGGGTGTACCAGAAATGAGATTAGAAAAGTTTGTTTGAAAATGCATGTGAGGGAGATAAGTATAATGATAATAAAGTAGTGTTTACTTTCATCTACAATTTATCTTTCAACATAATCTCATTCCTTGACAATGACAACCAATAAACACAAAGAGAACTTGTTTTAATTATTGGATTTGGCTCGTATCCCATTATTACTCCTCCTTTTAAATTTTTCAGGTTAAACTTCACCTTATACAAGACTTAAAACTCACTCAAGGTAGAGGGTTACTGCTAAAATGGTTATGATGAATGAGGTGTGTGATATGAATGAAAGAGAAGTGGAGATTATGAAAAATAAAGAGAATAGTTAATGACTGATATTTGACTTGAAGAGGTGTCATGTGTAGTGTTCAGGGATAAAAAAAATTTTAAGACAGATAAAACTTATTCTTGCAACTCGTTCAAACAATTCAGACCTGACAGAATAGTGAAACTGTTTATTTCATGAGAATTTTTTTTATGTTAACAAAACGTACTGTTGGTTCTGTTTGAGATCTTTTACCAACTTTTTCCCCATCTGGCAGAAAGACAAAATTCCTTTTATGTAAATCGATTTCAAATATTGTATTTCTAGCCATATGACACGCATCTGTAATCTGGCAAAGAATAGCAAAACTCTAGCAATCAATTGATAACTAATCCATGTTTACATATATATCTAATCTTTATTTTAACACTTTGGTTTGTCATAAAAAATATATGAACAATTTATGATATGTATGAATAAAATAATTATATCTAGTAGCAATCTACAGGTCATGACCATAAATAAGCCTTGCCTACTTGTATACACCTCCTCCAACCACCCAACCAGAATAGATAAGCAAACCTGGGATCATCACCATAAATAACTCTCAGCATTTGCCCAAAACTAAAGAAAACTCAGAAGAAACAGTTTCCTCTACTTTTAATCTCCCAGTGACCTACATATACAGGCCACTAAAGAAGTAATTCTTTGTCTGAGGATCACATTGAATTATGAAAGTGACAGTCACATTAATTCATGTCCACACAGTCAAACATAAAATTGAAATTTTGAGTTTTATGCAAGGACAATCATGAACACAGGGTTTGTGTATTACACGCGCACACACACACACACAAATATAAAATGAAGCATACATTTTATATATATATATATATATATATATATATTATAATTATTATTATTATTATTTAAAGAAACAGAAGAATTACTTAACTGTAATTCTTTATATCGACCTTTTTTTCTAACTTCAAAGTTTTCTGATTACATCCACTCTTCGAAGGTGCTTTGATTTATATATTTCCAATTTTGGGATTTTGTGAATTCCACATTTCTTTTGCATTTTAATTTGTGCTTTTTTTTTTTTTTTTTCTGTTATGGACATGCATATGTTCATGAACTTTCCATTTGCTTACATGTTCGTTCATGAATGTAATGCTTTCCAATTATAGATTTTTTTTCCAAATATGTTTTTATTTTGTATGCTGTATTGTTATATTAGTGTTTAAGTAACAAACATATATTAAAATGTAGGCATCAACCCGTAATCTCAATTTTCTTATTTAATGCTTTACTTGGATTATTAAAATTTATTATCAATAACTTTTCTAAGCGCAGTTTACAATACCTATTATTGATGTTATATGGAGGTTTTTTTTTTTTGTTTTGTTTTTTTTTAATTTTTTTACAATTTCCCATTAAATTTTAGTCGGTATATTTTCTTTAAGACCCCACATGTTTGATAATGTGATTTGTGAATCTCTCTGTTTTGAATGTCTACTTAATATTAAATGTTTAATTAATAGTATATGAAATAACTGTATCAAATATTAACACAGAAGAAAACAAATCTACATAGGAGCTATGAAAACTGCTTTTAAATAAAGATTTAATAATCAAAATGTCATTTAAAACAGATGCATCATTATATATACGGCATGATGGATAATTTATTGTTTAAATTAAGCAAAAATTAAAATAACACTGACATCTCATTTTAACTGATATATTTACCAAAATTACACAAAAATATCTTGAAATACAAAAGAGTAAATTTATCCGATAAAATTGCTATTGGCTTCAACCACAGTTACCAGCAGTTCGAAATCTATGGCATCTCTTCTAGATGGTCTCCGTGTTTAAGTTGGTGAATACTGCCATAATCCTTGCCATCAGATCATCTTTGGTGTTATAAAGAGTTTTGTTGGTCTCTCACTCAACTGTACTCTTTATATGATAATCAAAGGGTTTGTAGTCTAGGGAGTTAGGTGGCTAGATGTAAGAGGAGATGTGGTTACAGAAATCTTCTGACAGTCATGACTGGGTTCTTCTGCTTGTGAGGCATGGTCTTGTTGCCAAACATAGGGTCTTCCAGCAGCTGCCCTCTTGACCCAGACTACCTCCTCAAAGCACTTGATATGGGCCTCTTTGTTGGAAGATAAATGAAAGTATAACATTTCATTTGATCAAATAACTTTCTTCCAGAATTCATCAAATTCATGTTCATACTTTTTAACAAATTTCAAACAGTCTTGCACATGTTTACATTTTATTTGCAAAGTCTTTCATGATGAAATAGAATACAGGTCTGTACATTCAGTGATCTCTTAATTGTATCTTTACTTATTTCAATTTCAATATTTTTCAGATTGTTCTGAATTTCTCTTCAAGTCAAAAATGGTTGTTTCTTTACATTCTGGGCTGTAACATCATTTAGTTGCCTTGTTTAGACCACCCCTTTTAATATTTTCAGTATTATCATAAATTTTCCACTTTCGAACAGCAGCGCTGTACATACAAGAAAATTTAAATCTTGATAAATTTTTTGATATCCCTTACCATCTTTGTGTAACTTTATAAGCTTCTGTTGCATATCATTTGATAATTCTTTTTGTTTTAACCATTTGAACAAGTTTAAAAAACAGGATAGTCCATAGTGTATCAAACTGGTTATGACTATGTGGCAACTGAATGACATTTTGGTTAATACATATAATGAAGACAATGTGTGATTGGTTGACAAGGCATATCAAAATCACTGAAAATAGTTTTAAAATATCTTTTTTTATCATATAATTTGAATAGGTGTTAAATATTTTTGCACACAGTCAAATTTGAAAATTGGCAGTAAAAGTACCAAAAATACAATGTTTCTCAATTTTTGTTCATTAAAGTATTTGAAGTATCATTCAAATTGAACAATTTTTTATTGTAAAATTTATAAAAAACTGATGTTATTTTTGCTACTCACTGTATATGTAATATGTATGCATCATTATTTGAATATATATATACAGCCTTTAAGATTTCACTTGCCTGATTGACTCAGTTGATTAAAAACTTAATTGGGCGATTGAAGTTTGTTGCTTTACTCACCCACGGTCGATTAAAAATCATGCAATGAAACATTTCCCTTCAAAAATAGAAAAAGAAAATCTGATTTCTTTTATAATCAAAAGGTATGCCATTAAAGATTCACAAGTTACTTAAAATGACCTACAATGACATTGTTGAACTCTTTGGTCTTATGCATGGCACTTGATTTACATCGAAATGTGTGATTAAACAAAAGACAGTGACATCCCGCAAATATCAAAACAAGATCTGACAAGTGGAATTTAGATTGATAAGCTCCTGTCTCGTTTTTATCATCCCGGTCAGTGTAAACAGTCGTTTAATTTACACTTCCAGAGTGGAGCCAAAATGTCTCTGTCGCCCAGATTAAAGACGCTCACAGATTTTTAGAAAGTCATTTGGAAAAATATTATCCTTGACTCAACATCTATATTTCCTTCCTGCTTGCAAAAAGTAAAAACTAACATTTGAAACAAAGAAAGAAACAATATGCATACTTCTTTTAACTACACACTGAGAAACAAATTATACAAGTCATTTTTTCATAGAAAATCATTGAGAAAATCAAATTTGTTATTTTTATCATCTATGAGATGGAGGTTGCAATCAAACAGAAGAAAGAAACTATGAATTTAGGTACCTCCACTCAATTGCCAAAAAACAGCATATCTTGATGCTAAACTTAATAAAAACAAAGTTTTATCAAGAAAATGTTTATGCTATTATTAAGAGGAGAGATCAAATTTTGTTATTTTTAAATAATTTTAAAATTCTTTCAAACACATTCAAAATTTTAATTAAAATTTTATTTTTTGTTTTCTGTCAGCGATTCACACTATGTTTATATGAGGCGGATATTAAGAAAATGGAGTTGAGTAAAATAATTTTGGGGCAAGTAAGTTTTCCCTTGCTCTTGACTGCCGATCGAGTGATTTCTTTTTAAAAGCTCAAAGGCTATATATATATATATATATATATATATAGCCTTTGTAATATGTTATTTCCTGTTTTAAAGTTGATTTTATTGAGTTTTATTTTAAAACAGTGAATAACATATTATATTGCATTTGACTACATGGTTTTGTTGTCATTTCGTGCTGTCCCACAGTGTGACGTCGTAAAACCACATCGCAAACTTAAGAACTGCGTTTATTATTTTTGGTAACTATTGCCGTTGTCAAGCGGAGTTTTATGTCAACACAAAATAAAATCATTGGTGATGGTGGATTTTATAATATTTCAGTTGAAACAACCTCTCTGAAAATGGCTCATGTGAGCCAAAAGCTTAGAAGAAAACCAATAAATAATTATCCAAATGTTGGAGAATTTTTGTCTTTATTTTCAACTGAAATTAAAGCAAAAATACGATGTTTAGAACGGCTCATGATTAAACATAATAGACATTCATTGTCTCTTATATTTAACAGCATGTTTAGAAAATTACTTGCTGCCTCGATATACTAAATATATATATATATATATATATATATATATATATGTGCATGTGTGTGATATATGCATCATTGTATGTATGTGTGCGTATATATATATATATATATATATATATATATATATATGACTTGCAGTGTTTTGTGTTCACATATTTTGACTGATATTTCAACCACATGATCAATATTCATGAACATTCTCAAATTTAAAAGCCTTGATAAACCAATGGCATCCTTGCTCTTTTATATTAACATGTGCAACAAAACATATCTTACATTTGTCTTGATAAATCCCTCAGAAGATGAAATATATTGGCTAAGAATAGTTTTACCTCTTGACTTTGTCCCTTTACATTGCACTCTATCTGAATGTATGTGTGTGTGAGCTGCCAGGTCTAGATCAATCAAATTACAAATTCTTCTTTGGAGCTTGTCAAGAACCCTAAGATGAACAGCAAGGGTGCCTGACCAGATATGATAACAGTATTCTAT
Source organism: Ascarosepion bandense (assembly GCA_037127315.1). Lineage (NCBI taxonomy): Eukaryota > Metazoa > Mollusca > Cephalopoda > Sepiida > Sepiidae > Ascarosepion > Ascarosepion bandense. The sequence continues at coordinate 1,707,733 of JBBBDQ010000166.1, read as the reverse complement.
GCATGGTCAGATGGCTGATTTGTATATGTGCAAGATGGATTCAGGCAGAAAAAATTTCCTTGTTCGACACAGTGACCCAACCTTCCTAGCAGTGGATTTAGCTATTGATTCAATGTACTGTGGAAATTAGCAGGTATTAGTAACTGTTTGTGTTTTCTGACTAAGTATGTGTTTTTGTTTTCCATGTTGACAATATGTGTAAATATTCTCAGAATTAATCTGTAGAAAAGACAATATGAATAAAAAAAAGAGACTAAGAAAATATTGATGTGCAGGGGGCTACATAAGAGGGAAAAGATCGGAAAAGAGAAAGCCGGAAACCACATCCTAAACAGGGAACAAGGGATAAGCCTCTTCAGCTGTTCAATAGACGTTTTTATTAAACATTCTATCCCTTATCATTTTCCTGTTAATCCTCTGAGGTAATGAAGCTGACCCTAATCTTTTTATTCTACATTTAGTCTCTTAATTGATTTGTTTTCTACTTAAAAAAAAAAAAAAACCCTTTTAATCCATTTGTTGTTGCTCCTCACCAAAATCAATTGACAATGTTGCATCAATTGAAATTATTTTCAGATTTATGCGTTCAGAATTGAAAGCTAAATATGATAATCTCATTTCTATTAATATACCAACAGCTTTGTGCAGTATTTCTGAAATACTTATCGCTTCAACATCATCAAATCAACGCTCAGTGGACATCCATTACGAGTCTTCTCAATAAATGCAGTTAAAATGGTTATAAGGACAGGCCATGTCACTTACATAGTAGCAAACCAGCCACATTCTTTCTCTGTTCCATTGATGAGAACTAAGTTCTGCTCGAATGGCTTCTTTCTCCAAAGCACTGTTCTGTGGAACCGACTCCCAAGTCTTTCTCTGTTTCGTTGATGAGAAGTAAGTTCCGCTCGAACAGGTTCTTTCTCCGAACCACTGTTCTGTAGCAACCGACTCCCAAGATGACATTTTCTCGGTCACTACAGTTTCTTAAACAGTTCAAAGCTTATCTTCTACTTTTTTCTGCACAATTTGACTCTTAACGTAACCCTCTATCTCAAGTGGCCCTCCCTCCCCAGGGCTTGTAAAGAGTGAACCTTACTGTAAAAAAAAAAAAAAAAAGGAAAATGGTACATGCTGGTCTCCCATGAAATAGTTTCTAGTGTGTAAGTTCCAGTTTGTGCCATCATGATTTGATCCTTGCTTTTGTAGCAGTGGCTACTGAATCTTACTCTCCTTGGAGCAATTATGGTTGTCAGCTTTCACAAATCAACATAAAACACATAGATAGCCATACATTGTTACCATCTTAGATTTTTTGCTATACTCAGCATTTTATTATATGGTAAATTGTGTTATGTCATGAGTAACACGGAATAAATAGAAATAAATAAAGAACTTTCAATTTGAAATGTTTTGGGGAAAAATCGAGTCTTTCCTAGAAGTGTAATATAATAATCTGGCCCCACCCGAAGAAGGAAGCTGATGCAAGCGGGGGCGTTTTCCGGCCGTTGAAAGGAACGGATGTTTGTTTGACCTTATTTCCGGCAGTAGCGGAAATGGCTACAAGAGGCAAGCAGAACAGGTGTCCCTGAGAATTACGTGGGCGTGCGTAGGCGAGGCAAAAATCGGAAGTACCGGTTTGGAGATAAAAAGACCTCAGGCACGGATTTCACGGCAGTCTAGGCAGACGAGTCAGAAGAAGAGAGAGCAGCAGAACCACAGAACACGAAGGAAGGCAGTTCACAGCTGCCCCCAATAGCATGCTGCTATTGTGGGGTATGCAACCCATCAAACCTTGGAAGCGCGCTCTCAATTCTCTGTCCCTGTGCTACACGGTCCATCGTCACTAATAAAAATATAACTCATATTTTTATATATATATGCGTTTTTGTTGTTTGTCGCTATATAACAGAAGACCCTCGGCAATTCTAGAAGCATCTTAAAGCAGAAGTATTTCCTTACTTAAAAGTTTTGATATAAAAGGAAAAGATTTTGGATGAAAAGTGGGAGAGAAGGAGAAAAGACTGAGAAAGTTGTGAGTAAATACTGGACACATTTCTTACTTTGTAACTTTCTCTTTTCATTAAAAAAAAAAATGAAAGAACGTTCACATAGAGCCACGAAACATCTACATGAGGGCCTATCAAAAAATCAGATGACACAAATTAACTTTCTCTCTTTCTCTTACTTATACTTTCTTCCATTCTCAAGGCTGTCCAGCAACAAAAAGAAGAAAGAGAGGAACAAAGAATTAATGCACAGAAGTTTACTACTATTCAATTGTCCATGTTAAAAAATAAGAATGACTAAACATTTCAAGAAACTGAACTCTTAGCAAATATTGTTACACAACAAAACCTTCTAATGACTGTATAACTTGATGTAACAAATATAAAGGAATACAGAACTTTCCAATGTGGAGAGTGACTTTTTGAAATGGTAATATTAACTGTTTCCTTATAAAGAAACATTTGGCATTCATTGACCAAGAAAACCAGTGTTGCTTAAGTTTTGCTTTTCTTCACAGGCTGGCTATCAAGCTAAAATAAAATTGTTGTATCTGTTCTCCTTCTCATTTCTAATAGTACTAGCAGTATAGTGTAATGAAAGCTTTAAAACTAATCCATGGTCCTGGAGCTCAGACTCTTTGGACATTGGCACGAAAGACTAAAAAGCAATAGTTGTTTCCAGTTAAAGTGAAACTGTAGATTGAAAGAAAAATGAATGGATGTAAGTCAAATTTTGATTTCCTGGTATCGATATCAAATTTTCTGCACTATTGTAAGAACTGTAACCTTGAAGCTTCTGAATATTGTTTCTTATGTCTTTGAGTGTATCAAATTTGATTAAAATCAGACCACTCCTTCTATAACGCGAATTTTTTGATTTTCGATATTTATCGGGGGTACCTCGAGTCAAAACCTAGCTAAGAACACTCGCAGATGCTTATAGTACAATTGTGTAAATTTTCAAGAAAATCAATTCAGCCGTTTCGGAGTCTATATGTAACAGACACACACACACAAAGTTCCATTTATAAATAAGTTTAGATTATTAGCTTGTCATGGATCAGATTTGATCAGATTCACTAAAGCCTAGTTGCGGGCACCAAAGTGTAGTGGCATGGGGGTTAACCATGTGATCAAATAATTGCTAAGTTACTAGCGTGTTTAGGATCCAATCCACAAACATTTAATTTTGTACAAATTTTGACAAAACTAAAAGAAATACAACAAAATTCTGTAAGGCAACAAATGATAACATTTAATAATAATACACACAATAATTGTAGTGATGATATGAATAATTAACCAATCAACGAGAATTATTCATAAAATTAATTCTCTGTTCTTTTTGGCGTTTGGATTGCACAAATCTTTTAATATCATTATGTGCAATTAAAAAATTGTTGCTGGAATTTTTTTTCTTCACTCACATGTTATACAAGGGGTAAATTGTCATATCTGCTTTTTTAATAAAACTTGCCAGGTGGATTCCACAAGCTGTTTATTTAGAAGGAAACATTTGGTATTAATTGACTTGGCAGCTTATATTATTTTCAGTTGAAATTTCTAAAACCTTTTTCCTCAAACAATTTTTCAGGAAAACATGTTTCTCAAGTACAGTAACTTTCCAGTATTAGTGGTCATTTTCTTCCTAACCTTTTATTTGAAGTAGTGTAGAAGGTCAACATCTTGATTACGTCATTATTTTCTTTCCAAATTACATAGGTTTATATATAACTAGCAGTATAGCCCGGTGTTGCTCGGGTGTAATGAATTCTTTAAAACTAATCCATGGTCCTGGAGCTCAGACTCAGCATAAAGAATATTTGTGTGAAGTCTGGTGAGAATCGGATAAAAATTGTGGATTTGTATAAAGGATATACAGACAGATAAACACACACACATACAAACATCTTGTCTTTTATATATATATATATATATATATATATATATATATATATTATCGATTTCCTGCACTATTGTAAGAACTGCAACCTTGATACTTCTGAATATCATTTGTTATGTCTTTGTCTATGAGTGTATCAAATTTGATTAAAATCGGGCCACTCCTTCTATAACCCAGTTTTTTCGATTATCGATTTTCGATATTTATCAGTGGGGGGAACCTTGACACAAAACCTAGCTAAGAACACTCGCAGACGCTTATAGTACAACTGTATAAATTTTCAAGAAAATCTGTTCAGCTGTTTCGGAGTCTATCGGTAATGGACACACACACGCGTGCACACACACACACAGACAAAGTTCCATTTATAAATAAGTTTAGATTAGATTAAATTTAGATTTATGTTCTATTCTTTATAAAATACTCATTCCTGTAAGTATAAGTGACTAAGATTTTGTAAAAAGAAAGCAGAAAAGAAACAATTAGGTTCTAATGCCGCTTTGCCACAACCTACTACTTGAATAAGAGTATAATATTAACATCTTGGTTAATGCATTTTTTTTCACTTCAAGTTACATGTGCTAGCCGTTTTAGTTGTTGCTGTTGTTGATAGTCTCCAAGTGATCTGGTTTCTGTTATTTGGTACAGTTCTTTGTGAATCTGTAGCACCAGTCCACAATATTGAAAGAAGGATGATCTTTGCCAAGACCCTCAGGCTTCACTCACTGAAAGCCATTTTTAACCATTACTCTTAGAAAGCAGATCAATACAACTGACAGTTTAGATATTTCTAATAAAGTTTGGCACCATGCATGACACCATGCATGGCATCCATATGAAAGTTTCTCACTGATGAGGCTATTTAAGAACATGACTTCAGTTTTCAGCTTAATGTTTTGGTTTTGTAGTGATTTGAAGTGTTGGGTGAAACTACTCCTGACACAGTCTATGTTCGATTTTTTTTTTCTCCTATACTAAATGATATTTATATACATGTTACATGTGCTATTCATTTTTGTTGTTGCAGTTGTTGATAGTCCACAATATTCAAAGAAGGGTGATCTTTGCCAAGACCCTCAACTTCCCTCACTCAAAGGCTTTTTTTACCATTTATTATAGAAATTAGTTGTATATATGAATTTTATTTTACTTTTAATTGAAAATATAGATTGTTTTATGTATGTATGTATGTTATATACTTGTTGATATTACAAATAGCATCATTCATATGTATGAAAAAAAATGCTAAAAATAATGGAAGCATTATTAGTAAAAAAAAAAAAAAAAAAAGAGCCAGCACACAATATCAACTATAAACACTGCCATAATATGCTCATCATGTTTTGAAAATAAAAAACATTCCTATGACTCTACATACGTAGATAAAACAATCTATATATTCAGTTACAAATAAAAAAAATTTATCCTTAATAAGTGCTAAAACTATAACCAAAAGTACTTGGCTAAATAAGAAATTCAGACAATTATTTATGTAACTGATGTTTTAAGAAGACAAAATTATAAGATCACATAAAAAACTATATAAAAAAAATTAACCATAGCACCTTGTATGTCATTTTTGATGAAACTTGCATTAAATGGGGATTGTTGCCTAAATGCACTATCTATCTATCTATCTATCTATCTATCTATCTATCTATCTATCTATCTATCTATTGTGTATTTAGGTGGCAAATGAAAAAACTGTTATTTTTACAAACATTTTAGAACATTACTACAGTATTCATAGCTGATTCTATTAATTGGCGGCTTAAGTGTTTTAATGAATATTGCCTTGAGAATCTGTAGTTTGCTTTTGTTGTTTTCTTGGTGTTTTTTCATGCTTTAACATGTGCATGACCATGACATTACAACATATAAAAAAATTCTATTTTGGATAATTTTCACGTTCTAATGAATGCTAGCAATTTGTCAACTGTTATATTTGAAGCAGAAAAAAAATTTACAGTGATTTTTAGCAACACAGTTTTGCAGTCATTTTTTGTTACCATAACTTACACTCCCTGAAGATGATCTCAGAAAGAGATTGAAAGTACTTGGGTACCTTGAGAAATGAATGATAATAACATCTATCAACATTACAGCTCATTTCTAATATTTTTCAATTATAATACCCAAAAGATTATCCGTGAGTATGAACGGATTTTATTTAAATTAGCAGACACAATGTTTGCAATTTATTTAATCTGACATATATATAAGTACGTATATTTTGGCAGCATCTTTTCTTTTAAACAAGTTGTGTTAAGCAATAGACAACATTGTCTTATATATTTTCTTTGGAATTTTTCATATTTTCTGATCAGGCTTTTTATTTCTGAATTATATTTATATAATACAGCATTTAAAATCTTTAACAACCAAGTATTCCATATAATTCACGCATCTACGTGAGTATATATCTTCATGTGTGCATGTTGTTTACATTATTACAGCCTTTGAATTTAAAAATTTTTTTCATGACATTTATGTATTTTCTTTTTAAATGTTGTAACACTTTTTTCCTGCTACAAGGCAATATTTGATTTTTAAACTGTAATATAGTCCCTGATGATGAACAATGACATTCGTAAGTACTAGGACAACTTTTGGACAATTTTTATACAAATATAATTCGGAAATAAAAAGTCTAATAAGAAAATATGAAAAAATTCAAAAGAAAATATATAAGACTATGTTGTCTCTATCGTTTAACACAACTTGTTTAAAATAAATATATATATATATATATATATATCATGGTCGAGTGGTTAAGACAATACCAGATCAAATGGTAGCTTCCCCTATGTAAATAGGGGTCGCAGGTTCGAATCCTGCTGGATAGCACACATTTTCGTAATAAAAATTTATCGTGAAATAATCAGGCCGGTAGATATAAATATAAAATACTGTTTAATTAAAAACAGAATATCTACTTAAATGCGAGTATCGGTAAAAATAATGTTCAAAATAATTAATTACAAATTGTCGGTTGCTTATAACCAAATATATATATATATATATATATATATATATATATATATAGATATGTTTTACTCATGACTGAGTCTCATGCATCACATCAATCTTCAGGTGATTAAAATATCATACTGGCTTATTTTTGATTTGAATTAATACTGTTCTTTTTTAAAAATTTGTTAGAGGTCAGATTGTATGTACAAATATTTTTATATTTATTAAATGTATAAACAAATATCATTTGTATCAGTTTAAATTGTGATGGAAAAAATATGTTGCCAATATATTTGAAATGCTATGAGATTGTAAATTAAAACAATAATATGTTTGTATTAAAGGGTGTAGTAAATATTAAAACTCAAGTTTATGGAAGGAAATAGGTGTAAAGCCATGATTTTAATTACTTAAGGAGAAAATACTCAATTTAAAAGTTAATTGATACAACCCTATAGTACAGACATTCCTATAAATTATTTTGAAAAATTGTACCATGTTATCCACTAAAAATCTCAATATTGTACGTACATTTTACTAAATATATCTAATTTTTCATGAATTAAAGAATAGATTAGACTATTGTGGGTTTATTCTAATTTACATTTTAAAACTTATTTTCGGGGAAATATTTTTGTTGTATCACCACTGTTAACAAAAAATAACAGATCTTGTATATTCCTTAAAAAATTTTCAAATCAAATTCAGGGAATTTCCTGTCTTTGAGACAATTATGTCAATTCCCAAAGAACAAATATTGTTGACGTATTAAATACATCCTATATGGCAGTTAATGCTGGACGATCACTTTTAAGATGAAGAAGAGACTGAAAGCAACATAAATGTAGGTCTACAGAAAGATGCTGAGGATACCATAGACCAAATATTCAAGCAATAACAAAGTTTTAGAGCAAATATAAAAATAGGACACTTATCTAAACTCCATTTATAAATGGAACTTTGTATGTGTGTGTGTATCCGTTACCTATAGACTCCGAAACGGCTGAACCAATTTTCTTGAATATTTATACAGTTGTACTATAAGCGTCTGCGAGTGTTCTTAGCTAGGTTTTATGTCGAGGTACCCCTTATAAATATTGAAAAACGATAATCGAAAAAATTGGGTTATAGGAGTGGTCAGATTTTAATCAAATTTGATACACACTGTTTGTGTGTGTGTCTGTTTATCTGCCTGTATGTCTGTATTTTTTTCAGCCCTTTTATTTTAGTTTATGCTTCAGGTTTGGTTCTAAGTAGGTATAAATGTAGTTCGTGGTCTCAGCCATGATACCATTTACTCAGAGGACTTATTTAGCCTTCAAAATTCAGTTTATGACGAAAAGAACTTATTTGATATTGATACCAGGAAATCAAAATTTGGCTTACATTCATTCATTTTTCTTTCAGTCTACGGTTTTGCTTTAACTGGAAACAACTATTACTTTTTAGTCTTTCTTTCGTGCCAACGTCCAAAGAGTCTGCGCTCCAGGACCATGGATTAGTTTTAAAGCTTTCATTACACTCGAGCAATGCCGGGCTATACTCCTAGTGATTACATAAAAAAACGGGATTTCATTTCAAATCAACAATTCTGCAATTCTGTCCAATTCCATGATTGGAAAATTGGGGTCCCTACATATGACAACGAGACAGCTGAACCAATTTTCTTGAAAATTTACACAGTTGTACTATAAGCGTCTGCGAGTGTTCTTAGCTAGGTTTTGTGTTGAGGTACCCCTGATAAATATCAAAAATCAATAATCAAAAAAATTTGGTTATAGAAGGAGTTGCCCAATTTTAATCAAATTTGACACACTCATAGACAAAGACATAAGAAACGATATTCAGAAGTTTCAAGGTTGCAGTTCTTACAACAGTGCAGAAAATCGATTATATATATATATATATATATATATATATATATATAAAAGGCAAGATGTTTGTGTGTGTGTGTGTCTGTTTATCTGTCTGTATGTCCTTTATACAAATCTACTTTTTTTATCCAATTCTCACCAAACTTTACACAATATTCTTTAGGCTGAGTCTGAGCAGCAGGACCATGGATTAATTTTAAAGAATTCATTACACCCTAGCAATACCGGGCTATACTGCTAGTAATCAATATAAAAAAGGTGATAATTGAAATTTCTCGGGAACATAGTGAGGAAAGAGGGCTTGGAAAATCTGAAACTCACAAGACGGAATTAAGGCAAGAGGGAGAGAGGAAAACAGCGCATAACCTACTTAGTGAGCTTGAGTAAATGGATGGCAGAAGAAGGTTTAGGAAAAATAACAAAAAGACAAAATTTGTCTATATTTCTGAAATGAGGTGGTATTTACAGTATTTACATTATTCAAACTGTTGTCCGCATCTTTGTTGCCATTTGTATGATGTTTTGGCTGTTGTACACTCCAGCCTTCTTCAGGTGCTAAGAATTTCGAACCAAAACCTTTATTACAATCACTGGGGTATATGAACTCCATTCCTTGCATAGTAGTGCCTCTTTCATTTGTCATGAGCTATCTCCCTTTAACCCTGTAAGTTACTTGTTCACCACTGATGTAGCCTGGTATTGAACTCACAACTTTGGTTCAAGTCACAGGAACTAACCAAAAAAAGAAAAAAACGGTTACTGAACATCAGGTTTATAAGTCCCAAAAATTGAGTTGTTCTTGTCCTTAAGGACACAGTGGATATGGAATTTGAACTTGGATCTCTGATTTCTCATTTCTTGCCAGTTTCACCACAGCGTACATCTGTGTCAGTCAGTTAAGTGCCATATATGATACATACTTGGGCGATCATGTCTCAGAAGAGACATGACTGACTGGGCAGACTTTCTCACAATAGGTTGCCATTACTTTCTGTGGTATATTGGTAGCCAACCAAGGCTATAGAACCCAATCTGTCCTGCTATTTAACCCATAGAGGAAGAAGAACTTTAATTTACATTCAAAATTTCTTGTGTTATGCACAAGAAAATATGGTAAATGGCTATTTTGTGCAACCAACATTTTATTTTTAAACTGATGATTATAAAATGTTTGTTGAGCTTTCAGGCAGCTCATGGCCTACAAGCAACAGTTTTCCTACTCCTGTTCTAGACTTGCTAACCAAGGCTAGAGAGCTAAGTATACTCTGTTATTAATCAAAACCGAGGATGCTGAGAAGAGATGTTCATACTTTTGCAAGTGAATTTGTGTTATAGAAGTAAATGCAACGGCTTTGGCTGGGACTTGAATACTGTATGCCAATCGCACTTTCCATACCTATAACCACTACGCTGCATGTATATCTTTTTATTCCTTACAAACAAAAGAAAGAAAAAAAGTATCCATATAGTGACAATAAATAATAACTAAGCTTCACTTATTCCAGGAGTTGTTCAGACTAATATCCTCATCCTTGTCAGTTACATTAATCTGAACGACTTTGGGAATGAGGCTAATTCCACTCACAATTTTACATCAGCTTAACTTAGTGCACTTCCCAGTGAGAATTGAATACATTTCAGTAGTCATGGCCTTCAAGGCTAGCTTGCTAATTATTTTGCAAAAATGTATCCCATTATTAAGATGCACCATTTGACACATGGTTACAATAATGGACCATTTAGAATTTTTTTTAATTAATTTATCCCAAGTAATTTATCCCAAGTAAGGCAACAAAATCACTAAGACACAAGGGATTACATGAAAGAATAAAAAAGAAAACTATTAAGGACAAAGATTACTAAAAGGATAGGAATTAAGAAAACTGAAGATAACAGTTGACTTTACATATAAACTTTTAAAGATCAAAGTTGACTGAAAAGTAAGAAACTGCAAGGGAGTTTCACAAACAAGAAATGTGACAGAAGAAACTGTTAGCATAGAACTTAGTTACATCTAGTCATTTCAAATGTAAAATGGTGAGACCTAGCTGCCAAACTAGTACTGCACTTAAATTCATAGTCTAGGTACCATAGAGGAAAGTAATATTTATTTTGAAAATACAAAAAATGTGCCGCACCAGATCCACTGCCGATGTCCTAACTGCCATCACTCAAAGAATCAGTGAGGCTCTTGATAACCAGCACATGTCAAGGTCCCTAAAGGTAGTTGTTAATGGCCAGTGCTCTGACCTCAAATACCACTGATCAGAATGAACTGATGTCCTCATGGTGAGGCACCATGTCTTGGTACACTATTACCCAACTTCAAGTGGAACTCATACATACAGTGACTTGCTAAAGATGCAAGTAAAATGATCTGTTCCTTGTACCGCTCCAGTAAGTACCTGATTCTTCCTGCTGTCTTCTACCTTTACAAGAGCCAGATCAGGCCTAAAATGAAACTTGTATATATGATCTATCACTAAAGATGTTGGAAAAATGTTTGTTTCCCTGTACCGCTCCAGTAAGTACCTGACTCCTTCTGCTATCCTCTATCTTTACAAGAGCCAGATCAGGCCTAAAATGTAGCACTGTTATATTTGGGTAGGACCTGCCCAGACCACATTCTCTAGCCTTGATAGTCCAAAAGCATCTCTGAGCTCTTGTGGGTGACAAATTATTCTCCACCTATCAAACTCTCTCCCACAGGTGGGATGTGGCAAGTCTCTCACTGATCTATTTCTACTTTTAAGGAAAGTGCTCGAACAAACATTCCCTGGTTCTGCCAAGTCAAATCATTATGGCAAGAACATGCCATGCCACTTACATAGTAGCAAATCACCCACATTCCCTCCATATTCCCTCAGTGAGAAGTAAGTTCCAATCAAACAACTTCTTCCCATAAACCACTGTCTTGTGGAACTGACTCCCAACAGAATGTTTTCCTGGACGCTACAATCTTAACCTGTTCAAGACTAAGGCTAACCATTATTTTCTACTTCTTAAATGACCTCCTAATGTAACCCTCTCCCTCAAGTGGGTCCCTAGGCCTTTGTGAAGAGTAAACCTTAGTGTAAAAAAATTAGTTACTTTGTTTTTGCTTTGATTTTTTTTCTTTTTTTTTTTTTTTAAGTTTCTCATATTGTGATAAAATAAGATTTACCATCAATGGTGAAATGTTGTTGGAACCTGGACACAAATTTTCAGTGGATGATCTTGCAATTAAAACACTTTCTATACATTTTTGTTTGAATAGCTTTTTCACTTTCTCATAACCTCCACTTGTATTTGAATATTATCCTACATCTTATTACTGAAAACATTTTGACAACATGAAGGCAGTATAACATAGTGTTTGGAAAACAAATGAAAAAAAATCTGTTTTTTAAGCTTTAATCAAGTCTTGTGTAATATTAAAACATTATTAGCAGAACTGATTTGAGCTTCACTATCATTTTGTTAATTCAATTTTTTTTTCATCATAACCACGACATTAACTTTAGAAATGTCTTATTGTTGTTAAGAAAATAGAATTGATTTTAATCACATTTAAAATTTGTGGTACTGTCCACATTTTGATTTTAGTTTATTTAATATTTTCTTGAAATTTTTTTTTTTTTTGTACAAAACAAAATTCTTCAGCCATTTAATCAACTTTTAAAAAAAAAATTTTCATTTTTTTGGGGAAGCAAATTAATTTTATTAGGTGGAGGTGCATGTGATCTAGCAATTAACAATAAAAATAGGAATCACTTTCTCTCTCTTTACCTCCCTTTTTTTCTCTCTGTCACTTTCTTTCTCTTTCTCTCTTTAACATTTTCTTTTCTCTCTCTCACCACATTTTTTTCTCTCTTTATCATCCCCCTTTTCTTTTTTATCACTGATTTTCTCTCGCTCCTATTCTCTCTCTTTCCATCTCTCTGTTGTCTGTTCTTCTCTCTTTGTCATCTGCTCCTCTGTTGTCTGTCCTTCTTGTTCTTGTCTCTCTCTCTCTCTCTCTCTGTCAGCTGTCTCTCATTTTTTTTCTCTCCCTCTGTCATTTTTCCCTCTCTCCTTCTGTGGTTTCTCTCCCCTTTCCCTCTCTTTGTTGTTTGTCCTTCTTTTTCTCTCTCCCTTTTTTTTTTCTATATATATTTATTAGGTGCATGTGATCTACCTACCTATCAATCTATCTACTTATATATATTATTATAAATGTTTCTTTCAGTGGGTACATGTATTTAGGTTGCTATACCTGTTTTTTATTCTTTTAAACAGTGAAATTAATAACAATCAGCCTAGATCGAGAAGTCCTACTAAATAAAAAATTCTGCCTCTGCCACTCAAACCTGTACCCACTAAAAATAATGTTTAAGGTAATAATAATGTCAAATAAAAAAATCCTTTCAATTTATAGAGGGTAAGTCAAACATTATCCGTACTTTCAATAACATTACACAAGAGTGGAGATAAATTTTTACCTTATCTCTTTTATTATATATATATATATATATAAACTTAATCCTGAAAAGCTAAGAAAATTTAAAAAAAACTTGATTTGCAATAAATGTGCAAACGACTTTTTCAAATGTCACTCATTCTTTTTTTTTTAATAAGAAACGCCTGCTTAGGCTAAATGTAGTCAGTCAGTTAGGTGCCATATGTGATAACACGCTTGGGCGATCATGTCTCGAAAGAGACATGACTGACTGGGCAGAAGATTATCCCGCAGTAGGTTGCCATTTGCTATTGCTTTCTACTGTAGACTGGTTGCTGACCAAGGCTACAGAACCCAATCTGTCCTGTTATTTAACCCACAACTGCAAGGAATAGATGGATTAATACCTTTCCCAAGGGTATTTGTGCGTAAGTGAATACAATGAATTCGGCTGGAATTTGAACTCGGCTCCCCAATTTCTCGTTCCGAGCCTATATCCAATGCACCACAACGCACATCCCAAATGTAGTAAGTTTAATTATTTTTTCATACAAATGCACACATGAATACTTTTCTCTCTTTTGTCTTGCATCATCTATCCAATTTCACTCACAAAGCTTGTGTTAACCCATATTGTTTTCAGGCCCTTTCAAATGGTTCTGCATCCTGAGATTACCTCCCCAAGTTGATAAAATCAAGAAGTCATTTTCCTAACAAATTGACTATGGTTAAATTTGAACCTGGGTCTCATGGCCAGAAAGTGAATATTGTAACTGCATTTCTATACCCACTTTTCCACAATATATATTAGTGTGTGTGTGTGTGTGTGTGTGTGTGTGTGTTAATTGTAATGAGTTTAGTGCCAAAATTGCTGTTTTTTTTTTTTTTTTTTTTTTTCAGTAGTGTTTACTGACAGGCATTTTAGGCCAGTAGTTTTTTTTTTTTTTTTTGTCATAAAGTACACAATATTAAGATAGGTATAGATAATTGATTTAATGTAGATAGTTTTCCATGAAGTGAAAAACTTCTCCACGTTAATTCTAATATATATATATAGTGTGTGTGTGTGTTTAGGTAGCAAATATTCTTTAAGACAAATATTATTACAAGTGATAAATATTTTGTGTAAATTAATTTTTATGACTGACTTTTCTGAATGAAGAATAATCCTTTTTAGACAAGGATGAAATTTTGTCAGCAATTGTTCAAAGTTCATTTCAAAAGAAAAGTATAAGAACTATGGTCCAACATTTTGACTTACTACCCTGCTGATGACTTAAAAATGTCAAAATCTTGGACCTCATTTCTTGTAATTTTCTTCAGAAATAAACTTTGGGTAATTTTTAAGCAATTTATTTCCTCCTTGTCTGAGAAGGATTATTCATAATTTGAAAAAAGTTGATCATTAAAATTAATCAACACAAAATCTGTGATTTTTAATAATATATAGTCATCTGCTTACAGTCCTTTTTCACCGTGTAACAGCTCGTCAGTACAGCTAGACATCTAATTGCTTCCAGCCTGGATTGAAACTGGATTGATTTGACATCAGTTGGAGACTCTACCCCTAAGCTATCAGCACACAGCAAAAAAAGGTAGACATTAGTGTGCTATGTACACAATGTAAACAAATGCCAGTAGCCAAGAGTGTTCATGTCATTGCTAAAGAACGATGAGAGGAAGAGAGTGAGAGAGGATGGGAGATATATGTATTTTTTTTTTTTTATCGTATCACCCCAAGCAAGGCGGTAACGCCACTGATGTGCAGGGAGCTACGTAATAGTGAAAAGATTGGAAAAGAGAAAGCCGGAAACCACATCCTAAACAGGGAACAAGGGATGAGGCTCTTAACCTGTTCAATAGATGCATGTGGAATGTTTGATCATAGCCTCACCAGACTAGTGTGATGCTATGATTTCCATAACAAGTACACCTTTTATGGAGATGGAAATACCAGCCACACTGCCAATTGGTTTAGAATTCAGTTATCTTTCTCTTAGACTAGTTCAATTTCTAACTGAAACAGTTTACATTGAGAAAGGCCTGAATATATTCCCCCCAGTTATAGGTTAAATATCAAGACCAACTGGGCTCCTCTAGTTTTTGCTGTCAATCAGTCTCGGAAAAGTTTAATTTAAAGCTGTAGAGAAGGCAATTGAAAACCACTATTTTTCACAAAAATTTTCATAGCATTGCATTTTTAGAAATCTTAAGGAACCAAAGCAGAAGAAAGCCATGATCACATATATCGTTAATGAACATGATGCTTAAGGAATCTTATCAGTTGAGTTTTAAATTCATTGTTTTCATGAATCTTTTCTTGTGTGGATGCCATTGCACAACATTTATTAATACATATTCTTTATTACTGACAGGTGAAAATACAGCAAAGAAAAATGAATTGCTTTATGTTTTTCTAGATTATGCAAAAGCATTTGATAAAGTACATCACAAAGAACTGTTTGAACTGCAAGGTAGCCTTGACATATTAGAATACAGAACTTCTACTGGGAGCAAACCACCTGCGTACAGATAGAAAATAAATTCAGTAAATATAAAAAAATAGAAAGCAGTGTAAGACAAGGATGTGTCTTTCTCACCGAGCTTATTCAACCTGTAAATATTCAAAAAAGTGAATACAAACAATTGCTGTACCGTGAGAATATATTTATTAGTCTGACTTCCAGTATTTGGTGCTTCTTTCTTCTCGGTACCCACTTCTAGCTTGCTTCATCTCTTCTTCAAGGGGCTTAACTTAGAAATTAACTTTCTTCCCCCTTTTTTTCTTTCTTTTGTTTAGCATAGAATAGTCTTCTGAAAAACAATATTGAAGAATGTAAGTTCATAAAACAGTACCCATCTTGGGCTCTGATATAAACCCAAGAATTTTAAATGATGGCACTCTGTTTTTTGTTAAAGATTCTGCAGTTTGTTTATCATTTGGTATCCAAGAGATCTCTGCAATTTCCTATCTATTATTTCTCACAAAATAGCCATCTAAATGCAAAATCTTTTGTCCAAAATTTGTGTTGAAGAATGCACTGATTCATAAAGATGAGAATTATCTGTTTTGCAGATGATTGGAATGTTGTCACTGTTATCCTTTTGTTGAAGTAACTCCAACAATAAAAAAAGGCAGGCTCCTGACTTGTCAACTGTCGCTAATGTTTCAGCTACTAGTGTACTTTAGACAACCGTTCTAATATGGTTGGGTTATCAAGCAATGGGCATATATTTATTGTTATTTATAGCAATAAATAACAATTATTGTTATGTGATCCTCCATCTGTTAAATTGGCAAAAGAGGCATCACCATATGCAACAACTTTTTTTATATAATTATTTTGTACTCGTTTAATATTTTCATCTTCCATCTTTATAGCATCTTTATCATAGCATTTATATTATAAATAAAATTATAAAATCTTTATAGCATCATCTTTATATTATCCTATCTACTGGAAGTTGGTAATTTCTTCAGATTTGACTGCAAATACCTGACGAAGTATGTCAACGACTTGGCTCTGAAAAGTCTCTGATCCTGCAAGGCAAAAATCATCAAAATTAGGAGTTAATATATTTTTTGGTTTATCTCTAAAATGCCATTGACTGATCATACTTAAAATCTATTGCTCCTAACTTGATTAATTCCTCCTTGAGTGTCAGGTACCAGAATCTTGGGGCATCAATCAAGCCATATACACATTTTGAAAGTTTCCAGAGATAACCAGGAGCTACATTGGCCTCTTTAAGAGAATCTAAATAGACCTCTTATTCTAATTGCTTGCTCTGCAGAAATGAAGTCTTTATATCCATTGATTTGCACATCCAATGGTTAACTGTCATTATTGCCAAAGCTATATGCAAACCCTTTTTGAAGCATGTGGGAGAATCATTTCTTATGTTGCAAGCAACTCTGTTCTGAAAGCCCCTTGCAACAAGTCTGGCTTTACAGATTTGTTTGCCATTGTAACTTTTATTTGTAGAAATCTACCTGATGGAAATTTTGGATTGACCCTGGTCTTGTACTTGGGTATATACTTTATTTTTAACCCAGCTTTCTAGTTCTTTCTTTCTTGCCTGTTTCATTTCATTATTTGAAGGGGAAATCATGATATTTTCCTCAATACAAGAATTGTCTTTATCTTCTATTTGTGCAACCTCATTTGTTTGCAATTCTGATACTCTATGCTCAAAGTCCAGCCAAAAAGGTTCACCTTGTTCCATAAACACATTCATCAAATATTTGTTCTTGCTTGTGACTTTACCTGCTCTACTTATCGCATTCAATTTTTTTTCCATTCTGAATCTGTGTCATTGGCAAGCTTGTATTCAATGGTTTGTCCTGGTTTTGATCCTTTTGGGTATGAGGTTTTGCTTGGATGGTCCGTCATTTATTTCTCTATATGTATGTTGCCCAGTCTTATCATTTAGATTTTCTAATTCTTCATCCATATCATTCACTTCAGAAATTGATACTTTTGAAGTCTTATCAGACATTTTATATAGAGTGCTAGGTTCAATCTTGTCACTCTTAGAAAAACCATTATACGTCTTGGGGTAGGATACTAAATGGGATGGATACACTCTTATGTACGTGCCACTCTTACATATTGAAAATGACTTGCTTGTGCTCCCACCCAATCACAGTCCCTGGACCAAGTCATCTATCATTAAGATTTCTATTATAAAGAACAATGTTACTATTTTTGTATGACTATGCTAGACCTACTCTAACTTGGTGACGAAGTGCATGTCTTAATTTCTTTGGAAGACTCACGTGCTATGAATTGTTTCCTGGCAGAACGCATGGTATTGAGATTATTTGCAACAACTTCACTGGTAGAGACAGCTTCCAACGCATGGAGTTTTTCCTACAGAAAAGAGGGCAGGTTGGGCTTCCTACCAAAAACAAGTTGATTAGGACTATACTCACAAACACTTTGAAGTGTATTTTTAGCACTTATAGCCCATTTTTTTTTTAATCGTATCACCCCGAGCAAGGCGGTGACGCCACTGATGTGCAGGGGGCTACGTAATAGTGAAAAGATTGGAAAAGAGAAAGCCGGAAACCACATCCTAAACAAGGAACAAGGGATGAACCTCTTAACCTGTTCAATAGACATGGGTGGAGTGTGAACCGGGCGATAGATCTATCTACTCCAATTGAAAAAAAAAAACAAAGTGAGAAGATTGGAAAAGAGAAAGCCGGAAACCACATCCTAAACAGGGAACAAAGGATGAGCCTCTTAACCTGTTTAATAGTCATGCTCTTGATAAGAATGGTGAAGCTCAAGTTATTGCTATGGATATTACGAAAGCATTTGAGAAGATTCGGCATGCTGGACTTCTGCACAAGCTTCAGGCCTAAGGTATTGCAGAATGATTGTTTGATTTAATCCAGTCATTCCTATCAAATCATCAAATGAAGGCTGTTTTGAACAGGCAAGTTTCTAAATCCTTTCACAAGAAGGCAGGTGTCCTTCAAGGCTCTATCCTAGGTCCTATACTGTTTCTGATCTTCATCAATGATCTACCTGATGTCATTAGTTCCCAAATAGGCATCAATGCAGATGACACCACTATTTACTCTCATTTTAATAAGAAATCTGCCAAGGATAACAATCCTCACTGCTGCTCTTCTTCTCTTCAAAAGGACCTCCAATTAGTGATCAACTGGGGTAGGAAATGGCTCATAAATTTTAATGCCTTCAAAACTAAATTGCTCTCCTTTCATAGAGAAACTTTCCTACCAGCCATCAGAATGGATGATGCTACTCTCCTGGAGAGCAACACATTGTGCTTCCTTAACTTCACTCTTTCAACCGATCTCAAGTGGAATGATGCTAAGGCTATTTAAAAGCTACAGTTTATATCTTCTAGGGTCTTCTTTTACATATCTCCAAATATTCTATTATGTCGTTTGTTTAACTTATTACTCCATGGACTTTCAGCAGCAGTGGTATGAACAACAGTATTTAGATTCTGTGCCATGTCCTGAAATTGGTTATTAAATTCCCTGTCATTATTAGTCAAGAGAGCCTATTTTGGGACTCCAGGATCTATCAAGTGCTTAAATATGGCACTGATGATGTCAGAACTTTCTTTACTAGTAATCCTAACTCTGACACTTTATCTAGTACCATGATCAATCAGCTGTAATACTTTGTTGACATTAATTTCTCTGATATACATAGTAACACTTTCATTGGAATATGATCCTAATGTGAAACCAACAATAAGTCTGGGTTTAGTCTTTTTATATTGAATGCGTATTTCACAGGAATTTTGAAGTGCCTGCAAAATTTTTACAAATTCAGGGTTGCTTATTCCTGCTAAATCCCATAACTTTTTATTAGTGGGATGGCTAAATTATTTATGTAACTTTGCTGCAATTTTTATTTTTTCTTATTTGTTTTTAAAGAAAATTCCTTTTATGAAAAGTATGTGTTTGAACTTACCTCTGTCCACTAGAGGTTTAGTGATAGGGATATGGTAATGACCAGACAAAGTGCCTTTTAATGGAATCCTTTTTTGAAACATGGTAACACTGTTATTCTCAAAGTTGAGACAAGTCCTGGCCCTTTTCATAGCATCTTTGCTTAGTAGAAGGGAAATGTCAAAGTTCACAACATCCGTGACAATACTAACTTTGATGCCTGCAATGACACATGGTAGAACAGCTTTGTAAAGTGATTTCAGCTTGTTTTTTGGCAAATTTAAAGGTTCTGATTCCTTCTTGTAAGATTATTTTCTTTTTGTGTTTATTTGTTAAGGTTTCCAGAAAATATTCATAAAATTTTTTTTTTTTTTTTTTTTTTTTTTTTTTACAAACTGTGCTAGAATCACCACTATCCAGAATGGCAGTACCAAGTGTTTTACCCAAAATGATGTTACTTTTTTCCTCACGTTTTTGCCAACTCATCAGCACAATGTTGGCGAGAGAAAGATAACTCTCTTTTTTGGAATCCTCATGTTTATTTATTTCTAGTATCGTTTGTGTATCGCCCGGTTCACACTTCACCCACATCTATTGAACAGGTGAAGAGGCTCATCCCTTGTTTCCTGTTTAGGATGCGGTTTCCGGTTTTCTCTTTTCTAATCTTCTCACTCTTATGTAGCCCCCTGCACATCAGTGGCGTTACCGCCTTGCTTGGGGTGATATGATTAAAAAAAAAAAAAAAACAATTGTAAGTCCTGCAAAACTTGCAGCCACACATGAAGCATGCAGTGGTGCTGCTTCCAGGTCCTAATGTGTTTAATTTGTTTTTGTCAGTGTGTTTCGTTATTGTTGCCGTGTTGTTGTCTGCCCCGTTTTTTTCTTTACCTCACTGACTGGTAAAACAAAATGCATATTGATGCAAAGAGCGACCATAATATACCTCACTTGGATCAAACTGGTCATTTTCAGCAAAGGCAACAGCATCTAATTCGTTCTTCATCACAATGGGTGAAGTGTTGAAGGAGGAAGCCTCAGAAAACTGTTTGTACATAATTTACCTTAACTGTCCTGACATGGCAAACAGTGTCAACTCACCAATAGTGGCCTTGATTAATCTCTCTTTCTCTGAGGCGAGATTAGCACACTTTAATGTCCTAAAGGCAAGTACCAGGTTCCGGTAGGAGAATTTTTAAGTTTTAAATTGGTGACATGTCAGCCAAAGATAAGGAAGTTTTCTATTGATGTATCAGGCTGTTTCTGGTATGGTTTGAATGTCTTGTAAACTGTAAAGGCAGACTGGTTAATGTCCTACAAGAAAAGTGTCGAGTTTTTC
Source organism: Ascarosepion bandense (assembly GCA_037127315.1). Taxonomy (NCBI): domain Eukaryota; kingdom Metazoa; phylum Mollusca; class Cephalopoda; order Sepiida; family Sepiidae; genus Ascarosepion; species Ascarosepion bandense. Next base: position 1,686,782 of record JBBBDQ010000166.1, on the reverse strand, counting down.
ACACAGCTTTTCCATCCTAATCTGGTTCTCACTCGATCACCGAAGTTAAGCAACGTTGAGCCTGGTCAGTACTTAGATGGGTGACTGCTTTGGAATACCAGGTGTTGTAAGCGTTTAGTGACGGATGTGCGTTGTGGTGCAGTGGAGATCAGCTTGGAAAGAGAAATCGGTGAGCCGAGTTCAAATTCCAGTTGAATACCCTGCATTCACTTTATGGGTTAAATAACACACTTGGAGACCCTGCCCTTTAAAACAAATCCCAATGAATCTTGATACTCGAAAAGAAAAATATATTACTAGACACAAAACTTATATAAAAACAACAATAAATTGCTGAAAGAAAAAGGTATTACCAGCAATAAATAAATAAAATTTAGTTGGCAATAAATGACCCGCCGAGGTTGATATGCCATAAAACAAAAACAACCAACCAACCATCCCAATCTTGGAATTAAGAGTTGCAACATCCAATTCCAAACAGCCTTTCTAGCTTTTCCCTCCAGGGAAAGAAATACTATAGAAGCACATTTCATTTTTTACAAGTAGAGGCTAGTTCTCAAACTTGCATTTCCTACTTTCACATGTGTTGTTTTTATGTAAGACAGCCAAGGAAATGTATCTTGAAGCCATAATAACAATCTTTTGTTTCATTTTGTTACCAATGTCAGTTAAGTGCCATATGTGATACACGCTTTGGGCGATCATGTCTCAAAAGAGACATGACTGACTGGGAAGAAGATTATCCTACAGTAGGTTGGCATTGCTTTCTGCGGTAGACTGGTTACCAGCTAAGCCTATAGAACTCAATCTGTCCTATTATTTAACCCATAACTGTAGGGAAGAGACAGATTAATACTTTTCCCAAGGGTATTTGTGAATAAGTGGATACAAGGAATTCAACTAGAATTCGAACTCAGCTCCCCAATTTTTTGTTCTGAATTGATATCCACTGCACCACAATGTATATCCCATGGTTTTCGACTCTGCTTCATGGTGGCGTCATAGTCGTTGTCAGCTTGTTCAGCGGCAGCAACGGCAAAATGGTGGATGACGTGCAGCAGAAGTGAACCATGGAAGCCAGTGACAGTGTGTTATGTTAGACGGATGAGATGTAATGCACATGACAGGCTGCCAATTGTAAATTACCTGTGTAAATATTCAAAGAAGTGAACACAAACAATTGGTATGAAGGGAGAATATATTTATTAGTCTGATTCTTCTAGCATGTGGCGATTCTTTTTCAGGTTCCCACTTCCAGTTTGCTTCATCCCATCTCTCTGAAGAGTGTTCAAGAGACTTAACTCATGACCAAACAAAACCCAAGCACTGAGGCGATTCTAAGAAAATTAGAATTTCTTCCTGGATTTATTGTTGCTAGCCGTAATAAGATGTGCAGACAAAATAGTGTTGATAGCAGACACAGAAAGGAAATCAAAAGAACTTCTACAGAAGGTAGTAAAGGAAAGCAAGAAGAAAGGACTAAACATCAATTGCAAGAAGAGAAAATGCAAGGATGTTAGTAAAAGAACAGCTTATTATGCAAATTACAACTTGGCAATACCAAAATCAAGCAAGTACAACAATTTAAATACTTGTTTTAACAGAGGGTATAAAGTGCAACATCAAAATCTGTAGGCACATTGGAATAGTGAAAGATACCTTCCAAAAGCAAAGCAAAGTATTAAAAAATAAGAAAATCTTGTTAGATACAAAGAGAAGAGTCAGTCAGCTAATTGCTATACGTGATACACACTTGGACAATCATGTCTAGAAAGAGACATGACTGACTGGGCAGAAAATTTTCTTGCAGTAGGTTGCCATTACTTTCTGCAATAGACTGGTTACCAACCAAGGCTGTAGAACTCAAGAGGCAGAAGCAACAGGTTAATACCTTTAAGGGTATTTGCACGTAAGTGAATATAATGAATTCAACTGGAATTCAAACTTGGCTCTCCTATTTCTCATTCTGAGCCGATATCCACTGTTCCACAACCCACGAGAAAGGTGTTAAGTAATACTTATGACAGTGAAGGCTAGACAATCTCCTCAAAAGATAGGTGAAGCAACAAAAAGTGGTTCTACAAAAGGATGCTGACAATATATGATTGAAAATATAAGAAATGTCAAGATTTTAGAGAAAATGGAAAGAAAAAGGAGACTTATACTTAACATCAGGAAGAAATAGTTGAAATTTTTACACTACATAATGAGGAAGGAGGGCTTGGAAAATGTGAAACTCGCAGGGCAGATTGAGTGCAAGAGGGACAAAAGAAAGCGGCACATAACATTCTTGATGAACTTGAGCAAATGGAGGGTGAAACAGGGTTTAGGAGAAATAACAAAAAAGTAAAATTTATTAGCAACTACAAAGGGCAAAAAAATTGATATTGAGCACTTTTACCCATAAATATACATGTACTTCTGAATAAATGTAAGGAAATTATTAGTATATGTCATCACAAGAATAAATTTAAATTGCAATAATTATATTATTCTTCCATTTAGTCACAATAGAAGTTTTTTTTAAAATTTGGCAGCAACATTTTCCCTCCTACCAACCACTACTAACCCAATGGTCAAGCCACATACCTCCCACTACCATAAGAGAAATTACAACTAAGATTCCTCTAGCTTGACCCTATAATAGCCAACATTCTGCCACCACTTCCTTTACTAGCCCATACCTCCTGCATTAGAATTTTTCCTCATTCTTTGATTAAACTAAACAGGGTTGACATTGCATGCCTTAAACTGACATGTTGAAAATGGCTATTTCCCATATATATGTGTGGGCATGTGGCTGAGTGGTTAGAATATTTGCTTTCTGACCACGAGACCCAGGTTCAAATCTCATCATAGTTGCTTTGTCAGGAAGGTGACTTCTTGATGTTATTGGTCTGGAAGAGGCGATCTCAATGTGTAGCATCTTTAGAAAGTGCCTGCAAACCCACACCATGGGTTGACCCAAGCTTTGTGAGAAAAATTGGATAGACAGAACTATTTGGGAACTGTTGACAGTTAAGTAGCATAGAGTTTAAAGTCACCAAGGGTTTGAGTGTACTGGCTTTGTTCAGACTGTTGTTTACAGTTACAGTTTCTCTCTCCCAGAAACTGTAACTAAGGTCTGCTCAGCATTAGTTGTAGTATAAACTACAGATGGGCTCTGTATGCAAAATGTGCCTGAGCAGGTGTTTGCAACAGTGATTAGCTAGCCACCCTGTTTAAAAGCCATACTCAGATATGAGTGGCCAGCCATATATATATATATATATATATATATATATATATATATAATGTATTATTTTATTTTTTATTTTTTTTAATTAATTACATACTGGGTGTACACAGGATCTAAAACCTGAATATGAAAAAACAAGTAGATATGATCTCTGCCTTTATCAGATTCCACAAGTCATATATATTTCAGTCATTATATATTTTTACTAGCTGGCACATCTCCATGAGTGGCCCAGTTCGCTGAGAGATGGGTGTTTTTAATCAAGTCCCTATCTCTACAGTGATCTTTTTTAATGCAGTTAATTGAAACTAAATACACCTAATCCCTTTTTTTTTTTTTTTTTTTACCAACCCAATATTTTTTTCATTTTATTAATGAAAATATTCTTTTTTTTAAGAATGATGAGCTTCTATATAACATCAGTCTTCTAATATGACAATAATTCCTGGAGAATCTCTTCCCACAGATGTGATTCTACAGAAGAATATTAAGAATACTTTGGATGGAACAAAGGAGCAACAAGGAAGATTTAAAGAAAATGGACACAAAAAGAACACTTACACTTGACATCAGGAAAAGACAATTGAAATGGGACAATTAATGAGAAAAGAAGGTTTGGAAGATTTATCACTCACAGGACATATTGAAGAGAAATAAAACAGAGGGAGGCAACATGTAACCTACCTAATGAATTTGTATAAATGGATCACAGAATAGTAACCAAGAGCGATAGTAAGGAGACGTACTTTAAGTAAAGATACAAGGAATAAAGAGTTGTGAAAAGCCATGATCGCCCATGTTCTGAAGGTTGCATTTAAAAAAAAAAAAGAAATCAGAAATATTATCTTGTCCAATCAATATTGATTAGATCAAAGCATGGTAGTTTTTTTTTTCTGAATGTTAAAGCTACAAGATTTGAAATATTACTGTTGAAAAATCTCACTACAGATGATGAAAATTAACTTAAGAAAAATCACACCAAGCTTTCCACTATTGTTTCCAAAAATGGAGATTACTTTCAAGAAGTTGGTCATTACCTTGCATTTGTGTTTCATAATTATTTAAAAAAAAAAAAACACAGAAAAGAAAAAAATTGGACTAAAAAATGTCATGGGAAAACTAAATTAAATCTGAATATCACACTTCAGCATAGTCTGATTCAAGGCCTCAATATTAGGGCACTCAGTGACTCAGAATCATGAGTCTCATAGCCCATTAGGGTCATAGGGGCAAAACATGTACTGCAGCTGCAGTAGAAATGGTATATGTTGGGCAAGAAAGTCTGATGGAGGCCAACCCTCTCCAGGATGTTTTAAATTCAATGTTTTCTTTCTCCTAGCCTGTTTACCACCCAAGGCTATAGAACCCAGTCTGTCCTACTATTTGCCTATAGCTGGAAAGAGAAAAAATGGATTCATACCTTTCCAAGGGTATTAGGATGTAAGTGAATGTAATGAACCTGACTGGAATTTAAACTCAGTTCTCCAAATCTTCAATCTGAGCCACTACCCATTACTCCTCCACGCCTCCACTGACTATCATTACTCCTCCACGCCTCCACTGACTACCATTACTCCTCCACGCCTCCACTGACTATCATTACTCCTCCACTGACTATCATTACTCCTCCACTGACTATCATTACTCCTCCACTGATTATCATTACTCCTCCACTGATTATCATTACTCCTCCACGCCTCCACTATCATTACTTCTCCACGCCTCCACTGACTATCAAACTCTTAATCAGTGGCCAATGAGATCAATTTGAATACCATCACTTGTATGTACATATTTTAAAAATGATTTATGAAATTTAACTTTTTTTTTTTTTTTTTAAATAATTCACATAAGGCAAGACAGTAATGCTACTAAGACATAAAAAGCTATTGGGTGTGAAAAAAAATGAAAAACAGAAACAACTGGAAATTCAATCCTAATTTCAAAAATATTTTTCAGATAGAATTTTTTCTTTTTTTGTGGGGTGGGGAAACTAATGATTTCTTTCAAAGAAGTCTTACTAAAGCTTAAGGAGAGGAGTGATGCCTTTCCAAGCTTACAGCACCTGATATTAACAAGTGGTCACTCATCTACATACTGACAAGCCTTGACATTGTTTAACTTTAGTGATCAGACAGTAACTGGTGTTTCAATGTGATGTAAGCCCTGAAGGATAGCCACATCGAGTCTGGTCAATAGATGGGAAATCATTTTGGAACACCAGGTATTGTAGCAACCTCCCACAATCCAAAATAATATTACAGCTTTAGGTAGCACACAAACGGGTGATAATCTACAAAAAAAAAACGAAAAAAAAACAAATCAATGAACCCTAATTTAGAATTTCTTTTCTGCTTGGCTTATGCTATCCAAAAAAAAAAAATGCATTATTTAAGTTTTTTATATTTTATAAGTACTTTGCAATTTTAAAATTATTGTTCATTTACCTGTGAGCTAAAGATGATTTTAGACATAAAATTATTGGTTTGATCTCAAGAACTTTAAAAATGATGCTCGATGCCTCTCTGCATAGCACTCAGCAACAAAGTGAAGGATCGAGGGTAAGTAGAGAAATCCAGAAATAAAAGTCATGTCCACTCCTGCCACAAGGTAGAAGAAAAAGAAAAGAGAGCCTTCGGGTCATCCTCGACTTAGCAGTTGACCAACTTACTTATTGGGCAAACTTGGAGCTTTGTGCCAGCAAAAAAAAAAAAAACAGTATGAAAACAATGGTTTTTCCCTTGACACCACTGTTATTTTAACTACCTTCAATCCTCATCAGTGTTTTTGTTTTAAAAATGATTATTAAAATTGTAATAAAACCTAAAAATATGATGCAATTGAATTTTTCATATTTTCTATGTTCTTGAGAATTGACAACAAAAATAATAAACACTATTAGATTGTTTATTTACTTTATTAGACTGTTTATTGGAATGGTTGACAAAACATCATCTAATTGCCAGTCAATTCAAATTTTATTAAATGATAAATAATAAAAATCTCCTTATAATTGATTCACATATTTTAATAACTTTGTAAATGTTTATAAATTTATGAATAAAAAATTTTCATATTTATTTATTTGGAAATTGATATTACACTTGTTTTTTGAATGTTGTAAATATAAAGTTATTTGTGCAAATAAACAATTTGATAAATATATAAACACTTAGGACATAACATACAGGTATATATATATATATATATATATATATATAATGTATATATATAATTATCCACATACAAGCCTGTTTCGCTGTATCACAGCTCATCAATGTGGCTAGACATCTAATTGCTTCCAGCCAAGATTGAAACTTGGCAGATTTGTCATCAGTCAGATATTCTACTCCTAAGCTATCACTGCACAGCTGAGAGAGGGGGAGATTTTAAAGTTTTATATTTGCAGTGTATGCACACACCAGCAGCTAAAAGGACTCGATTCATGACTGGGGAGTAATGTATAATATGTAGGTTTCATTCAAGATGACAGACAAGGTGTGATGGCTAAGTTTTTTTATGTAATTTTTCATGTGATCTTATGAGTTCTTTTGAGAACATAAATTATATAAAAATTGTCCAAATGTTTTGTTTATCCAATTGCTTTTGGCTAGATTTTAGCAATTTTTGAAGATGAATGTTATTTTATAAAATATAAATGACTATATCAGCCATACAACTATGAAACTGACTCGAAGACTCACACTGCATCTCTCAGAACAGAGCTCAATTCAATCTCATTTAAACACACACGGAAACCTATCCAATCTTATCTGGAACATACTTGTTGACAACACAAATATCATAGCATCATCCACATGTAAAAAAAGACTAAAAATAAAGAAGGCTTTATTGATAAAAAAAAACAACAACACTTAATAATATCAACTATGAGCATGCTAACAATGTGCTTACCATTTTTTGGTACATAAAATATATGCACTACTCTACATCATACATAAGACTACATACATTCTACGTAAAATAACATTCAACCTTGAAAACAGCTAAAAGTATAGCCAAAACTGCTTAAATAAACAAAACATTTGAACATTTTTATATAATTTGTTTTCAAAAGAAAAAAAAAATCATGAGATCACCTGGAAAATTACATAAAAAACTTAACCATCACATGTCTGCCATTTTTAATGAAACCTGCATAAAAGAGATTACTGCTTAAATATACTATATATATATATATATATATATATATATATATATATATAGCACAAGTGTGCTGATGTTAATAAAATAACCTGGATATAAGAGAGATTTTCTCAGGTCCAAAATTAGTCTGTGGTAATGTATATAAAATAGACCAAACCCGGATATAAGATAACTTTTATCCAGTCCCAACAACTCTCTTATATCAGGGTTACACTGTAGTTCTATTTTAACCTAGTATTTTTTACCTGTGTTGTTATTCATATATATCCATATCCATCTCTGTTTAAATAAAATTAAATCTTCCTTGTTAGAAATATTTAATGAAAGGTTTTAAAGAAAGGTTTCTGCCCAAATATATATATATATATATATATATATATATATATATTTATAACTTGCTTATAACCAAGTTTCGCTAAAATTTGTTAATTTCCGTAACATGTTTACATTACGATACATTTCAGAGCAGATATGGTTGTTTGCAATGAATCGAAAATTGTGTTATATAGGCTTGATAAAAACCTCGTTTAGACTGGAGGCTATTCATGGTCGAGAGGTCTAAGACGTTGCCAGATCAAATGGTAGCTTCCCCTATGTAAATAGGGGTCGCAGATTCGAATCCTGCTGAATGGCACATATTTTCGTAATAACAATTTATCGTAAATAATCAGGCCGGTAGATATAAATATATAATACTGTTTAATTAAAAAAAACAGAATATCTACTTAAATACGAGTATCGATAAAAAATAATGTTCAAACAATTCATTTCAAATTGTCGGTTGCTTATAACCAAGTTTCGTTAAAATGCATTAATTTTTTTAACATGTTTGTTTATATATATATATATATATATATATATATATATATATATATAAAAAACATAAATTAAGTGCTATAGATGATACATGCTTGGGTGATCATGCAGTAGGTTGTGATTACTTTCTACAGTAGACTGTTTGTCAGTCAAGACTATAGAATCCAATCTGTCCTGCTATTTGATCCATAGCTGGAGGGTGAAGAGATGGATTGTAAATGAATTCAACTGGAATTTCAATTCTTCTCTCTGATTTCTTGTTCCAAGGTATTATCCACTGCACCACAACACACATGTAATCTTTATTAATATTATTTTGCTTATCAACAATGTTTTTCTATGTCTATAATAATTTACATGTACAAATGTACCATGATATTGCAAATAAATTTGTATTACAATTTGTTTTTTGTAAATACTTAGCTATGTATATTTATATTTAAATTATATTTCTACCTTTGTAACTTGAAGTAATTAATTTATGTGTATGTGTGTGTGTTGACGTTTTTTTTCTTTTTTTTTTTCTTAATTGGTATCTCTTCATGCAAGGCAGTAAAGCCACTAACCCACAAGGAGATATAGAGTGTAGAATAATTAGGAACAGAATCATTATTAATAAGCAGGAAAAAGAAAGGCATAGTCAAGAGCACAGTAGATGACAATTGACACTGCACTTAAGTTTTTTTTTGGTTGGCCAACATACATGGAGCTGGAAGGGAGTTCCACAAGTGAGAAATGCAAGAAAAGAAATTGTTAGCAAAAAAACTTAGGGCTACATCTAGCCTACTTAGCTGTAAATCAATAACATGACGCCAGTCTAGTCCTGCACTTAAATTCATAAACTCTAGGTACCATAGCAGAGAGCTCATCTGAACAATTTCCATGAAAATATTTATAGAAAAGGCACAGAGAGGCAATCTTTTTTCTTTTCTTTACATTTATGTTTAGTTTAAATACAAAAAGATGTTTTTTGTTAATAACAATCCCTGTATAAAATATGTACCACCCTAACATTATGATAATCCAATATATTTAACATATCTAAATTTTGTAACAGTCAGTCTCAATTCAACACCTGAATATTGTGTTATGGATGAAACTCAGTTGTGCTACTGGTGAAGAAATGTATATTTATTAATAGATAATCATCATGTGTAGTTTTGACTGACCATGACTCAGTTTTCTGCACTTTTTGTCTTCTTTATTTTTTTCTTTTTTAGTGTTTTTTGTTTTTATTTTTTGCCTTTTCTCTTCTTTCTTTTTTGTTTGTTCTTTTATTCTTGCTTTTTAGTTTATTTTCTTGCTTTTTCTTCTTTTCTAATGTTTTTTCTTTTGCTTTTTCCTGTTTTTGTTTGTTCTTTTCTTGATTTTGCTTTTTTGATGATCAGATTCCCTGAACTGTTATTATCACACCCCATATGCATGTCTGCATTCTTCACTTGAACTCTGATTAATTATTTTCCTTTAATTTTTGTTTTTCAGGTATGTCTTCCTTTGTTTTTTTACCATTTCCAAGGAATTCCTAACTTTATATGAATCATCAAGTAAGAATTTTCCATTTTTGTAACTTTTTACTTTTTTCTTTCTTTTACAACTACTATTTTTTTAAGATCACCTACAAGGCTTGAGAGCCACTCAAGGTAGGTGGTTACTGTTAAAAATGGTTGTGATATGAATGAAAAAAGAGAATGGTAGGAAGTGAAGATTATAAGGATAGATAATGACTGACCTTTTACTTGAAGAGGTTAAGGTTGTAGTGTAGCATCCATTGTAGTTCTTGTAGAAAAAATTTCTCCTTGTATTTGGATTATGAAGAAAATGAGGAGGATTCAACTTTGTGAACATAGCATAATGAGCCCTGTTTGTACAGATCTGAACAGGTAGAACTAAAGAATGGTGCTCATCTAAGTACCTCTACTCATTCATTGAAAAAACAACATAGCATGATGTTAAATGGCCCCAAACTTAATGAAAACAGTTTTATTCTCAAAATGTTTGTCATTATTAAGAGGAAAGATCAAACTATTTTTTAATCCTTTCTAACACATTTGAAATTTTTACCAGCGAGTGACCAGATTTTTACAAGAGTTTACTACAGCAAACGTAATATTACACAGCTGGTGAAAAACACGTTAATTTGGAAATTCTTGCAAAAATCAAATAATGGTCAGATTTTGATGAAAACTTTCAAGACTTATTCACTAATGAATTATTTTTGAAATCATTATTTTTATAAAATCTTGGTAATAATATTTATATATTTTTTTTTACATGTGTTACCCCCTCTCCAATTAATTTTCTGAAATTTCTAGAAATTGACTTCCATCATGGAACTTTGTTTTATTAGTTAAATGCACAACTCCTTGGGGAATGTAAATCACCTATTTTTATTTTACTTTGGCTTCTTTTCAAAAAATCTGCTCTGAATAGTGAAAACAAAAAATGCAATAAAATTAAGCCATTTTTTATTTAGATAAACATTTGATTTTATAAACAATATATATTAAGGATATCATAAGTCTTAAGAGAAAAAAATTCAAGAAATAATGAATTTTTACAAGAGATTTCATTTTTATTTTTTAATTATAATGATTTATAAAGTTTCAAAAAATTGTTTTAAATTTTTCCAGTCATCGTCCCAATTAGGTTATTAAGTTAATAAGTGAAGACTATATTTAATAATCAAAAATTGTAAAGGTTAATACAAATCTTCATGCACCAAGATTTTTAAATAATTAAAACATTTTTTGTGTGCAGATATCTGTCTTTTTTTTTTATGGTAGATCATAAATGTTATATCATTAAAAGGTCATGTGTTTCATGAGTTGTCCCCCTTACAAAATGTTCCCTTATGTTTCATAAATGTATGTCAATTCTGGTCAACCATACTGAGCCTGAGTTGTTAAATGATTGATGACAGATGTCAACACCTACTTGAAAGGACAGCAAGTCAGACCACTGTGATTAAGAAATACTTTTATTCCAAATTTCATGCTATAAACAAGTAATATTTGTTTAAAATCATATTAATTTAACTTTAAATCTGCTAATTTTCCAAAAATAATAAGTGACAGATGTATATTTTATTTTTTTAAAGTTTGTAAAACTGAGAATTAGCTTTTGTTTACAAATGTGTCGATTGCTCAGAAATGACTGAAAAATTTTAAAATTTCAAAATTTTACATTCCTGTCAATATAATTTTTGTTTGAAATCCACAAAAGTATTTTGCTTACTGGAAATAGTAAATTCAATTAAGCTAAAATTAAATCTAAATTTAAAGTTTAGGTATCAAAATTAAGGAGTGGTATCTATGCTCATCTGAACATTTGCCATCAGAATTAACAACAGATTAGTTATGGGTTTGTAACAATATGTCTGTGAGAAAGAGGCTACAAATTAAGGGACATCACCCCAATCCCCACCACCACCACAGATATGATTTTGAACTTTATCAAGACTGCAAAATGAGTGAAGGAAATATCTTAATTTTCCTTAGTGAAGGAATATATCTTATTCTTATTCCCACGTAGGTTAGTAAATAATATTAAGACAGGTCACCATGTAATGGTAAGGTGGAATGGAGACATGAAATGAATGAAAGAGCGCTTGTTCTCAAGGAGATGGCATTCACAAATAATACATATGTACAAAACACGTGCCCACATGCAGAGAAATACATATCTATTATATCTAATGCAAAGCAAAGTATCAGAAGGAACAAAAGGAAACAGTCATACATATTTGAAGTGGCTGAATGCATCTATACCCAAAAGGACACAGCAAGCTTCATCTATTTCTCAACAGGATGGTACCATGTGCTTGTAAATTCATCTATATCCCAACAGAACAACAGGAGTTTTATGTTTCAGTGGAAGATGGCGGTAGGCAGATACTAGTGTGACTAGTGCTTTGGTCACTATCAGGAGTGACGTCACAAGCGGTTGTCATGTGACCACCTTACTTTATCTCGACTAAAGAGAGATAAGCACCTTTTATATCCTTACATGAGGATTGTGCAGCTCCAGCCCTGATTTAGCAGCAATACTCTGTTTTTGGTCCAATGTATTCCTTGTAAAAATAAAACATGGCAGAAGTTGTTCAGTATTTATTTTCAGGAGCAAAATAATGAGCCAACCATTTTTCCAGCACCTTCAGTTATGAACTGTGCACATGTTCCACTTAACATCTGTAGTGAACCGAAACCTGATAGTTGTTCAAAATACAGAGCATCACTGAGAGGAGAAACATTCATCATAACTAGAGAAAACTGAATTGTTTACATGATTTTTAAGGGAAAGATTTATTTTCTACTCTGCAACGTCTTTCCTCACAGATGCAACATTGCAAGTCTACCATTGCTTTGTCACTATTTTCATGGCAAATTTTCACCAATTCAGACGTATACAGTATTTACATTATTCAGACTATTATCTTTGTTGCTCCGGCCTTCTTCAGGTGCTAGGTATTTTGAATCAAACCCTTTATTACAGTCACTGGGGCATATAATCCTCATTCCTTGCATAAAGCTTCGATTGGAAGTCATGAGTTATTGCCCTCTAACCCTGCGAGTTACTTGATATACTCCAGTGATTGTAATAAAGTGTTCGGTTTGAAATTCCTAGCACCTGAAGAAGGCGGGAGCGTACAACAGCCGAAACATCGTACAAATGGCAACAAAGATGAGGACAATAGTCCGAATAATGTAAATACTGTAAATACTACCTCATCTCAGAAATATAGTCAGACATATACAGCTAAAACTTTTCATGCTACTTTCTTAAAGTTGAATCTCCCTCATTTCTCACCATGTTTCAAATTATAAGGAGAAAGTTCTGCTCAGACAGCTTTTTCCCCAAGAACTGTTTCTTTGTTGAACAGACTCCTATGTGGATGCTTCCCTGAAATTTGATCTATTCAAGACAAGGGTGAATTGTTATCTATCCTCTTTATCATCATAATCTTCAATTTCTACCATTTTCTCTTGTATCTATATTGCACGGTACACTCTTTACAATCATTTTAACAGTAATTATTTACCTTGATTGGCTTTTGAGCCTTATACTGAGTTAACCATGAAGAATAAAAGAGATATTTTTTTTCTGTATGTCATGTTTGTTTTGATGTTACAGCAGGTTGATAAAACAAGTTCTTTGGTGATAGTACTATTTTTCCAGTCATACTCCTAGAGGTTGCTGTCTGAAGACCTGAACGTTATTCAGCTCAATATAAACAACAATATTTTGGTGTCAGATATTGTGTGTGGATGAAAATGACTGAATGTGTTCATTCAGTTTTAAAAAGTGTCATTTGCTACTTGAATTGTAAAATGAGATGATACGACTGCAATCAGCAGCCTAATTTGGCATTGCCTCAAATTGTATGCGGAATTAACAAACTACAAAGAATTTCATTGAAATACATTATACTCGATAGCATCTCCTTATTCTAGAGACTATCACTGGTACACATCACTCCATTGTATCATGTTTCCTTCCTTGATCAGGATACATTGAGTTGCATCAACATCTTATTAAATAGCAGCTGTATTTACAAATCTTACCTGGATTGATTATTGAGGGGCTCAATCTTATCAGCATAAGATATAGAAATATCTTGAATTTTTACTAGATGAAGCACTGTCAACCATTATTCATCTTTGACCAGTATTTCTTTCATCTTCATTTTAATTGCTTTATTTATATTTTTAGTAATATTATCTGGAATTTTTACTAGATGAAGCATTGTCAGCCATTATTCATTTTTGACTAGTATTTTTTCATCTTCATTTTAATTGCTTTATTTATATTTGTAGTAATATTATCTGGAATATTTATTAGATGAAGCATTGTCGGCCATTATTCATTTTTGACTAATGTTTCTTTCATCTTCATTTTTGTTAATTTACACTATAATATTAACTAAGATGAAGATGAAAGAAATACTAATCAAAAATTAATAATAGTTGACTGCTACTTTTAATAAAAATTCAAGATACTTTATTTGCACTTATTGAATTTTTATTAGATGAAGCATTGTCAGCCATTTAGTGTTTCATCTTCACTTTAATTGCTTTATCTGCATTCATAGTAATATTATTTGAAATTATTATTTGATGAAACAGTGTCAAACATTTTTTTTTTACTACATGCAATGTGTGAATGAATGCACATGTGATACCTTTCCCTCGCCAGCCACCAGCAAGAGAAGGTAACACAGTTTCAGTGGCTAAGATGGTACTGCCACCCCTGGTTCCACCAATAGTTTCACATTGTTAACCAATTCTGGATTCTCAGCTTACTTGGAATTTCTCCAGAGTGCTGATGCTCAGAAATGGGATCCTGGACACTGTTTATATAATCCAGATTCATAATTCCATCATTCGACTTACATTCTACCCTCATTGGCCTTTAACTGGTAGAGGTAACACAATTTCGATGGCTAAGGCAGTACTACCAACTCCTCTTGCAGTTGCCACACCAAACCACTCAAGACAAACTATGGGCACAATTCTATTTATTCTTGACAAAGCTTTTTTTCATCTTCATTTTAGTTACTTTATTTTCACTTTATTTACACTTGTAGCAATATTATCTTGGTTTTTTATGAGATGAAGCATTGTTAACCTATATTAATTTTTGACTTGTATTTTTTTATTTTAATTTCTTTTTTACTTTACTTCATAATAACTGAACCTCAGTAATGATAATGTTAATACTTGTTATGGTTGGTATATCTTGCAGTTTCAGTACTTGATACTTGGTACACCATTATGTGTGTTGTAATGGAGTGCCAACAATTATCAGTTTGGCACTAAAATACAACTCAGCTAATTTGCATAGGATACCACACCCTCCCTGAATTGGAGTGGTTGTATCCCCTTGTTTTTCCTTTGACTACATCTAGCTACTCTTGATTTATATAGTTCTTGCTTTTGCTCCTCTCTTCTCTTTTTTCTTGGTGACCTTGGTCTTTCTTCATCCTCTTCTTTGTCTGTTTTTCTTCTCCACATATGTCCATTTCTTGTTCATCCTCATCACTAGCTTTCTCTCCCTTCTTGCTCCTGTGTTTCTCTTCTCTTCTTTGCTCTTTTTCCTCACTGTAATTACCTTCCTCCTCCATCTCCACATCGTTCAACACAATCCTTTTTCTAAATTGATCCACATGAGCCAAAAACATACTGCCCCTTCTTCTCAATCAAAGTTGTATTATTGCCTATCTGCAAAAGGAAGTTTACTTCTTCGGGATTTGCACTTTTGACTTTCTTGTACCATAGTCTCATCTTTGTGGTGAAAGACATGGTGATGGGCTCAACTTCCTCGTGTCGTATCAAGTTATAGCTTAGAAGTATTACAGTTAGAAACACCTCAATGGTTTTAGTGATGAGGGAGAATGCCTTCAATGTCATTTTAACTGTTTGTACCATTAACTCTATGATTCTGTTAGATTGAGGATGGTATGGAGAAGTTTTATACTGCATGCAGCCTATCTGCCTCAATCATGTACACAAATTTTCCTCCCAAAATTCAGGAGCATTATCTGACAGTAATATTTGCGGTACTCTAGTCCTTGCAAATACATTTCTCAATACCTGTTTGACTGTAGACACTCTCTGGTTTTTAACATTGATTACTCTTGGTCAACCAGAGTATGCATCCACCATTATGAGAAATGTCTACGGTTACATCGTGTTGAATACACCAGTTCCCGTCTGATCACCGAAGTTAAGCAACATCGAGCCTGGTCAGTACTTCAATGGGTGACCATTTGGGAATACCAGGTGCTGTAAACGTAAGGACCAAGAATGGTTCACTGGTCCTCCAGGTTTGAGGGTTGGGTGCAGGGCTAACAACTCTGCCCTGTAAAAAACGGTTTGTTACAGAAACATCAACAAAAAGTTGCTGCCCTATGTGCCATTTAGGTGTGATGGATAAATGATGATGATGAGAAATGATCCTATGCTATTGATGTGTGCATTGTCCATATGTACTTTAAGCCATGATTGTACCTCTTTAGGTCATGAATGAAGCTCTTTTTGCCTGAATCTTCTAATTTTATTGCATTTTGGACATTTATCAATGAATTCTTCAATATCCTTTGCATAACCTGGCTACCATGCTTACAATTTTAATCTTCTGCATGTCGCCGTGACGCCACAATGTACATCATCGTGTACCCCTGTCAATATGTCTGTCTTTGATGTCCATGGAGCTACTATCACTTCAACATTGCATATAATTCCATTTTCAACTGTTAACTTATGCCATATCTTCTTAAAATGGTCTCTTTGCTATTGAACAATTGTTCCATTTATTATTCTTTATTCTTTTGAATATTTTGCTCAATACTGGATCTTGCTCAGTCTCATATTTTTTAATCTGTTGACTGGAAGTACATCTGTCCCTACCCATCGAATTATTCTGTCGTTTCATTTTCATGTTCGTCTGTTCTTTTTACAAACCGTAATCTTGGCAAAGCATCAGCATAAGAGATGGTATTTCCCTTAACATATAACACATCTAAACCTATTTATAAATGGAACTGTGTGCGTCTGTTACCTATAGACTCTGAAATGGCTGAATTGATTTTCTTGAAAATTTACACAGTTGTACTATAAGCGTCTGCGAGTGTTCTTAGCTAGATTTTGTTTTGAGGTACCCCCGATAAATATTGAAAATCGAAAAAATTAGGTTATAGAAGGAGTGGTCCGATTTTAATCAAATTTGATACACTCATAGACAAAGACATAAGAAACGATATTCAGAAGTTTCAAGGCTTCAGTTTTTACAATAGTGTAGAAAATTGATATATATATATAAAAGGTAAGATGTTTGTGTGTGTGTGTCTGTTTATCTGCCTGTATGTCTATGTTTTTCAGCCCTTTTATTTTAGTTTTTGCTTCAGGTTTGGCTCTAAGTAGGTATAATTGTAGTTCTTAGTCTCAGTCATGATACCATTTACTCAGAGGACTTATTTAGCCTTCAAAATTCAGTTTACGACGAAAAAAACTTATTTGATATCGATAGCAGGAAATCAAAATTTGACTTCCATCTATTCATTTTTCTTTCAGTCTACAGTTTCACTTTAACTGGAAACAACTATTGCTTTTTAGTCTTTCATGCCAATGTCTAAAGAGTCTGAGCTCCAGGACCAGGGATTAGTTTTAAAGCTTTCATTATACCCAAGCAATGCCGGGCTATACTGCTAGTCACTCAATAAGCCTTGGGCCTGACATATAGATGGCACCAGTAATAAAAAATTCCTATGATTTTTATAAAGTACTAACCTTCAAATGGCATCAGTTCATCTTCACTTGACATGCCTTGAGTACCTAGTTTTTTAAATTTGCAGTGCTTTGCTTGTCTCTTGAGTCTGTATACAGCTGCATAATAGATTCTTCTGGATACTGTCTGGCTTCTAAAAATATTGTCCTTTCAGCAATGACCAGTTTTCTTTTCGGTTTAATGTTTCTTTTTATTATTTTGACAAACCATGGCCTACTAATATATACAGCCTAATATGCCACATGAGAGGCTACAATTTTAAGAGGCCATTGAAATTCAAGAAAAAAGGAAGTAACTCAAGTCGCTTTCTTCGAATGTATGTTAAAATTTGAAATAATGCTTGAATACGACTAATATAATATAATACTAATATAATATTATATAATACTAATTGGAATACTAATACAATACAAATATAATATAATACTAATATAATTAACTTAAAATTAAACTTGCATTAGTATAATATAATATAATACTAATTGAAATAATGCTTGAATAAATACTACTTACATATTTTATGTTATCCTGTCCAATGTAAAATATTTTCATTAGTTAAATATATTTTTCCCTTTTATTTCATTATGATACACAAACCAAAAAAAATCGATTCTGAGTTGTCTCCTCTAATGTTGCCAATCATCAAGTTGTTTACAAATAAGAAAAAAAAATTTTTTTTTTAAGATTTTACTGGAAGAATATCTTTTTTTTGAAGAATATCAAAGTTTATTTACAAAGCACATGAATATAAATAAGTAAAGATTAAAAGAAAAATCAATTGTAATTCACTCTGCTATATCACTGTAAAATTATTAAATGGCATGCATATTTTTTCATCAAAGGAATTTTAAAGTATTTTCACAAAGTGCAAGAAAATCAGTAAAAATTGTAAGTAGAACAATGGCAGTTGTTCAAAACTAAATTTCAGTTTTCTTTTGGCTGTTGTTACATTTTAAAAACTTTTAAAGAATCTTTTCAAATTTCATCTGAAGAAAATTTTTGCTTGTTGTTACAGAATATAATGATAATAATTTTTGTTTCAAATTTATACCCCTTTTCAATGTGCTGCTCACATGTAAAAGCATACTTTGGGAAATAAGTTTCCAAAATTATTTCTGCTGACTGCCTATGTTTTTCAATGAATTGACTAGAAAAATCCAGAATTGCAAAGCAAGAACAAATAAATTCAAAAATTTGGGTGGATGGAATTGTCAAACCTCCTCAAGATAATAAATCAAGGTAATGATTCTCAGTGATCTCGATGTCATTGCCAATCATAAAAATAAAACAAATATCACGGTTAAAGTGCTTTAAAATTTTTTTGCAGCATATCTAGCAATTGAATATGCCACTTTGTTGTCAGATGATAAACACAGTTCATTTATTTCCGATTCATGTTTGAACAAAATATCAAGATCATTTAAATTTTCATTTTGCAGTGGCTTGAGGTGTGTGCAATGGATAAATTGTTGTCTAAATTATGTAAAAATGAAAATAACACTGGCATCTCATTTTAACAAGTATATTTACCAAAATGACACAAAAATCTTGAAATACTAAAGAGTAAATTTAGTCAATAAAATCGCCATTAGCTTCAACCACAGACTCCAGGCAGCTTCAGAATCTCCTGCAACTCTTCTGGGTTGATTCCTTAAGTTGGTGAATATTGCTATAATACTTGCCTTCAGTTCATGTTTGGTGTTACAAGGAGTTTTGTTGGTCTCTTGCTCAACTCTGCCACACACATCAAGGGGGTTGCAGTCTGGGAAGTTAGGTGACCAGATGTAAGGAGTGATGTTGTCACAGAAATTGTTTGACTGGTTTCTCCTGCTTGTGTGGCATGATGCAATGTTCTGTTGCTAGCCACAAGGTCTTCCAGTAGCCACCCTCTTGACCCAGAGCAGCATTACCTATTCAGGGCACTTAATGTAGGCTTCCATGTTGAGTCTGAGGTCCTGTGGGAAGATAAATAGAAGCATAACAAGTGATCACTCAAAACATCTTCATAATCACCATTAGACTCATCCAACTCTTTGTGAATTCTCTGCACTGTCCTCAGATTGAATACTTAAACACACTAAAGTTTTCATATTGGAACTTCCGGCGCAAATGCCAAGCATTATTTCCAAATTTCTGGCAGGGTGATTTGTGTCATGTTGCTCCTTTTCTCACAGATAGTGCCCAACTGTACCAACTATGCTGTGTAGTCAACAGTCAAAAACAAACAATGAGTGTGAGCAAAATTAAAAAATAAAATTGGCGACAATTTATTCATCGCACCCTGCACATATGTGTGTGTAAAATTTCAGATATAGATATATAAAAAATATATTTGTAAAATGATATGAATAAGGACAAAAGGATAATTTATCTTAATTGTTTTATCCTCTGATGGACTTTATCAATGTAAATATCAGGATTTTATTTTGCAAAATGTGTTTATAACCAAAAGGAAAAATCTTGTTAATTTTACAAAGTTTTTCAGTTCAAGAAACATTCAACAAGTTAACTGAAACATCAAGGTAAATTATTGAAGATGCTAAGTGACGTAATGTCTGATAAACAAAACTGAGGAAACGTTGTTGAATTTTTTTATTTATAATATAATTAATATTTATATTATTTTACTTTTGGATTAATTTATATATTATATATTTTCAATAACAGGAAGTTATGAATTTAACTGTTTAATTTTTAACATTTTTATAGTCATGTATGTTGGCTTGGGGAAGGTGTAATTCTTTCAGGAATGGAGATATTTGATAACATCCGGGGCGCAGAATTATATTTTGGTAAGATTCAATAGCAGTGCTCTTGAGAATTTTCTGTCTTTGTTCTTTAATAAATGACATTCTTTAGATCAAAGTTGTCATATATAGAAATAGATTCAACAACTGAATGAATTTTATCTTTTCTTCTATTCCCTCCAGTTGTGGGGTCACTCACTAACTAGACTGATCTCTCTAGCCTTAGGTGACAGCTATTCTAAGAAAGGGATAACTTTAAATTTGGAATTTTGATTTTCTTCAGCCATATAGAATCCAAGTGCTGTCACAGCCTCATTTGCTTTTTGATCTAAGTTTCCTTGACATTTATCTATTATTTTTTCTAAAAATCATTTCACCCCAGTCAATGCTATAAAGCCACTAAGACCCAAAGTGTTACTGAGTGTGAAAGAATATGAGAAAAAGAAAACATTAAGGAGAGAGAGCAATAAATGAACTGGAACTGAGAAAACAGAAGATAACGATTGACATTGCATTTAAATTTTTGAAGATGAAAGTTGACTGGAAAGCAAGAAGCTGGAAGAGAGTTCCACAAACAAGAAGTTTGAGAGAAGAAACTATTAAAAAATAACTTTATACTTAGTAGTTTCAACGGTGATGTCATTTCAAAAACTTGTAGTAAGTTGGTTGACTGCTAGGTCAAAGGAGACCTGAAGGCTCCCTTTTCTTTCACTGCTACCTTGCAGTAGGGGTGGGCAAGACTCCTGTTCCTGGATTTCTCCACTTACCTTTGATCTTTCTCTTTGTTAGCAGAGAGCTATCAAGTATCACTTTTAAAGTTTTTGATATGACCCAGCTGGGGACCGAACACACAACCTCTCACACCATAGGCATGCACTCTACCATTGTATTGGTCAAAAATTTATAAATTGCAGAAAATACTGTAAAATCAATTTAGTAGTGTTCTGTTTATATAATTCCTGTTCAACATTCAAACATTTTGGAGTGCACTTGGCTGACCAGCCTCTTTATATACAACTACTTGTCTATCTCCCATATCTCAAGAAGTACTTTTTAGAAAACTGAAGGCTTTTATATCTGCTTACAATATGTAAACATGAAAAAAAATAAAGGTAAGAAAAGTTGTAAAAAAATTAATAAAAATTATATCTTATTGATGAAGTTCTGCCAACTTGAGAAATAAATTTTATTATAAAATCAAATTTATTTTCAGGCCTTGGAGTAAAAAAACAAAAAGTTGGAAAAAAATGAGTTAAGATTTGGGGGGGAAAAAACAAAAAAAAACACACACACTTAACTGACTCAAATTATCAGGTACATGTTATTTGAATATATTCTATTAATTGATCAGTTTCAGATGAGATCAAAACCTCTTTCTTTTTCTTTTAGTGAAAGTTTTAGGGTAGTTGGTTCAGAGAAAAAGTTGTGATTTAGAAAAGACTTTTAGTAATTGTCAAAGTTGTTGTTCCAAAAAATATTTTAAATAATCAACAAAGAATCATTGATCATCACTGTTGTTGATTTATTTGAACTTGCCATCATGTTTCTTTCAACACGTGTTTGGGGTGAGGTGGGGAAGAAGCTATGTCAGCTCTTGTGTTTGAATGTCTTGGAGGCAGTCATATTTTTGCTGTTGAAAGTCAAAAACTGTGGGTTTTTATAAGAATTTTTTTCCCAAAAGTAGGCTTGAAAAAATAGGGTCTTAGTTTTCTTTATTTGATCAAATATTTTCCATGGTGATTCTAAATAATAGACACTTTGATTTAAACAGTATACGTTCTATTGTGGAATCTTTTTGGCATGTTTGTAATATTGTCTGGGTAGAAAATAAAGTTTTGGCTTGTTTTAATGTTATATATGTGGATATATAATTGTGTTGGAAATAGTGTTTCTTTTCTATAAAAACATGGGAGAAGGAAAAAATTTTAGAAAGGAGTAAATTTCAAGAGACAATGTTACTTAATATCATTTGGCACTTTGGAGTTTAAGTAACTAATTGTTATGCTTTCACTGCTGAATATATTAAAGTACACTTTAGAAAGGGAGTTTAAACTGTGTACAGAGTTTAGAATTAATACTGAGCATCAAGAAAAGACAGCTTAAGTTCCTGGGACATGTGATGAGGAAGGAAGGCTTAGAGAATTTGTTACTCACAGATCAGATGAAATAAAATTATATAAAATGGATGGCACTTGTCTGTATTATTATTTAATGAAACATGCATTAATATATATATATATATATATAAGCTAATTGACAGATTTTATATTTGTATTAATCATATACACACACACATTTTGAAGACTGAAATATTGGTACCTAGTGTTTTTGTGTTATAATTTAACTAGTTCTTACTACTGTTTGTAAATCAGTATACACATATAGTAGCATGCAATACAAATAGTTTTGTGATGTAATTTTATGATGTTATACATTGAGATAGTTGTTTAGTTTAGTCTGTACTACAGAGTATCTGATCAAAACCAAACCAACAGTGCTTATGTGAAATCATCATTAGTGTTTTTATTATTTATTTTTAGTAAATGGTAATTTTCTGTTTTTCTCAAAACCAGGCCAGCACAGCCAGGCAACAATGCTATAACAATGCAGCAATGAAAGTGTTAATCAAACTAATTTTGCTATAACTTGTTTTTTTAGGCTAGCTTCCTCAGGCATCAATCCTGACTTGGCATCTCAACTTCAGTCAATTTATTGCCCATGTAATATGGCTTCCCTCTGTCTTTTCTACAAATATGTTCATAGTGACTACTCAGATAAGATTTTTTTTCTTAGTAACCCAACCACATGAATCTAAGTGTGTTACTAAAATAGCATCTAGGTCTCACCCTTTTATCATCAAAATTGTTAAATGTAACTGCTACTACTACGCCAACAATTTCTTTTACCCGCACTTCCTGTTTGTGGAACTCCCTTCCATTTACTTGGTTCCCTGATTGCTACAATCTCCAAAAATTTAAATGCAACATTATTTGGCAACTTGTATCTTCTTGAATTTCATTCATCTTTTATCTGCAATACCTCCTGTACCCAGTCATTTTTCTCACTATAATCCACTGTACATCATAGTGCTGCTTAGCTTGGCGTGAAATGATAAAAAAAAACAAAATTTGATGTGTGTAAAAGTTCCTAGCTGTATTTTAAAAGTTTTTTTTATTGATTACACTGTTGAAAACTTGTTTTTCATTGGTAATTTGTGCATGTACCTAACAAAATTGTGATCATTGGTGATATTGTATAAGCCAGTGTATAAACAAAATAGTTTTCAGCACTCCACCCACATCGATTGAACAGGTGAAGAGGCTCATCCCTTGTTTCCTGTTTAGGATGCAGTTTCCGGTTGTCTCTTTTCCAATCTTTTCACTCTCTTTTATTTTTTTTTTTCAATTGGAGTAGATAGACTAAACTATCACCCAGTTCACACTCCACCCACATCTATTGAACATGTGAAGAGGCCCATCCCTTGTTCCCTGTTTAAGATGTGGTTTCCGGCTTTCTCTTTTCCTTTCTTTTTACCCTTACGTAGCCCCCTGCGCATCAGTGGCATTAACGCCTTGCTTGGGGTGATATGATTAAAAAAAAAAAAAATCAGATAGAGAGAAAGTGAGACAGGGGAAAGCAGTAGATAACATATTGGACAGACCTGTGCAGGTGGATGGCAGAACGGAGTTTGGGTTGGGTAACAGGAAAAAGCAAGAGCCACAAGGGATAGGGAGACATGGAAAGCCATGATTGCCTACATCCTGAAGAGACATGCCACATAGAAGAAGTAATACCGAAAACATTGCGTGAACAATTCTCAGGTGTCAGCAAGCTTAATAAATTCTGACTGGTTTTATTGTGTAGTGTTTATGAAGAAAAACTTGGTAAAACAGAGTAGACAGACTAAAATTATAGTGGGCACATTATTCAAACATATTCTATTAATTGATCAGTTTCGAATGAGATGAAAACCTTTTTATTACAAATTCTTAAGGGACAATATCCCTACTGAGTGGATACCAATTTACAATTAAATTTGCATTCAAGATAGAATTTTCTATTGACTAATGAATAAACCAGTCTGATTTTTAATAAATTAAAAATGTGTAAGCCTACTTATGTTGTGTGTTTTTGCAAGAAAATGGCTGATGTGATATTCCTTAACCATGAAAGGCATAATGAGAACAGTTTATACTTGTGGATTGAATAAAGGGTAATTACCATGGAGTCAAATCGACCTCATTTCCTCCTTATTTTAAATGTCATTATAAAGTACACTTTTACAGTATGGGTTCAAGCAGTATACAGAATAGTAATACAAAAACATTGCATGAACAATTCTCAGAAGTTGGCAAGATTGTGCAAGATTCATAAATTCTGACCTGGTTTTGTGTAGCATTTATGAAGAAAAAATTGGTAAAATTAACACAGTAGACTGATTCAAATTATAGTGGACATATTATTCAAACATATTCCATTAATTGATGAAAACCTCTTTTTTTTTTTAAATTCTTAAGATACAATATCCCTACCGAGTGGATACCAATTTAAAATTAATTTTACAGAGAAAGATAAAAATTACAGAATGTAAAACATTAAACTTCAAAGTTTCAGATTTTAAGCATGTATAGTTATTAAATTATTAGAAATGTTATATTCCTCAAGTGACATACATTCAAACTGAGCCAAACTTTTTCTGTTAAATATTTGCATATCTTCATATGTCTACTACTATGTCTGCATACCAAGTATCATTAAAAAGACAGTGTATGAAGTAGTCAGAGTTGAAGGCTATGTAATAGTTGGAGTAGTAGTTATGATAACAGTCTGAGTTAAAGTAGGAAGAGGAGTCATAAAGAAAAACTGTGCCTAGTTTGTTCACTCTCATGTGAAAACAGAATTTATAAGAAAAACCTTGACTTAAAAAAAGAGGAACAATTTTTGTAAAACACGTCAACAATTTTAAGAACCTAAAAAATTTTTATTTAAATTTTATCTACTGTGTTCTTTTTCTTTACTTTTTTCTTTTTGGATGAGTTGAATATTTTTACAAGGCTAAATTTTCACCCCTCTCAATTATTCACAATAGTATTTTTCCCCTCTTTTTACACACATTGACTTGTGAGGATTGTACACACAATCTTAGTAAATTCTGGCCTGGATTTGTAATGTTAGTGTTTATAAAGAAAACTTTAAAAATCTGTATAAATTAAAATTTGGTAAAACAGAGTAGATAGATTCAAATTATAGTGGACACTTTATTCAAACATATTCTATTAAATAATTAGTTACAGATGAAATGAAAACATTTTTATTAAACAGCTATCTTCTAAATAAGTACACAGCAAATTCTAACTTGGGTCACACTTGTTCTACATAGACATATTATAAATTTTTGAAATCAGGATAATCCCTGGATTAAAAATATGCCCTTTATCTGTTGCTTGAATATCCAGCAGTGGAATTTGTGTCTAGATGTGTAGAGAACAATTAAAAATTCAAATTTTAAAAATAACTGAAAAAAATTAGTGATTTTAAAAGTTTTTAATTTATATTGAGTTGAAAGTAACACAAAATGTTTGAATTTAAACATTTTTGTTTTGAATTCAGTTTAAATTTTCTCCAAATTTGAATCTAGGAAATCAATTTTTCTCTTTAAAATGCCTAGGAACCATAGTTAAAGTCAGAGATTTTGAAATTCTGCAGAGTTTGTGATTTGAAGAACTCACTTTTTGGCCTGGATTGGAATCTTGGCTCAAATTGTTCTTTTAGTCGGAAATGCACTTATAGCCCAAAATCAGTGTTGTAACCCTAAAAGGTTACTGCATGAGTAATCACCAAAACAGAGGTCTGGGATAATAATGTATCAGCAAGCACAAGACTCGCATGCTGTGTGAAGTAGATATACTGCTAGTGAACTGTTAGACAATATAATCATTTCCTTCTATTCTACTGCAATTTACTCCAATAGTGTCCACATATTAAAGACAATAAGAACATCCCATTCCTGCATACAAGTAGGTATACAACACAGATAATGTGAGGTTTTGAAGTGAACTGAAGAATTAAGTTATTTTTTCAAAATTATCATTGCTGTTTACTAACATGGATCAGAGGTCCCTTTAGTTTTGGGGCTGAAGGCTCTATTAGTTCGCAGCAAGTTGTTGTCTAAACGTTTGCATGCAGTGTAGCTTTTAATCTGGTTATTAATAATATCCATACTGAGTGGATACCAACTTAAAATTTAATCAAATTACAATTTACGCAATACGTAATATTTATAACATATATCAAATTATTACAATTTTATTTGTATTATGACAAATTTATACAATTTACAGAATATTTAAGACATATATCAAATTTCTTATCTGCAAGGTTTTAAACTTTAAACATGTAAAGTTATTAAGTTATTAGAAATGTTATACTCTTTAAGTACAAGGTGAACCAAAAAACAGACCCTATAACAATTTTTAATAAAAATTGTTTATCGCTGGGATGATAGAGAGGGATAGATGAGATGTACAGTGGTTCCAGAGACTGATCAGTGTGACGTTGAGTGAACTTCAACTCTCTAGATTTTTATTTGTAGAAGTATCTCAAGGATAGTATGTACCAGAACAATCCACAGATGATTGATGAACTGAAGGCAGCAATCACAGCAAAAATCAAAGAAATCCCCAAAGAGGAATGTGTTCTAATATGTTTGCAAGTTTGTCTCTAATGCTGGCTGCAGAACCCATTTGAAGCATATCTTGAAAAGATTATGATTTTATGCAAAGTGACCAATTTAACTAAAACCTTCAGAAATAATAATCATACACAGACTGAATAATAAATTTACCAAATTTCTTGAAAATAACTGGACATTTGTTGGAATTGTTACAATATTTGGATGTGCATTGTGGTGTAGTGGATATTGGCTCGGAACAAGAAATCAGGAAGCCAAGTTCGAATTCCAGTTGAATCCCTTGTATTCACTTATATGCAAATACCCTTGGGAAAGATATTGATCCATCTCTTTCTTCTAGTTATGGGTTAAATAACAAGACAAATTGGGTTCTATAGCCTTGGCTGGCAACCAGTCTACTGCAGAAAATAAGGGCAACTTAATACGGGAAATCTTCTGCCCAGTCAGTCATATCACTTTTGAGACATGATCGTCCAAGCATGTATCACATATGGCACTTAACTAACCGAATATAATAGTTGGAAGCATAATCAAAGTTTCTACTGTGCATAAAGTGGAGGATCTGTTTTCTATTGTCATGAAGTAGTAAACTGATCCCCCACTAATTACTACTTATTAATATAATAATATAATCCACCTCTTCTTCCTACAGCTATGGGTTGAATAGCAGGATAGATTAGGTTCTATAGAATTGATTGGCAACCAGTCTATCGCAGAAAGCAATGGCAACCTACTGCGAGATAATCTTCTGCCCAGTCAGTTATGTCTCTTTTGAGACATGATCTCCCAAGCATGTATCACGTATGGCACTTAACTGACTGATTACAATATTTATGGGTTCTGTTTTTTTGGGGCCACCATGTAATATACTTTGGATTAGTGTCGAGTATTTTTATGTTAAATATTTGTGTGTATTCTTGTGTTAAATACTATGTCTGCCCACCATTTATGAATAAAAGACAGTGTATCATACAGGAAGTTTGGAGAACTCAATTTGTTGCTCTGCTATTTAACCCATTGATGGGGTTACTTATATTGATGGAAAATTACAGCATCCTAAATATGCCTTTAAATTTGCTCAAGACTAAATTTATGGGTAATATAAAATATGCCTGTTATAAAACTTTCCAATCATTTTTATAGCCACTAATGTCTTTTGATCTGGAATGACTCATTGGATTTTAGACGGTTTTTAAAAGATGCCAGTATAAGAATGTACCTACCAAAACATTCTTTTCTACCATTCTAATAAAAATAGCATATTTTGTGCTATATTTGCACTTCTCTAATAGTTACCAATTGACTACAAGCACTATTTAAAAAATATATATAAAAAAAATGAAACTGAATTTTAAAATACCAATTTATCTCATTTTTTAATTCTTTTAAACTTTGGTGTATTTCTGGGCAAATTCTACAGACAATTAAATATTCTAAGAGAGGCCATACACAAAATATAGCCCACAAGCCATCTACAGCCCTTAAAACTACTTGGTGTGACCATGAGAAGTTTTTAAAATCATAAATATTTATGTTCATCAGAATAAATTTAGTACCTTAGTGTGTATGGAATATTCAGTTTTTTGGAAGCTTGACTTTATTCAGTCAGAATTTTTTTTGATTACTACATGACTTCTTTAGGATGAATTTGATATTTTTTCACTTTGTAATTTACTCTTGCATGCTCAGTCCATGATATCCGCAGCATCTTTCTGTAGAACCACATTTCCGTTGCTTCCAGTTTGGTCCTCATTTTCGATGATATTGTCCAGCATTCACTGTCGTATTGAAGAACTGACATCACGTAGCAGTCTAGCACTCTTTTCTTTGTTTCTAGTGAGGTGTTGGAAAGAATGGCAACAAAAAGGAAATTGATGCTGAGCATCAGGAAGAGACAACTGAAGTTCCTAGGACACACAATGAGGAAGGAGAGCCTGGAGAACCTGATACTGACTGGCCAGATAGAAGGAAAGAGAGACAGAGGAAGGCAGCGGATAACCTATTTGCAGGGGCTGATCAGGCGGTTGACGGAACGGGGGTTGACAGGAGTAACAGGAACAAACATACTAAGAGCCACAAGGGATAGGGATACATGGAGAACCATGATTGCCTACGTCCTGAAGGGACAGGGCACATAGAAGAAGAATTTACTCCTGTAGTTGATAGCTAATTATTTGTGAGCAATGTCTTTTTTTGTGAGCAATATCTCTCTTCACATTTTTGTTTTTTGTACAAATCTGTTCTAAACCATCAGCCTTAATAGCCAAATGTGAGTTATGGAATGTTGAAGCTAAGAGCCTCTGTTCAGATGCTTCAACCACTGGGCTGTAGCACTTTTTCTTTTTTTTTTTTTTTGAGTCTGTATATGTGTGTGTGCATTCTTGATGGTAGTCACTTGTTTTCTACAGCAACTGAAAAAAAAAAATGAAAATCTTCATTCTGAAGATTTTTCTTAAAATAAGTCTGTTATTATTGCCTGAATAATGAGAATTGTGTGGGCATTTGTAACTGTTGTGCTGGCGTGAGAATGTTTCTGCTTGTTAGTCGGGTGTACATCAGCAGTCAGACGACATTAGAGCCAGTCCTTCCAAAGATATTAACGGATTGTTGCACATCAACTAACAAAGGAGAAAACTAGAATGAAACTATTTCTGTTGAAACCAACTGGGTTGATTTGTACATTCAGGTAAAACAAATATTGGCTATGTGCCTAAAAATGGGAGAATGAGAATGTTTTTCTTGAAACTAACTGGGTTGATTTGTGCCCACAAAAACACTAATGATTGCTGTGTTGTCTAAGATGGGAGAATAAAAATATTTCTTATGAAACCATCTAGGACACTTGTGCCTGCAGGAACCCTAATGATGGCCATGTTGGCTAAAATGGAAGAATAAAAATATTTCTTATGAAACCATCTGGAACAATTTGTGCCCACAGGAACACTAATGATGGCCATGTTGCCTAAGATGGGAGAATAAAAATATTTCTTATGAAACCATCTGGAACAATTTGTGCCCACAGGAACACTAATGATGGCCATGTTGCCTAAGATGGGAGAATAAAAATATTTCTTATGAAACCATCTGGAACAATTTGTGCCCACAGGAACACTAATGATGGCCATGTTGCCTAAGATGGGAGAATAAATATTTTTCTCCTAAAACTAACTAGGTTGATTTGTGCCCGCAGGAACACTAATGATGGCAATGACTTCTAAGATGAGAGATGGAGAATTTTTCTCTTGAAAACAACTGGCATGAAACAAGAGAGCAATTTTGTCAACAAAAGAATGATCTCAATCCTGCACAAAAGTTTTCCCAGAACAAGAAGTTTACAGAGTCATTCCATCACTGCTTAACCATTCTTGGGATTCTGTTCAGCTGGTTTAAAACTGCTGACTATATTCCTATTTGAATTCATGTTTAAAAATACACTCATACGTAAATCCCAGTTCTCACAAACTGTTGTGGAGGAATATCCTGTCCTACCCAGTAATGGATATGGCCCAGGTTATAAAAGACCTGGTCTAGAACGAACTACAGTGTGTTCATGATTATACAAGAGTGATCATGATTATACAAGAGCCATTGTCCTTAGACGAGAGTTATACGTCATTAGATGGATGCATACATTCTATACAGAGACATTGCCTTCTTGATTGTTATTCTTGTTAACTGTTCGTTGATGTATGTGTATTTGATTTATTGTACTGAGGTATAATAAATCTCGATTCATATATCCTCAGTGTTAAGAATTATTTCTTGCACTATTCTTTCTCTGTTTATCCCCTCCCGGGATATAACAGATTTGGCGACGAAGATTTCGTACTTACATGGGGATACCCCAATATAACAGATTTGGCGACGAAGGATTCGTACTTACATGGGGTAAGTCAATATAACAGATTTGTTGACAAAGGATTCGCATTTACGTGGGGTACACCAGAAACAACAGATTGGTGAAGTAGAATTTGCACTTACGTGAGGTACGCTAATAAAACAGAGTGACAACAAAGATTTGCGACTCGCGAAAAGTCTAGATTGAACAAAGATTCGGCAAAGCTCGCCAAATATCAATTTGGTGAGAAAAATTTGGAAAGTTGACGCATAAAAGAATAAGTTAAGGTGAGAGGTTTTGTTATCCCCTCATATTAAAAAAAAAAAACTACGGGTATTATTGCTTACCAGTGGATACAACTTATTCGTCAACTATACACATAAAAAAAAAAAAATTAGCAATTAGCCGAGTTAACTAAAATGCTGGTAGAAGCAGTCCAATTGTTAAGGAAAAAACAGAAAGAGCAACAAAAAATTCAAGAGGATCTCCAAACACAAATGACATTGAAACAAGAGATGTTGAAAAAATTGGTAATAGAGCAGGACGAAACGGGAAAAGCCTCTAAAGGTTTCTCTGCAGAAGGCATTGCAAATGCACTCACAGAATTTGTATATAAGCCTGAGGAAGGTATTATTTTTAATTCATATCACAAAAGATACGAAAATATTTTTGCAAGATGGTGCAAAGCATAGTCAGATGACGAAAAAGTAATGCTTCTATTAGACAAGATAGAAATGCAGGAAAACACAAAATATACAAATTTTATTTGACCTAAAAAAATGGAGGACATATCATTTGACAAAACGATAAAGATTTTGATGAAAATGTTTGGAGAAAGAAAGTTTATTCTTCACGCGATATAAATGTTTAAATATCGAAAAATAAGAACAGGAAGATTTCGTTACATACGCCAGAAAGGGTAATGCACAGTGCAAAAGGTTTAAAATAAAAGACATTAAAGAGGACATGTTCAAATGTCTAGTCTTCATACAAGGATTAACAGCACAGAAAGACAAAGACGTACGTTCGAAAATCCTCACAATGTTAGATCAAGACGCAGAAATATTACAAAAAGTTACAGAAGAATGCCAGAAATTGCTAAACATTAAGAAAGACAATGTTTGCATTGAAGAGAAGAGCGTGGCTTGTATCCACAAAGTAAATCAACAGGCCTGTCAAAAAGAAAAACCGTACTGCCAAAACGGAAAACCATACTACCAAAAAGAAAAACCGTACTGCGAAGCATGTGGAAAAAATAACCATTTCACTAGGAAATGCTATTTCAGAAGCAAAAAATGTTTCGAATGTTCAAAGAAAGGACATTTGGCAGTGATGTGTAGAAAAAAAAAGGGACCGAAAGTCAAAAAAAATATTAATGTTAGTCATGAAAAAGTTACAAATGATTGCAATACCAGAAAATACGTGGACTTAAAAATGAATGGAAGAACAGTAAAGTGTTTATTAGATACCGGCAGTGATATCTCTGCAATAGATGAGCATACCTGGAATAAAATTGGTCAACCAGAGTTAAACCAAACGAAAAAAAATTGCAAGAGTTATTTCTGGAAATAAGCTAAAATTCAAAGGAGAATTTATGGCTAAAGTAACATTTGACGGAAAAGTACAAAAGTCAAAGATCTATGTGATGTTAGGAAGAAATACAAATCTTTTCGGTATAGATTTAATTGTGCTATTCAATTCGTGGGAAAAACCCATGAATATGTTCTGCACTAAGACTAAGGTGTCAAATGAAAGAAAGTCTAAGCTAATGGAAAAATTTATACAAGAATTAAAAAACGAATTTACAGATGTTTTTTCGGAGGAACGGGGGTGCTGTACTCAAACAGAAATAAAATTTGAAATGAAGGAAAATCTGAAACCAGTTAAATGCAAACTTAAGCGAACTTATAGGCCACCCAAAAAGTAGACAAAAACTTACTTGAAATGTGTGAAGGAACCAGGCGAAAAGAAGTGCTTAACCAAGCCAAATGAAACTGGATTGCCTGACATATCCCTGAAATGGGGTAAGAAGTCCTTAAACAATGATATACCCTCAAGTGTTGAGGATGCAAACCAAAAAAGACTAAACACCTATGCCCTGACCCCAAAAGAAAGAAGTGTTGAGCGAAATTCCATGAAGAATTTAGCTCGGGGGGGGGGTATCCTGTCCTACCCAGTAATGGGTATGGCCCGGGTTATAAAAGACTGGACTAGAAGGAACTACAGAGTGTTCGTGACTATTTGAGAGTCTTCACCATTATACGAGAGTGATCGTGATTATACGAGAGCCATCATACTTAGATGAGAGTTAGACGTCATTAGATAGAAGCATTCTTCACAAGACGGACGCATACGTCCTATACAGAGACATTGCCTTCTTGATTGTTATTCTTGTTAACTGTTCGTTGGGGTACGTGTATTTGGTTTATTGTACTGAGGTATAATAAATCTCTATTCATATATCCTCAGTGTTAAGAATTATTTCTTGTGCTATACTTTCTCTGTTTATCCCCTTCCAGGATACAACCAAAAGCATTTACCATTATATGCAGTTGCGTTTGCTGCACTGACTTTCTCACAGATACTCTTGGGAAAGACATATCTCCATCTCTTTTCCTGCAAGTCATGGTCAACTGGATACTTACCCATTCTAGGCAGCCATTGTGGAAGAAGGGCAAATCTGAATTCAAAATTGTTGTAGAGTGGCTGACACCCCTGCAGCATTCTCAACGATGGAATAGCCCATGGTTTGTAATGGTCTATTTAAGCAAAGAATAGTAGCATTCAAGACATAATATTCAAGTGTCATTTGGCCTGATTATTTTGGTGACTATTGTGATCGAAACCCTTCCTCTCTGTGTTGTAACTTCTGTCTTGTCTGTTATGGTAACTTTTTTTTTTTTTTTTTAATCATTTCACCCTGAGCAAGACGGTAATGCCACTGATGTGCAAGGGGCTACATAAGAGTAAAAGCACTAGATAAAAGAGAGTAAAGAGAAGGACAAACCATTTATAAAAGAGCAAGAGAAGGAAGGGAATACAGGTGTGATGTCAGTTGCAGAGGTGGAGAGAAAGTAAAGGATATACAGGGTGGTGAAGAAAGAACTAGTGTCAAGTGGTTAAGAGATGAGTATTGACCTTGCATTTGAATTCCTGGAGGTTTTAGCCGTCAGGAAAGCAAGAATAAGAAAGCGAGTTCCACAGGTGGGAAGTGCGAGGAAAGAAGCTGCAGGAGTAGAATTGTCATCTGCATTTGATTGATATCACTGTGAATTGGTGAGACCCAGTTGCCAGTCTGGTTGCACGAGTAAACACCTGTTGCAGAGGCACCAGTGACTTAAGTCCATTGGAGCAGAAGCCATGGAAGTATTTATAGAACAGACAAAGGGAAGCCACATCCCATCGGAAAGTGGCTGTAGTCGAGTCGCCAAATTGGTACCTATTGTACTGTTCTGTATATGTCCATTTAGCACCAGATATTGCGTTGTATAATAAATGCAGCACACTTTCTCTGTGTATTGTATTCACCTTGGCAATACAACAAACATTTAGCCCACTGAAGCTGTTAGGCCTGTAACACAAAAGTGCCAAAAATTTCAGCAACTGTTGATGACTCTGCTTGAGAGCAATTTTCTAGTTAACACCAATGGGTATTTAACTCATAAAATTATGGATGCATGGTCATTTGGCCAGATTTTAGAAGTGTCAAGACAAGAATTTTTCAGCACCTTCACCTTGCTTTTGATACATGTAGATTTTATACTTTCTATTTTGCAAGTGTATTTAATTTACAGTATTTACATTATTGTTCTCATCTATCCGAATAATGTA
This sequence comes from Ascarosepion bandense, assembly GCA_037127315.1. NCBI lineage: Eukaryota > Metazoa > Mollusca > Cephalopoda > Sepiida > Sepiidae > Ascarosepion > Ascarosepion bandense. Next base: position 1,652,172 of record JBBBDQ010000166.1, on the reverse strand, counting down.
AATACTGTATTTAATTTCTGTCTCAATTTCTGGGACAATTGGACTAATATCTCCATTTTTGTTGTTTTAATCTCAACATTTTGGCTGTTGTGTCCTCTGGTCTTTCTTCAGATGTTTAAGTAACTAACACATTCAGTTTAAAGTTCCATAATGATAATTCAGATTGACAGGCACTTGAAGATCAAAAGGTACAACATATAAAAGGTTGTGTTAACAGCAAAGATGAGGACATTGGCTCAGTCGTGTAGAAACTAACTCTTCATCACAGAAAATCAGGTAGAAATCCATGAATCTATTTTCTTTTATTGTGTAACAGAACCTAACAAGGTGATAAAATAGGAATATTTTTATTTTGTTACTGAGCATAAGATCTTTTCTTTGAGTTTAAATATATATTTAAACTCAAACAAAAGATCTTATGCTCAGTAACAAATGATATATATATATATATATATATATATATATATATATTATATGCATGGTACTTATTTGAAAGCGCTCAATATCAGTGATAGAGCTGACATATTCATATAGATAGGTGTGAGTTTGTGACCCTGGGTTTCACGCTCTTGCAAGAGCATGAAACCCAGGGTCACAAACTCACACCTATATATATATATATATATATATATATATATATATATGGCAGAATCTCATAGTACAGGATCCATTTCCAATCTCAGCAGATACACACAACATGACTTTCTTAGGATGAAAACCTGCTTGGGGTGGCTAAACTTGGCTCATGTCACTTAGCTCAGGATCTTTAAGTACTGGTTACTAATGGAAGTATATACCACAGTTAGATATTTTCTTTTAAAAAGTGCTCAATGCAAAAGTAGAGCATAAATATATGGTAATTATTATTAATATTATAATAGCATACTACAACTTAAAATCTGTAAAGTTCCAGTGTTAAAATACCATCACCAGGCAGTAAAATGTGGTTAATTTATTTTGTTATAGATAAGGTTTTTTTGTTTTTTTTATCATGTCACCCCAAGCAAGGCATTATACTGCCACTATTGTGCAGGGGGTTATATAGAAGGAATGTTGAGGAGTGAGAGGTTGCAGAGAGTGTCAGGAAGTGAGTAGGAGAGGGAAGAGATTACTGATGAGAGTGGGGTAGATGTAGAAAAACATGAGAGAGAGGATGTAAGTTAGTGAGACAGGAGATGACTATTGACTTTACATTTAAATTCTTGGAGATTGTAACTGTTAGGAAAGCAAGTATGTGGAAGAGAATTCCACAGGTGGGAAGTGCAAGAAAAGAAGCTTTATATATATATATTACAAAATAAATTAACCACATTTTACTGTCTGATGATGGTGCTTTAATACCAAAGCTTTATACCTATTGGGTTGCAGTATGCCATTATTAATATAATAATAATATACTGTACTGCTTGACATTCACATTGGAAGCTCCAATATGAAGATTTCAGAGTATTTAGGTGTTAGTCTGAGGACAGTAAGTAGGATTCAGAAAGAGTTGGATGATATAGCCAGTCAACATCATCATGTTTGGATTGATCAATCTTCCCACACGACCTCAGATTCTACATGGAGGTCTATATTAAGTGCTTTGAGGAGGTAGTGAGGCCATGAGTCAAGAGGGTGGTTGTTGAAAAACCCTATGTCCGGAAACATTATGTGTGAGGTGCAGTTGAACTGAAAAAAGATTATGGCATTATTCACCAACTTAAACAAGGTGACCATGCAGGAGATTTCAAAGTCCACTGAAGGTAATAGTTGAAGCCAATGGTAATTTTATTGAATAAATTTACTCTTTAGTATTTTAAGATATTTTTGTGTAATTTTGGCAAATATATTGTCTTTTAAATTACACAAAAATGAAAATGACATTGGCATCTCATTTTAACAGATATATCTATCACACTGTGTGTGTGTGTGTGTGTGTGTGTAAAGTTCTATTCTGTTTGTAATACTTTTATCAATTCCTGACCATTATTTACACTATTTACATTGTTTGGACTGTTGTCCTCATCTTTGTTGCTATATTCATAATGTTTCATTGTATGCTCCGACCTTCTTCAGATGATTAGAATTTTGAACTGAACCCTTTACTTCATTCATCGGGGTAGATTTTTCTAGTTTCATGAATCTTGCTGCTTTCAGATGTCTCAGTATCAGTTATTTCCCTTTAACTCAACTTTTTAAGTTATTTATTCACCTCTGCTGTAGCCAGGAATTGAACTCACAACTCTTTTGGTCAAAAAAAGAAAAAAATTAAAAAGAACAGGAAGTTTTAAAGAGTCTTGTTTGCCAGTGTTCTGAAGGAATGTGGCACACAGAATAAAAAGAGCAGAATTCTTGTCAAATGGCCAAATGATGTCTGAAATCCCATCTGTCTTATTTGGATATTTTTGATAAAGCCCCAAGAAATCAAATGACGAACTCAAATTCATTCTATTTGAGTCATTCTTTAGATTCCTCTTCCATTTTTTAAGCATTAAGTTTGTTGCTGATTGCACATTGTAAGGAAACATACCTGAAAAGAAATGAAAAGGTAAATATCAAGTTTTGCCATAGCATTTTTGGTATGTTGACAGATAATAAACAACTTTTCTTTGGAGATAGTACCAGTAGCAGTCAGGGGGTTTGCTTTTGAGTAGTAGTAAGCAAACAGATGATTGTTCTTGAAATAAATTTGATCTCTACTTATAACTCTGCAATTCTAACCTTATATCATACTAAAGAAACCTAAGTTAATATCAGTGCTGGTCAGAACAGAAAGGTGTCTTTTTAATTCACTAATGTTAGCAATCTTGTTTTTTAGATTCATACTGTTTAACTAGGTACCTTGAAAAATAAGTGAAACCTAAAGTTTAAAGTGCATTTTAAAAAATGAAAAATCTTTCTTGAAGCTACACCTTTCCAAAGATGCCACATGCTGGGTCGCCTCCTCCAGATCGATAACATCAAGAAGTTACCTTCTTGACAAATCAACCATGATGAGACTTGAACCCGGGTGTCATGGTCAGAAAGCGAATGTTCTAACCACTTGGCCACATGCCCACATATCTAGAATATAAATGTATAGAAAGTACCATGGACAAAAAGTGAGTGATCAGTTTATATATTGATTGTGATGTAGAAATGATCCCCCAATTTATATCCACATTATAATTTCTTGTTTGTTTATCAAATTCTGATTATGTATGAATTCATCTCCTCTATCCCCAGCTATGGGTTAATTAGTAATACTTGTATCACGAAATCATTATTATCAAAAAAAAAAAAATTTACAGTCTAAAAACATTTTCTGGCTTTAAATAATCTAAAAAGGGTTGATAAGCTGTAGACAGCAAATCAATCATCCAATAGAAAAGTCATCAGCACAACTGAAAAAAATTAAGAAAAAAATCTTTACCATGGCAACCTTTCTACTTTGAAAATTTTAGCAGTTAATAAAATTAAAGAAATATTTAAATAAATCAATGAGATTTGGATCTAAAAAACAAAGTAAAAATAGATGTAAAATTTCATGATGTGATTTTTAATTAGGCTAGAGATTATCATTGAAAACATTGGCTGGTATAAAAAAATTCAAATATATTCAGTTTTTAATGTTTATTTTATTCTAATTGTCATGTGACTGACTAAGCAAACCTTAGTAAGTAACATCTTTTTCTATTGGTTGACATTTAAACTCACTTCACTCTTTATTTCAAATGCTGATTTTCAGGGAAGGCAAATTGCCTCTCTTAGAAGATTGTTGCAATCTTATCTTCCACCACCTTTACACCATCCTTGACCTTGTGCTAAGCTTAGGATATATCAATTAACATGTCATTAAGTTACCTGTTTTCTAAGTGAGAATGAAAGAAACCTGTTTCGCTTCTTGTGAACATCAGCCATTTTGTCTAGATGTGGGATAGTGTTTTTCTTTTCCTATTTCACATGGTCATTTGTTGACATCTTGGAATGTATGTGTTGTAGTGAAATATCCTGTCCTACCCAGGAATAGGTATGGCCCGGGTTATAAAAGACTGGGACTAGAACGAACTACAGAGTGTTCGTGACTATACGAGAGTCTTCGTCATTACACGGGAGTGATCAAGAGTCTTTCGTTATTATACTTTAGTCGAGAGCCATCGGCCTTAGACGAGAGTTAGACATCACTAGACGGAAGCCTTCTTAAGACGGACACTTATGTCCTATACAGAGACATTGCCTTCTTAAATGTTATTCTTGTTAACTATTTGTTGGTGTACTTGTATTTGGTTTATTGTACTGAGGTATAATAAATCTCTGTTTATATATCCTCAGTGTTAAGAGTTATTTCTTGCACTATTCTTTCTCTGTTTATCCCCTCCCGGGATATAACAGTATGACTGGGGTATTTTCTAGGACATTGGAACCTTTTTTTAAATTGTGCTCATACGAGAACTTTATTATTATTTATTATTATTATAATATGCTTACATTTCTGGGTAGAGCACACTTGAAACTATCTTTTCAGAAAGAGAGTTTAAAATCACTTAATTCATGTCAGTTTTTTTTATCTCTATCAAAATGGAAGATTATGAGGTGCATTATATGATACTTGATGTTTTTTTTTTATTACCAGCAGCAAAAAAGATAAATGCCATGTGTGCTGAAGGTGCTTTAGCTGACAGAACTGAAAAGAAGTGGTTCACTAAGTTTAGAGTTGGTAATTGTAGCTTTATTGATGAAGAACGCTCTGGAAGAGTCTCCTCTACAGATGATGATGATCCAGAAATTGATTGAGAATAACCTGCATTACACAATACAGGAATTGGCAGAAACACTATATTTATTGAAATCCATCATCCCTGAGCACTTAAGGAAGCTTGGGTACCATATGTTCTGAGGGAAAGGAATCTTCTGAATTGCATTTCTATCTGATTTGTTGCATGAACAATGAAAATGTACTGTTTTTTAAATAAATTATAACAGCTGATGAGAAATGGATTGTTTACAACAATGTTCAGCAAAACAAATCCTGGGCTAAGTGACATGATCCAACTTTAGCCACCCCAAAACAGGTTTTCATCTTTAAGAAAGTCATGCTGTTTATCTGCTGGGATTCTGACGAACTCAAGTCACTGGTGCCCCCACCACAAGAATTTACTCGTGCAACCAGACTGGCAACAAGGTCCCACCCATTTACAGTTAGATCAACCAAATGCAGCCGGCACTTCTACTCCATCAGCTTCTTTTCTCGCACTTTCCGCCTGTGGAACTACCTTATGTATACTTGCTTTCCTGACGGCTACAACCTTCAGGAATTTAAATGCATCTTTTATCCACTTGACTTCACATCACCCCATATATCTTGTTTTTTTTCCATTCTCTCTACCTTCACACCTGTGTTCCCATCCTTCTCTTGCCCTTTGTCTGACACCCCTGTAACTGGTTTGTCTTTCTCTTCACTCTCCTCCTGCCTAAACTTTTACTCTTATGTAGCCCCCTGCACATCAGTAGTGGTACCGCCTAGCTTTGGGGGAAATGATCAAAAAAAAAAAAAAATTTGAAAGAAATCCTGTAGTATGAGATTCTGTCAAGTAACCAGTCAATTGATTTTGTAAAATACTCATTGCAAATGGATGGATTAAAGGCAACAATTAAAAAAACTCCCAGAATTAGTGGACAGGAAAGGCGTTGTTTTCCATCAGGATAATACTAGACCTCATGTTTCTTTGACGACTTAGCAAAGAATGTTGAAGCTTGGCTGGAAAGTGTTATCCCAACCACCATATTCACTTTCCGATTTTTATTTATTCAGGTTCTTGAAAAAAAATAATTTTAATGGTAAAAATTTTAATTTTTTGGATTGCATAAAAAAGACCACATAATGTGGTCTTTGCCAAGAAATCACCTAAATTCTGGGGAAACGGAATCTTTAAGTTGAAGGAAAAATGGAGAAAAATTGTGAAACAAGATGGTTCATATTTGTTGAATAAATATTTAATGGCATAATTTTGTTTTGTATATTAATTTCACTTAAAAACCAGCATAGACTTTTCAGTCAACCCATTTATTCTCTTTATCAAAATTTTTTTCAAAAATAAAATACATGATGTCTCAAAAAAATGTACTCACACCTTGAATGATGAGAAAACCTTTATTTATGAACATAGAGTGAAATGAAATAGCTTCGAATGCAGAAGAAAAATATAATTAAAGAATCATGTTTGCAAATGTTCAAATTGATGACCATTATTGTCCAGACACTTCATGATGCGATAGACACTATCTTTTGAGATGTAGGTTTCCTGACCAGTTTGTTGAAGTGATTTCTGTGGTGATCAAAGGAGTGTTTCCTGCACCTGCTCTTCTTTTCCAGGGCTCGTGGATGTTCGTGGTCGTCCAGAACGTTTCTTGTTGACGTTCTGGACGGTTCCGTCTGCTTCAAATTTGTCTCTGGTGTGAGCAATATAGTCTGGCGTGTTGGTGGCGGTTTTGCGAATTCCCTTCTGAATCGTCTTTGCACTTCAATGGCGTTTTCGGTCTTCCATTAATATTTCAGGACAAACTTCCTCTCTTCCAAACTAAGTTGTTTTCCTGCCATGCTGTGATTAATTAATTATACCTGTATAAAAAGGAAAAAAAAGCATATTTGAGACAGTTAAAGTTTCATTAATCTGATTTGAAACAAATATTACTTACTTTAAGTTTAAAATATTGCAGAAATGCATTTTTTAACACAGTGGTAGCTGTTTATTATAAGTGTTGACAGCTTGAATGACAGATAGGAGTTTATCATGTTTTTCTATGGTGAATATAATTGTAAAATTTTCTTGAGAAATATAATATGAGTGCCTTTTTTCTATAATTTTTAACTACTCAGTAATCTTAAAAATTTATGAAAATAGTTTCCATAATGTAATGTTTTATTGAATTTTAGGTACTTAGGCTTTAAATTTGCTATAATTAACATTCTTATTTTGTGAAAACATTGTGTAGGGACATCCATATTTACAAAAATTAGCATGTTTATACACCCACACACAAGAACTTAATTGACACAAAATAATGCAGAAATTTAAAAGATTTAAAACTATAAATTATTATAATTCAAATTTTAAACAATGAAAATATTCTTTGTAAAAATTCATTATTCATTGAAAAAAATTTTTTTTCTTGCTTTTCTGATTAAATAATGTCTTAGTTCTATGGCACTTTCCATTTTACAATTCAGAGCAGATTTTCGGTAGCTGGTGTTCCTGTTTTACAAAAAAAAAAAATGATTCAAATTCTCAAAGGATTTCTGACTTAAACTAATATAAAGATTAAATGGCACAAAATTTAATTTCATAATTTAAATAAATGAGAGATAACAGATGTAAAAGAAAAAGAAAATTTCTACCAAGATTTTCTAAAGAAAACATTTCTAAAATGATTTCAGTCATTTGTAAATAAATCTTAAAAGTGCCATTAAAATTTGACAATTATTTAATTTTTGCAAGAATTTCAAAATCAATGTGTTTTTCACTGCAAAAAAAAAAGAAAATATGCTAAAATTTCCTATTCTAATTTTTGGCCACAAGTCTAAAACAAAATTTAGAATGTTCCAAAAAGGATGAAAAAATATAATTTAATAATAAAAAAATCCTCTGGTCTTTCCTCTTAATGACAAAGATTTTGATCATAAAACTTTGTTTTTATTAAGTTTAGGACATCTTTTCATCATTCTATGCTAATTTTTTAGCAAATCAGTGGAGGTACTTAAACATGACCAGAGCCGTAGCTGATACTAAAAAAACACCGGGCACAGAGAAATTTACCTGGATTTATTAGTTGACAATGTGATGACGTCATCAGTGTCATCTGTTTGCAGAAACTATGACTTTTTTCGGATTTTTTCGGCTCTTCCAATGGAAATTAGGCACAGAACGTGAACGAAAGCAGGAAATCGGGTTCGGACTTTCTGAGTATAACCAGTCTTTTCTCCCAAAATTAATAAATAAACAAACAGATTTTTACTGCGTTTATTTGGATGTTTTCTTCGTTTTTCTTTCTTTACTCTTTCTTCGGGAATTGTTTAGTTTAGTTTCTGACGAAGTCATTTTTCCTTGCCTGGATTTTCACTATGATTACATGGATCGGCTCGAACCCATGCCCGGTGTGCCTGGTAGTCAGATATGGCCATGAACATAACTATTTATTCGTCTAAAATAAAATCGGGTCACTTATGGCTGCTTTCTCCTTCATTAACCCATTCTCCATGTTTTAAAAAAATGTACAGGAAACAGAAAAGTGGTTTTGTAGTGCTATTAAATCATTTCCTTATCTATTTTTTTCTTTTTCTAATAGCTCTCATTCTGCCTTACCCTCTTCTTCTGTCACAATAAAAAAAAAAAATAATGTTAATAACAACTTTTCTAATGGAAAAGTCAAAAGGAGTTTGAGGTTCTGCCTTCTCACCTGTAATCTTGTTCATTTCTGACCCCAAGTCAGAAATACAAACTTCACTGTAGCATTTAAAATCCTACAGAAGTTCAAATCTTTGTACTTTGCAGGCAAATGAAACACATGAATATAAATATTTTTATTTTTTTAATTATGCATGTAATAGCAAGGAGGGTGGGTTTATAAATGATTAAAAAAAATTTGCAGAGGATTAAGATTATATCATTTCTCTGAGCTTGTATTTAAAACATGCTTTCAAGGCTGCCTAAACTTTTAGTCTTGTCAAGGTCAAATATTTCAAAATATATTTTAAAAATAACTGAGAATTAAGAGCAATTATCAACCAATAAAATTGCTTCAAGTCAACTAATTGAAAGTCTGCTTTGTGAAAAAACTGATAATAGGAAAATAGCTAACTAAATTTATTTATCTGATTAAATATCTAGTCTTTCACTTCACAATATAAGTTTTTCGCTGCTCATTAAAAGTCAGTGTTTCTCTGCTCATTAATAGTCAGTGTTTCTCTGAAAACTTTATACCAGGACTCCTAAATTTTTTCACTATCATCCAGGAATTGTCCTAGAAAAACAATTTTAATCATCCCTCACAAATTGAAATCATACTAAAATCAAAATCATTTTTTGTAAAAATTTATATTTGCTAACCACAATTAATGCTAGTGCTATAACTCATGAGAGTTATAGGGGCACCACATGTACTGGAACTGCAGTAGATATGGTGTGTATTGGGTAAAATAGCCTAACAGAGGCTAACACTCTCCAGATTAGTTTGAATACAGTCTTCCTTCTCCTCGATTGGTTGCCAACCAATGTTATACAATCCAGTCTATCCTGCTATTTGCCCATATCTGAGAGGGAGAAGAGATGAATTCATCCCTTTGCCAGGAGTATTAGCATGTAAGTGAATGTAATGAACTCCTCTGGAATTCAAATTTAGCTCTCTAATTTCTCAAGCTGAGTTGCAGTCCATTACTCCACCATGCCTTCAGATGCGTAATAATAACCACCGATAAAATGTTTAGGAAATATTTATTTTGATCTATTTAATCTATAAACTGTGGCCTCTGTGCCCTTTAGCCACCACTCTATCCCTTATTTATGGAGTTCCTTGTTGAGCAGGAGGGATGAAATAGAAATTTGCAGGAGGCAGTTGAGCATTTCAATTTAGTTTATGATAAAAAGAAAACAACACATAAATGTTGTTTGTTAATGGTTCACTCAAGTTTTTAGACCAAAACAATTGACATAAAAAATATAATTATCTTGCTGTGTTTCTTAACACAAAATTCTTACATCTAGAGACAAATAATAAAAATACCTAAATTTAAGTCCTTCAACCTTCATTTCAATGACATTCTCCAGTTAATTTCCCTTACTTTTTGTTTGTTGGTGCGTGCACTCTGTAAAAACTCACTACTTTTAACATAAATAAAGAATTCTAATAAAAAATTTTGTATCATCTCAGCATCATTCCAATAATCCTAACTAGTTGTCCCAAGATAATGTTCTGTAAAAATGGAGCAACATTAATTTCAAGTCTTGCTTATACACAAAGCAAAACAATTAATATTAATTTAGTATTTGTCTATATTTCCGAGATGAGGAAAATTTACATTATTTAAACTGTTGTCCTCATCTTTATTGCCATATTTATGACATTCTGGCCATTGTACACTCTGGCCTTCTTCAGATCCTAGGAATTTTAAACTTAAACCTTTATTTCAATCACTGGGGTATATAATTCTCATTTCATGTACCCAATGGATATAGACATTAGTTAGTTCCAGTGACTTGACCCAAAGAGTTGTGGGTTCAGTACCTGGCTATAGCAGTGGTGAACAAATAACTTAGAGAGTTGAGATAAAGGGAGATAACTATATGGCATCTGAAAGTGGCATCAGACATGGAATGAAAACTATATACTCCAGTGATTGAAATAAAGTGTTTTGGTTCAAAATTCCTTGAAGGCCAGAGCATACAACAGCTGAAATGTTGTGAACATGGCAATAAAGATGAGATCAACAATCCAAACAATGTAAATGATATGATATTAATTTATACAGCAAGTATCTTGTGAGTGTTCCCAAGATTCAAAAAATAAAATAAATAACCTTGTGTTAGATTTTCCTTACAAGTAATTATATGAGTAATATCAGAAAAGTCTGGATTTTAATTTTGGAAAGGTTGAATTTTCTAAACAAATTCAAAGAACAATATTATTGTATAATATTTGTGAAAAAGACTTTTAAAATTGGGGAAAATAAACAGTGGCACAGTAGAGTAATATGTAGCAGCTCACTTTGAGGAATCAAAGAGCCGAATTCAAATTCCACTGAGGTCATTGCATTTACCTGCATGCAAGTACCCTTAAGAAAGAAATGAATCTGGCTCTTCTCTCTAAGATATGGGTTAAATAGCAGGACAAACTGAGTCCTATAGTTTTGCATGGCAACCACTCGAGGAAAAGGACAACTCTGAATTCAAAACTGCAATTGGCCAAGTGTGGTGAGTACAGCTACACCCCTGAAGACATGGTCAATCAGCTCTAGGTTCCTTTAACAGAAATTAGGATTTGTATTTGGAAAATGAACAAATTAGATTTAAATGTTAGCAGATGCATTATTAAAACATATTTTATTAATTAATCAATTTCAAATGAAATAAAAATTGTTTTATTGAAAGTTTATTGAATAATCACTTGATTTCAATAAATAAATTTTCTTCTTTTCATTGAAAGTTAATAAATAAGATTTGTTAGCCTCACCAAGTGAATACCAAGTTTAAATAAAATTTAATTAACTCATCATTTACAGAGAAAGATAAAATCTACACAGCATTTAAAATATATATTGAACTAGCTATATAGCCCAGCGTTGTTTGGTGTTTTTTAGTGGTCATGTCGAAATGGTAAGGTCAAGTGCTTATTCAAAAAGCTCTAATATGAGGTTGCTGTGATGTGTAAGCTAAAAGAATGCTAAGTAAGTATTGTTTTTTGTTGTATTTGTAAAACGGAAGTCATGCTAATTTTGCCAATAAATGAGAATGATGTATGTACAATTGGAAGAATGAGGGCATGGGTTATGGGAGCCTGTGATGTTATGACCTGATGCAGAAGTGGATGCATTGTCCCTGCAATGTTGGAGGGGTTGGCACCTTGTAGAAAACGTGAAATTGTTATGGCATATGTTAAAGTAAAAGTTACAAAAAAGACCTGATTTTTGTTGGAATACAACTAAGTGTTTTAAAGAAATAAATGATAGCAAAAAGCAACATTTTCCATTAATTTTTGCCACACCCTGTGTGTCAATTGAAATTTTTGTTCGCAGATCAAGGCATCGAACCATGATCTACCAGTAAGTCAATTTTGGTTGAGTTTGAGTAAAGCGTCTTGGAGAAATGCATAAAAGTGCACAAAAGACCACCTGTAACTATGTTTGTTGTTGATTTTTTTTTATGAACCCTGTACACTGATTCAAAAAATTTTTGTGTACATCAAAGGTTCAGCCCTTGATCTACAAGTAACCTGATTTTGGTTGAATTCACATAAGATGTCTCAGAGGAGAAGAGTTTGTAAATTCTAAGGATTTCAGTGATTTCTGCCATACAATGTATATTGATTTGAAAAAGTTTTGTGTACGTCAAAGGTTCATGTCATGATTAACAAGTGGCCTAATTTTGATTGAAATCAGACCAAGGGTTTCAGATGAGTAAGGTTTGTTAAAATAAAGACACACAAACACACAGGAAGACATACATATTCATTTTTATATATATATATATATATATATATAGATTACTAGCAGTATAGCCCAGCGTTGCTCGGGTGTAATGAAAGCTTTAAAACTAATCCATGGTCCTGGAAGCTCAGACTCAGCCTAAAGAATATTTGTGTGAAGTTTGGTGAGAATCGGATAAAGATTGTGGATTTGTATAAAGGACATACAGACAGATAAACAGACACACACACAAACATCTTGCCTTGTATTTATATATATATATATATATATATATATATATATAATCGATTTTCTGCACTATTGTAAGAACTGCAACCTTGAAACTTCTGAATATCGTTTCTTATGTCTTTGTCTATGAGTGTATCAAACTTGATTAAAATCGGACCACTCCTTCCATAACCCAATTTTTTCGATATTTATCAGGGTTACCTCGACACAAAACCTAGCTAAAAAGACTCGCAGACGCTTATAGTACAACTGTGTCAATTTTCAAGAAAATCGGTTCAGCCGTGTCAGAGTCTATAGGTAACGGACACACACACACACACACACACACAGACAAAGTTCCATTTATAAATAAGTTTAGATTAGATTTAGATAGATTAATCTACAAATTTTCAGCAAGAAATTTTTAGCTTCAAATAAAAATAAACATAAATATTTGTGCAGATACTTCGTCTACTGCTTGGTTTTTGCTTTTAGTATAAATAGAAGAAGATATATCAACAGGGGACAGAAAGTGTGATACTGAAATCCAAAGACACATTAGGATAGCAAAAATGCATTCTAAAAGTTTCTTGATACTGGATCACTGTAATGTCTTTCACTTTTGGCTGGTTTGAGGGAGGATATTTTGTTGCCAAAAGTAAGTGGTAGATACCCCATGGTATACAACATTTAAAGCTTTTTCTGTTTGTTGAGGACCCACGGCCTGCAATTCCTTACAGCCCTCTTTTTAAACCAGGAGACATATCTGTTCTTAATTGTAGGTTTGGCTCTGAAAACATGAATAGTGTCTTGCTGTGGGATGGAGAGAATATTTATATCTATGACATTTATATGCTGTTTGATATTCTCTCATGGACTTGTTTTGGTTGTTTTGTTTTTATGGCATATCAACTTCGGTGGGTCATTTATTGCCAACTAAATTATATTTATTTATTGCTGGTAATACCTTTTTCTTTCAACAATTTGTTGTTGTTTGTTTTTTTATATAAGTTTTGTGTCTAGTAATACTTTTTCTTTTCGAGTATCAAGATTCATTGGGATTTGTTTTTAAGAGCAGGGTCTCCAAGTCCTACCCTGTTATTTAACTCATAACTGGAGGGAAGGGACGGATTAATACCTTTCCCAAGTGCTTAAGTGAATGCAGACTATTCAACTGGAATTCAAACTCGGCTCACTGATTTCTTTTTCCGAGTCGATATCCACTGCACCACAACACGCATCCATCACTAAACGCTTACAGCACCTGGTATTCCCAAGCGGTCACCCATCTAAGTACTGACCAGGCTCAACCTTGCTTAATTTCGGTGATTGAATGAGAACCGGTGTATTCAACGTGATATGGCCGTAAGCCTTCATGGACTTGTGCTCCACATGGTAAAAATAGCTAGTGAATTAGTCTGAGAAACTGATATTAATGGGTAATGAATTTGTTTATTACTGTGTGCCTCACTCTTGTAATCTTGTGCCAAACCTAGTTAAACTGTAGGAAAAGGATTAATAACCTAGACGAGCAGCACATTACTATTGTAATGAGTTTGATCCCTACCAAGTGCTCCATTAATATGGCTTTGTGTCAGACTAAGTTAAACTGAATAAATACAAGCTGTCTCAACAGGGAGCTAGTCTAGTTGACTGTTATTAAAGTATAGTGAGTTTGTTTCATACTGGGTGTCTCGTATTGTCTTAAACTATAAAATCATGATTAATGTTCAAGTCAAACAGATCATTACTACTGTAATGTTTTGTCCTCATTGAGTGCTATTAATATGATCTTGTGCCAGACTTTACTAAACACCACTAACCTCCAATATAATTATTCAGGATTAGTCTTGGAGATGGGAATTCAACACCATCTATTACTGCTCTCTAGGAAAACAAGATCAATTTTCTTTGTTCATATGCCGACATGTCTCATTTTCATTGAATCTTTATAATTCCAAGACTCGAAAGGAAATACTTTCATTTCATGAAAGTGTCTTCAACTTAGGAGATTATGTAACCAGTTTAAAAAATAAAATAGAAAAAAAAAAGGAATTTTGAACAGATTGGTTTTATCTTAATTCTTTACAAAAAAAACATTAAAAATGTCATAAAAATCTAAAAATATGATAGTTTTGTTTCTGTCTGAATTTCTGGGATGAGAAGTTATCATTATTTTTATTATTTATATATGTACTGTTATCCTCATCTTTGTTGTTGTTATCACATTATCTAAAAATATGGTTTTGTTTCTGTCTGAATTTCGGGGCTGAAATTATTTTTTTTACTTTATTTTTATGTGGCCTATTATCCCCATCTTTGTTATTATCACATAATCTGAAACTATAGTTTTGATACTGTCTGAATTTTGGGGACAAGGAGTCATCCTTTATTTCATTATTTATATGCAGACTATTATCCTCATCTTTGTTGTTGTTATCACATAATCTGAAAATATAGTTTTGTTTCTGTTTGAATTTTTGGGACAAGGAGTTATCATAATTTACATGCTTACTATTATCCTCCTCTTTGTTGTTATCATGCTGTTGTTATACCCTCCAGTTTTCATCAGGTGTATCTGAGTAAAATACAGGGAATTCTGAACTGAACTCTTTATTCAATTTATAGGGTAGATTGTTCTCATTCCACTGCCCACATTACTGGAAGTCTTTTTTAGTCCTTCATTAGTACAGCTCAGTTATTGCTATCCTTTAAATGAGGTGTCCCTACACATGATGTTCTCATTTTGCAAGTCAAATCTACATGATTAATAAAATAACTTTCTAAAGACTTCTGTCAAGTAATTAGTAGAATTAGATTAGTAAAATGGCTTTCCAAAGACTTTTGTTAAGCTGTTCCTGGTTTTAGACATTTGTTTGAATTACAAGCATTTTTGTTTATTAAAAGTAAAATGAAACCTATATTTGCATCTTTGGGGGCACTTTGACAAGGTGTCATGGTTCGCAAGCTTGTCTCACTAGATCTGTTATAACTGAGATGCGAGTTCTGTTCTTACTGAGTGCTCCATACTTTCAGCCTTGTGCCACATTTAAAATACATTTATAAAATCTCAAATTTGCATGTTTGAATTTTCAAAATTTACAATTTCAGATTATAATGTAAGGTCTTTAATTCAATTTTTCAAATGAAAATGCTCTTTTTTTTCATTTTGATTTATCTTATAATACAAGAAAAAACTCACATGACAGTCAGTATATTACAAGAAAATTAAGAAATAAATGATAACTGTAATAAATAGGGCCCTTGAAAGCCCCCATTGTTGTAACAATGCCAGAAAGTTCTAAAAAAGTTAACTAACTCAACAAGGTTGATTTTGTGTAAAATCAACCAACCTGAACCCCAACCAATCTTGAATGATCATTAGCAAATTTTCTTTGGTGACCAATAATAATTCCAGTACTGACAGATGCCACCCTAAACTGAGGAAATAAAATTTAAGCACTTAATGAGTTTCATTCTTTAAAAAAAGTGCTCTATTGATGTAGCCTTGTGCCTGACTAAGCTTAGTACACAATTGTGACATTGTCTTGGGTAATTAATTTACTTCTAAATGTGAAATATTTTTTTTTAATTAAAATTTGATGAATGATCTTCATGTGATTAGACACCATGAAAACTCAGGACTGAAACGGCACCAGAAAAATGTAACTTTTTTATAACTAAATAAAAGTAATTTATTAAAGATTAAAACATTAATTAGTGAATATTTTTCTTCAAATAAGGCATTTAAAAAGGCATTATGTAAAATATGAAATCTTTTTTTTTCTTTTTTTAATTATCCCCTCTGTTATAACAAAGACTATTTCCCTCCTGTCACAGTCAAGGAGAGAGAGATAATGGCAAGGCAGCATCAGCTCAGTTTATTCTCTTCACTACCAATTATTAAACTTTACTTCATGTTTGCTCTTTAATAGTGCCTTATTTTATTTTTGTGCAATAATGTTGTTGAATAGTGAAGAATATATATAGTCATCCGCAGACAGATCTGTTTTACTGTATTACAGCCCATCAGTACGGTTAGACTCTGATTGCTTTTAACCCAGGATTGAAACCCGACCGAATTGGCATCAGTCGGCAATTCTACCTCTGGGCTATGGGCATTCAGTAGAAGAAGGCAGACTTTTTAGTGTGTATATTGTCATTATATGCGCACAATAGCCAGAGTGCTCTAATCCATTGCTGAATGAGCGATGCATACATGCCAGAGTAGCTACTGTTTTTCAAAGTCTACCATTCTTCCAGAGTGCTCAATCATATATATATATATATATATAATATATATATATATTCCCTCTTGTCATGCTCAGGGGGGATAACCTGTGATGAAACAGCTAATAATCCTCTCAAATATTTTGCTATCATTTTGGATGGCATGGATACACTCATTTTTAATAAAGTAAATCTGTTGAGTTTTGTATATATCTTTGTGTAGAAATAGTTCTGACATATCTCTGTGTATAGCAATAGACATAATGTACCTCTCCTTGTCAAGTGTGACACAATGGATTGCTGCCCAGCTTGTCAGCTACTTGCTACTTAAACAGTGTCAAACTAATCTGCATGGGATACGACATGAACCAGAGCAGTTGTAGACCTTTGTTCTTCCTGTTACTCTTTTTAGCTATTTTTGTCTTATGCTGTCCTTCTTGTCTCTTCTACAGCAAACTCAATCTTTGTTTATCGTCCTCCTTATACTCATCTTCTTTTTCACCTGCACTTAATTCCACAGCTTGCTCAATTTCACTTCTGCTACACTCTGTCTCTTCCTACTTCTGCACTTTCTTTCTCTGCTCTGCCTTATCATTGCACCTTCCTTCCTCTTCATGTTCTTGATCTTTAATCTGCATATCCTCCAATACATTCCTACTTCTAAATTGGTCAGCATGCGCCAGTTTACACTGCCATTTCTTTTCAATTATGGCTGTTTTTTTTTTGTTTTTTTTTCTGTAACAGGAAATTTGCACTTTTCCAGACTTGCCATATTGTTTTTCTTATGCCCCTCCCTCTTCCTCACAGCAAAAGATATCATTATGAGGACTTTGATCTACCTTCCCATTAATGCCGATGGACTCAATTTCCTTCCCACATGTGGGACTGACCTATAGCTAAGAGGCATTTTTATAAGAATGCCTCAATACTCTCATTAATAAGTGTAAATGTCTTCAAAGTCATTTTCACAGTTTGCACCATACTCTCCACTATCTTGTTAGATTGTGGATGGTATGGTGGTGTCTTATATAGGATACATTCAGTCTGTCTTAACCAGACACACAAACTCTCATCCCAAAACTCGGCACATTGTCTGTAACTACCGTTTGAGGTATTCCATTTCTCGAAAACACAGTTCTTAAAACCTGTTTTACTGTGGCCACACTTCTATCCTTTAAGTTAATCACCTTTGGCCAACCTGAGCACACGTCTACTAGTATTAAAAATGGCCTCATATCCGTGATATGCACATGATTCATGTGCACTCTAACCCAGGGCTGTGCTTCCTTAGGCCAGGAATGAATTTCTTTCTGCCTGAAACTTCTTATCTCATCCCATTACACTTTAGACACCTCCTAATATACTCCTCAACATCCTTCAAAGACCCTGGTCACCATGCTTGCATTTTTAACTTTATCTGTGTTGTCATTATGCCCCAATGCACATCATCCTCCATTCGATATATCTTTTCTCAACACCCATGGAGTTACTATTACCTCTCCATTTCATATACCATTCTCTATGTGCCTTGCCCCCTTGAATGGTTGTTCTACCATTGGGCAGTTGTTCCATCTATTACATTTTATTCTTTCCATCACTCTGCTTAATACCGAATCCTGCTCAGTTTCACTTTTAAGTTTATTTATAGGAAGCACATCTGTCTTCATCCAGTGAAATATTGTTCTCCTCACCAAGTTTGTGCTCCTCTTTTGTTCAATTCAAAAACTGTAACCTTGACAAGGTGTCCACATGAAAAATAGTGTTTCCTTTCACATATATTATGTCAAAATCAAACGTCATGATTTTTATCACCCAATACAGTATCCTTACAACTGTAACCTTTGGCAATTCTTTCCTCATGTTAAAAATAAATTCCAATGGCTTGTGGTCTGACTTCAACAAAAAAATTTTTATTTAACAAAAAATTTTGCATCCTTTCTATGCACCATATGATCACTAACACTTCTTTCTCAATATTTGAATAGTTAATCTCTGTCAACATTAACCTCCTTGACAAATGCATAATTGGATGTTCCTCTTGCGATAAAATGGCAGCGATTGCATTTTCAATGGCATCAGTGGCTATGGTTATTTCTTTCTTAGGATCGAACACTTTTATTTTCGGTTTTCTCTTCATGATTGTCTTGAGTGCTTCAAAAGCAATATTTTGCCTTTGCGGCCACTCAAACTCACTGCTTTGCTTGCGTGACTCTGCAAACGGCTCAATTATTTCACTGTACCTTGGAATATACTTGTAGAAGTTTATTAGCCCCAGAAAGGACTCTAATTCCTTCTTATTAAAGTTGCTATATTTGTAGTCTTTTTTGTCAACCTCTCACTAGAGGCTATGCCTTTTTTTGATATCTGTTGTGGTGCAGTGGATATCGACTCAGAACAAGAAATTGGGGAGCTGAGTTCAAATTTCAGTTGAATTCATTGCATTCACTTATGTGCAAATACCCTTTGGAAAGGTATTAATCATCTCTTCTTTCCAGTTATGGGTTAAATAACAGGACAGATTGGGTTCTATAGCCTTGGCTGGCAACCAATCTACCACAAAAAGCAATGGCAACCTACTGCGGGATAACCTTCTGTCCAGTCAGTCCTGTCTCTTTTGAGACATGATCACCCAAGCATGACAATATGACAAATTCTTACAATCAAAATTGCACTTGTCTCTATTCACCATTAATCTTGTCTTTTTAAATCTTGTTAATATTTGTTAACCCTCTAGGGCCATTCATATCATATTTGATACAGTATGAAAACAAGCCTTGAAAGAAATATTTTCCTGAAAAATTTTTTAAGAGAAATATTTTATAAATTTCAAATGAAAGCAGTACTGACTGCTCAGTCAATGAATACCAAATGTTTCCTTATAGGGAAATACCAAATGTTTCCTTATAGGGAAATACTGTATCAAATATGATACGAATGGCCCTAGAGGGTTAAACTTTATGCTTTAATTCTTCCTTGGTTTTTGCTCCTATCCTTATATCATCCTGATATATAATTATGCTACTTATTTTTCCTAATAACACTCCTTCAATCGCTTTCTGAAAAATGTAACTAGAAGTCTAAATCCCAAACAGTAGACAAGTCAATCTTAGCAGACCTATTAGGGTTTTAACTGTGGCAACTTTTTTAAACTTATCATCAATCTCAGTTTGATTGTACACAGTCAATTTTGGCAAAGTATTTCATATTTGCTAGCTGATAGCTCGCAATTTCAGTATTCAGCAACAGGAATTAATCTGAGCATATTTGGTGATTCACTCCTACCTTATGATCGCCACATATTTTTAAGTTTCCATCAGCTTTTTTTATTGCAACAATAGGTGATGCCCCCAGTTACTTCCACCTTCGATCATCTTTTCTAGAATGCCTTGTTGGATTATTTTGTTTAACTTTGCTACCACCAAAGGAAGTATGTAAACCAGAACGTTTCTTACCTTTATATATTTAGGGTGATATTTCTCTTTCAACTAAATGTTCGCTTTATACCCTTTCAACAATTCTATTCCACTTTCTTGTGTCTCCATGGAATTTATCAGTTTTGCTGTCAGTCAGTTTAGGTGCCATACGTGATACACGCTTGGGCGATCATGTCTCAAAAGAGACATGACTGACTGGGCAGAAGATTATCCCGCAGTAGGTTGCCATTGCTTTCTGCGGAGTTTTGCTGTATCCATCTTAAATATGGCGATCCCTAACAATCCATGATCCTTTTCTATGCTACAACCACAATTGGAATTACTTCAAATCACATACCAGTTTCAAAGGTGCCCTGAAAGAAACCCATTGTCGTTATGGTTACTTTAATTACTTTAATTTTACATAGCTTTTTTTATAGTTCGGGTTGTCCCAACTTAATCCAAAAATTCTTCAAAAGTTATTTTGCTCCCCGTATTCACCTGCATATTAAATACATGGCCATTTATTATTATATTATCTTGACCTTTCTTCTTCTTCTTCTTCTTCTTCTTCTTCTTCTTCTTCTTCTTCTTCTTAAGAGAACATTTTCACTTTTCACATTTTTTCTACTTGCTTCTCATACCTACACACACTTTGAATTTCTTCTTCCACAATTCAAACATAGTTTTCCTAGTGCCGAACATTTGTATTTATTCCTGTCATGCATTGTTCCACAATATTTGCATTTCATTCTGAATCAGGTTGTATTCATCCTGTATACTCTGAGCTCTTTCAGTTGATTGAATTCACTGTTGTGGAAATTTTACACTTGTTGCCAAATTTATTTGGCTGCTTTGCATGCACTTCAAAATTTTTTTGCTTATGACTTTGGTCTTGTAATTCCTCAGTCAACTTTAGAAGAATCAATTCGTCTTCCATCAACATTTCTTGTGCTCCTAACTTTTTGAACTCGCAATACTTAGCTCTTTAAGCCAATGCAGGTATTGCATTACAGATTCCTCTGGCCACTGCCTTGCTTCCAGAAACTGTTTCTTTTTGCAATAACTAATTTTTTCTTTGGTCTAATTTTTTGTTATAGTGGAACATCCTGCCATCTCCAAGAATAGAATGCTCTACATTATAAAAGACAGTAACGAGCGGTACGACGGGAGAACAAGTCTTAGGCGAAGGCATTCACTATTTGATAGTCGATTCCACTCCAACCCGTGACTTGCCTATATGTGTATTATTGTTAATTGTACTTTAATACAATAAATCTGTATTTCTTATTCCTGGTGTGGAGTTCCATTCTTCACTGATCATTTTATACTGTATTCCTTTTCGGGAGATATCATTTTTCTTTTTGTGACTCTGACAATTTTCTTGAAAGTCATTTGTTCCAACTCCTTTGGGTAAGACATGGTAGAAATTCTCATTAAAGCCTCACATCCCACGGTAGCCAAAAATAAATCTGTTATTTGATTCTCCTCCTTCTATCCTTGAGTCATTCAAGTTTTTAACTCTTATCAATGCTGCAAAAGCTCTCATCCACACTTCAACATGCTCTGGATTGTCCAATGAACCTGAGAATCTTTTCAACAAAGTTGTATATTTCTGTGTGTAGCAATAGATGTGACATAGCTTTCCTTGTCAAGTGTGGTACAATGGATTGCTGTCTGGCCTGTCATTTACGAGTTAAATAGTGCCAGGCTAATTTGCATGGGATACTACAAAATCATTTATTAAATTATTTTTATAAAAATATTTTAGAATATTAAAAAAATTTTTTTTAAATAAATGACATTACGATTTACTTTATTAAAAATAATTAAAACTAAAAAATTTTTCATTTTGTTTTGCATTTTTGATTTACTTTTTAAAAAATAATTAAAATTATGTTTTATTGAGTTATTTTTAATATGTCAATTTACTTTATTAAAAAATAATTTGCTTTACGATTTACTTTATTAAAAAATAATTAAAAACAAAAAAGTGCTTCATTTTTAATGCCTTTCGAAATGTTTTATTTGAAAAAATAGTCAGAAATTAAGGTTTTAATCCTTAATAAATTACTTTTATTCGGTTATAAAAAAAAGTTATATTTCTCGTGTTGACTTGTTTCGGTCTTGACTTAGCCCAACAGGTGCTGAGTTGTTTTGCACCCTGATCATCACACTCGAGTAAACTGACAATTTGATTGGTCAATATCAAGAAAGAAATGATCACATGACCTTAACATAAGAGCTGTGAAGAGAAAGGTCTGTGAGTAAGTTTCTAACAAAATGACACCACAACATTTGAGATTGGATTGAGACTGACAAACAAACTGGGGGAAAAACCTAAGTCAATTGAATGTCATATTTGGCTAATGTGCTTCTCAGAAATGAGCAAAGATCTTGGGGTTAATGTCTGGCATGACAAGTTAATTGGACAATAGACACATTTTATGCCAAGGTTTTATTGTGATCTTATTATTAATTTTTTTTTATTTTGTACAAGTGGCAGATGTCTGTGTATAAGCTTGTATGCAGGTGCATGTGAATGTATATGTCTGTATACATTTGTGTCTATGTATGTATGCATTTGTGTGTGTATCTCTCTCTACCATTGCATAAAAAATTAATTAAAATTACTAAAAATAATATTTTCTTAATATTTTCTATATTACTCAGTTTTAGGAAAATCTGTCAGGGTAGAAAAATCTTTTCATACAACATGTTTCATCCTTGATAACTTCATTGGACTAAAGTGATGTTTACATTGATGTGATTACACATGCACATGATAGAGCAGGGATGCTCAAATTTTAAATTTAGATTTAAACATTTATTCATATGACATCTTTCAATGTTTACAATATCATTGGATTAAAGTGATGTTTATATTAATGTGACTATGCAGGTACTTGAAGTTGTGGGGTGTTGGAATTTTAAATTTAAGCATATTTTTATATGACATGGTTCATCATTTAGGATTTTATTGGACTAAAGTGATGTTTACATTGATTTGGTGCCATATGCGCATGAAGAAGAGGGGATACTGAAATTTTAAATTTAATAATTTTTTTTATATGACACATCATTTTGGACTAAAGTGATGTTTACATTGATTTGATTACATATGCACATGAAGAGGAGATGCTGAAATTTTAAATTTAATATCATCATCATTTTCATACTAAAGTGATGTTTAAGTTGATGTTGGTTGTTTTGTTTTTATGGCATATCAACCTCGGCGGGTCATTTATTGCCAACTAAATTTTATTTATTTATTGCTGGTAATACCTTTTTCTTTCAACAATTTATTGTTGTTTTTATATAAGTTTTGTGTCTAGTAATACTTTTT
Source organism: Ascarosepion bandense (assembly GCA_037127315.1). Lineage (NCBI taxonomy): Eukaryota > Metazoa > Mollusca > Cephalopoda > Sepiida > Sepiidae > Ascarosepion > Ascarosepion bandense. The sequence continues at coordinate 1,628,819 of JBBBDQ010000166.1, read as the reverse complement.
TCTTTTCGAATATCAAGATTCATTGGGATTTGTTTTTAAGGTCAGGGTCCCCAAGTCCTACCCTTGTTATTTAACCCATAACTAGAGGGAAGGGACGAATTATTACCTTTTCCAAGGGTACCAGTGCTTAAGTGAATGCAGGATATTCAACTGGAATTTGAACTCGGCTCACTGATTTCTCTTTCCGAATCGATATCCACTGCACCACAACACACATCCATCACTAAAATCTTACAGCACTTGGTATTCCCAAGTGGTTACCCATCTAAGTACTGACCAGGCTCAACATTGCTTAACTTCGGTTATTGAGTGAGAACTGGTGTATTCAACGTGATATGGCCGTAAACCTTAAGTTGATGTAATGTGATATACAGGCATCATTTTCTTTTAAATGGTAAACATGTTTTCCATGAAAGATACAAATGGGATGATGTGTATGTAGAAACTGCAAATCACATTTGGACACAGAACTGTTATCAGTCATCATGAATAGATGTTCCCTCGAAGAGGCTCCATGCCTAGAACACGTACTGAGACTTGAACTCAACCCAGACATCCAGTGGAACATGTTCATATAATCCATTGCTACAGAAGAAATTTGAATGCAACATCATTCGTCATTATCTGTCATGTTGAATAATGTCCTTTCTGCTCAATATAATTAATTTAGTTTCTTTCACTCACTGTAACTTGCATCTTAGCAGCTTTATCACCTAGTTTGGGGTGAAATGATTAAAAGAAAGAAATAAAAAACGTATTGCAAATGTCTTTTTATTTCTACAATCCATTTACATTTATCTTGAGGACATGGAAAATGTAAAAATCATGAAAAAATATTTGGACTATTTCAGTGATGTCATTTGTCACCTTTGTAAACAGTACTTGTGACATTTTCGTACCTCCAATCAAAAATGATAATTACACTTAACTCTTCCTACAATTTATAATTTGGAAAAAACTTTTTATCCTCTTAATGTTGATTTTTTGTAACTGCTGCCATATTTGAAAATGGTGTTCATCATTGCAAGCATCTATTAAATTTCTCTGCTAATCCAATAATCCTGTGGCTGGGCTAATCCAGAGCCTGTTTTCATTGTTTGTTTTTTTTCAATTTTCATGAAATGTCAAATGATACTTTACTTTAATCGTTGGTAAAAAGACAAAGTTATTAAAATAGGAGAGAATCTGGACATAAAAAAAACACGGTTGCTTATATTTGCTTTAGGACATGAAAATCAAATAGTATTTTTTTTTCTATTCTAAGAACAGAAGTGTTTGATGATTTATAAGTGTTTGATGTTTTATGACATCATCATTGATCTTCTATAATTTTTGTGCAGGACTATATTTGAAATTATAATGAAGAGTGCAAAACGTATCTGTAATACCACTCTATATCTAAACTTATTTATAAATGGAACTTTGTCTCTGGGTGTGTGTGTGTCCGTTACCTATAGACTCCAAAATGGCTGAACCGATTTTCTTGGAAATTTACACAGTTGTACTATAAGTGGCTGCAAGTGTTCTTAGCTAGGTTTTGTGTCGAGTTACCCCCCAATGAATATTGAAAACCGATAATTGAAAAAATCGGGTTATAGAAGGAGTGGTTCGATTTTAATCAAATTTGATACACTCATAGACAAAGACATAAGAAACGATATTCAGAAGTTTCAAGGTTGCAGTTCTTACAATAGTGCAGAAAATTAATAATATATATATATAAAAGGCAAGATGTTTGTGTGTCTGTTTATCTGCCTGTATGTTTGTATTTTTTCAGCCTTTTTATTTTAGTTTTTGCTTCGGGTTTGGCTCTAAGTAGGTATAATTGTAGTTCTTAGTCTCAGCCATGATACCATTTACTCAGAGAACTTATTTAGCCTTCAAAATTCAGATTACGACGAAAAAAAACTTATTTGATATTGATACCAGGAAATCAAGATTTGACTTAGATCTATTCATTTTTCTTTCAGTCTACGGTTTCGCTTTAACTGGAAACAACTATTGCTTTTTAGTCTTTCGTGCCAACGTCCAAAGAGTCTGAGCTCCAGGACCATGGATTAGTTTTAAAGCTCTCATTACTGTGCTGCCCTGGACAAAATGCCGAAGATCATCTCATTTGGACAGCCGGTTTAACTCAAATTCGAAAGAACACAGACGAATTTCATAGGAAAAACGAAAGATTTTATTCCTCAAATTAGGTAAAAATCTGAAATAAATGAAGAAAACAAAATGAGTCCACTGTGACGAAGAAGACAGAAATAAAGGAGAGAAAAGGAAAGGCTAGAAACAGGGAAGGGAGCAAGTGAGAACAAAGAAGGAGAAGAAAGTGACCACTCTTACCAGGAGGCCCGGTGTATCAGTAAAGCGTTTTTAAATCAGAGGAGATGAAAGGAGTAAAGAAGAAATAACATACCAAAGTTCTATGAAATTCCCATAAACTGTGCCTCTTACTCTGCAACCCTCTGCCTTGAGTAGCTCTTGGGCCTTACACAAGGTAAATATTATTATTACAAAAAAGATGCGTAGAGAACATGTGCATCCTAATAACGAAAATCGATAATTGAAAAAGTCGGGTTATAGAAGGAGTGGTCCAATTTTAATCAAATTTGATACACTCATAGACAAAGACATAACAAACAATATTCAGAAGCTTCAAGGTTGCAGTTCTTACAATAGTGCAGAAAGTCGATAATATATATATATGATAAGCAATATGTTTGTGTGTGCGTCTGTTTATCTGTCTATATGTCCTTTATACAAATCCACAATTTTTATCCGATTCTCCCCAAACTTCACACAAATATTCTTTAGGCTGAGTCTGAGCTCCATGACCATGGATTAATTTTAAAACTTTCATAACACCCGAGCAATGCTGGACTATACTGCTAGTATTTTTATATATACATGTTCTTGTTCATCATTATATTTCATGACAATTGTTACTGTCATTCATCAATATCCAGAATGGCTGCTTTATATAACATTAAAACTATTATGTCTATGATTACAACTTGGTATAGACAAACAACAAAACAAAAATGAACTATATGACTCATTAAAAATTAATGACAATGCTTCATTAAAGAAATTTATAAAAGTTTGAGATTATTACAAATTTCTTTGTTCAGCATGGAAATTAGAGAGCATACTTTCAGATAAGAAAAATATGGAATGAGTTCAATTAGTATTTTTTTTTTTTTAATCATATCACCCTGAGCAAGGCGGTAATGCCACTGATGTGCAGGGGGCTACATAAGAGTGAAAAGATTGGAAAAGAGAAAGCCGGAAACTACATCCTAAACAGGGAACAAGGGATGAGCCTCTTCACCTGTTCAATAGATGTGGGTGGAGTGTGAACCGGGCGATAGTTTAGTCTATCTACTCCAATTGAAAAAAAAAAAATGAAAAGAAATGAGTGAAAAGATTGGAAAAGAGAAAGCCGGAAACTACATCCTAAACAGGGAACAAGGGATGAGCCTCTTCACCTGTTCAAAAGACATGGGTGGAGTGTGAACCGGGTGATGATTAGATCTATCTACTCCAATTGTTAGGTTGGTTGCTTTTATTTTATTTCAGCCCCTTTTGGGGTTATTTGATGTTGAAAACATTTTTTATATTTAAGTTTATAAGCATTTACTTAAGGAGAATATAAATAGTTGGTTGTGTATGGTGGTGTAATAGATATCAGCTCAGAATGAGAAATCGGAGAGCCGAGTTCGAATTCCAGATGAATTCGTTGTTTTCACTTCTGTGCAAATACCCTTGGAAAATGGATTAACTCATCTCTTCTCCCTTCAACTATGGGTTGAATAGCAGGACAGGTTAAGTTCTATAGCCTTAGTTGGCAACCAATCTACCACAGAAAAAAATGGTAACCTAGTGTGGGAAAATCTTCTGCTTAGTCAGTTATGTCTCTTTTGAGACATGATTGTCCAAGCGTGTATCACATAATGGCACTTGACTGATTGAAATATTAGACATTTGTGTTCAGGCCTATAAACATTTACTTGTTTCAGGGATAGGTAAATATTGGTTATTTATATTTGATCTTGTAAACATTTAATTTGGAGATAGGTTAGTTAAGAACATTTGTGTTAGTAGGTAAATATGGGTTGTTTATACTCAGTAGGCTGTCTCTTTGGTTGGTAGTACCCTCTGCAGGGAATGAAGTTAGTATATTCTACACCCTGCAGATAAGGCAGTGTGTGGTGTGGGTTTGCTAAAAATGCTATTATTTCTGTGTCATGTTTTGCAAGGAATAAAATTGGGTGATATATTTACCACCATTTTCTTTCTGTAATAACTAGGATGGTAAAAGAAGACATATTGTATACTTAAAGATGACCAAAAAAGATTGGTAACAACAAAAGTAACAAAAAGAATGAGGCCAGTAGTTTAAACAACAGTTGGAATCATAATGTCTTTTCTTGAAATTAAAGAAGATATTTTGGACACTAGAAAAAAGCCAGAGAATAGATTGGTCAAAATACTGTGGTACCAACAAAAAGAAAAAAACCCATTCAGTAATTGAAAAAAGATTTTGAATACAGATTTTTAATTTTTTACCAACCTATTTTATTTTTTAGCTGTTGAATTGTGGTATAGGTATTAATATACATTAAGTGTGTATAGAGTATCAGTTATTGCAGCAGAAAATGGAATTGGTAAACCGTGTTCAAATTCCACCTGGTGCTAATATGTTAACTTTTGCATAAATGCATCTGGGAAAGGCAGGAATCTATTTCTTCTCCCTCCAGATATGAGTTAAATAGCAAGCCAGACTTGGCTCTCTAGCCTTGGTCAGCAACAAGTTTATGAAAATGTCAACACAGAATTAAAATCTGTTTGGTGATGCAACTAACAACTCTGCCCCCCACCCCCCAAAAAACTTGGTAAACAACCCTAGCTGTTAGCCTAATCTCTAGAGGTAGTGTACAGGTTCAGAGAGAAGTAAGGGAGGATTATTATGTAATAGAATAAATCCAGTGGTTATTGGATATACATTCAAGTCTTTGCTTGTAGCAAATTCTTTCTAACACCTATCTCATTTAAATTCTCTCTCTTACCAGCTATGTTCCTCATGCAGAGCAAACTTTTATCTGATATTAATCCTTCCTCAAGAGCTGATGTATTATGTAAACAAAAAATCTGAAGTGAATATCTTATTGTTTATATTATATTGCATATATTCATTTACACCTGTACACAACATATTCTATAAGGAAACACTTCTGTTAGAAATCAAAGATTTGTGGGGATTAAAATAAAAACATAAAATAAAATAAAAACGCAAGATAAAATAGAAAGATAAAATAAAATAAAAAAGAATACTCTTCTAGTTGACTCCTAACAAGAAAGACCATTCATCTTCACTGGACGAGACATACCTTTTTGCTCAGGAAGACATTTCCCCTCAAAAGATACTCACAACCCAGTGAATAAAGTCAAGTCCTAGAAATATTGCTAGTCTCTCCATCTCCTTTTCTTTCACCTATTTTGTTTAGCTGGGACTCTTCACTGGACGAGACATACCTTTTTGCTCAGAAAGACATTTCCCCTCAAAAGATACTCACAACCCAGTGAATAAAGTCAAGTCCTAGAAATATTGCTAGTCTCTCCATCTCCTTTTCTTTCACCTATTTTGTTTAGCTGGGACTCTTCACTGGACGAGACATACCTTTTTGCTCAGGAAGACATTTCCCCTCAAAAGATACTCACAACCCAGTGAATAAAGTCAAGTCCTATTATATGAATAATGTTCCACCTGTGATTACTATTCATTACTTTTCACTTATCATGATGGATGTGTCTTCTTTCAAGAAGGTTTGGTTTGTTTAATGGTATATTAGCTCCTTATGGGTTATTTAATGCCAAAATTTCATTTTCTTGGGAGCTTTGGTAATTTTCTTCTTTTTTTTTTATTAAAATCTATTGCTGGAAAATTTGTACTATAAAAATGTATTTGTATACTTCTGTAGTGTTTTGATCCCAGTTTGGGGGATTCACTATTTACCCCGAGCTGGAACACTAATAGTTGCTACCACTGGGGGTTTGGGTTGACCTGAGAACAACAATTATGTGGTGACTCTACATTCCTCAAAACCTCCCAATCAGAGACCTTGCTGCTGGTTGTCATTTATCATGCTCTCAAGGAGGCTTCTTGCCTTGAACATCTCATGGGACTCAAGTTTGCCCCAGCCCTCAGGTCGCATTCATAAATACGATCTATTCATAAAGATGCTGGAAAAAATGGTTGGCTCATTGTACCTCTCCAGTATGCATTTGATCCCTTACCTGCTATACTCTATGTTTTACAAGAGCCAGATCAGATCAAAAATAGAGTATTGTCAACATATCTGGGCTGGATTTGTCCAGTCCTCAATTGTCTGTCTTGATAGAGTTCAAAAGCATCTATGTGGCTCTGGGGGAAAATGTATCATTTTTCAACCTACAACCCCTTTCCCCACTGACAAAACAGTGCAAACCTCTCACTACTCTATCACTGTTTCTATAGCAAGTGTTCTGATGAGCTACATTAATTTGTCCTACCAGTCTTGACTCTTGGAATCCATAATGCCACATACACATGAATGAATCATCTTCATTCCCTTCATATCTATATGAAGTAATTTTAATTCGGACAGCTTCTTTCCAAGAACTGCTTCTTTGCAGAACAAACACCTGGCAGGATTTTAATCCATAGTAGAACCGACAGAGGGAAACAAGGAAACTTTGTGGTACAGTTGAAAAGATAAAAATATCTGATAATATAAATCATACTTGGCTATGAATCAACAAAATAAAACTAATATTTCAACATTGATCAGTGAAAAGTTGCTGAAGCATAAAAAATTGATTAATAATAAAGCATTACAAACAGAATCTTCTTGAACAATATGGAAGTCTCTAAACTCATATTTAATTGGGTTGGGTTGTTTGATTATATGATATGTCAATACCTGTTGACTTATCTAATATAAAAATATTGGTATTTCCTTTTTGTTGTATTGAAATTTATAAGCATAAATTAGGCAGAGGTAGGAAAAATTATAATTGAGTCTATAAGCATGAACTTGGTTCAGGGATAGACAAATATTTGTTATTTATATTTGAATCTGTAAGCATGAACTTGGTTTAAGGATATGCAAATATTAGTTATTTATATTTGAATCTGTAAGTGTGTACAGAAATTTCCATCATTATTAGAAAGAATGATAACAGTTAACTTGAAAATCTAATCATTGGGAAAACAGTTTTAGAAAAAGATGCTATAGATTTCATTTGACAATAATGCTAAATCTTTGGTCAATGAATGCAATTGTTTCCAGCATGAAAATAGCTATTTTTTATTGTTACCATTCCAAGCTACAATGAAAATGTCATTTGTGTTACAGTGGGTCTGTTTCTTGTATCATAGTGAATATATTTGGTCACACTTTGTATATTGTTACATGTTAAGTGTAACAAAAGAAAAAAAATAATTTGATTAACCAAAACTCAGACATAAATCACAAATAAATATTTAATTTACCAAAACATTAAATAAAAATATTTACAAATATACAGTTTTTGCATTCATAAAGAAAAACAGTTTACTACTGGCAGGTGAAGTGTTATGAAGGGGAAGGAAGGTGTCAAATATCTTTACCCAGTTAAGATAGCAAAGAAGTTTAAGTGCTATACTTTTTTGAAAATCCTCAAATGTCTATATAAAGAATAATTATTAGTTCGATCAATGAAAGAGTCAAAAATATCTATTTACCCATATAGTTCCATGAGGTTCTCTTTCAGGTTTTAGTTGGTCGGCAACTTTTCTTAGAGATTCTTTCGACTGGATATAAATCCTTGAATCAAAGCTGGAGTTGATAATGTCAGCAAATCCTGTTAACAACTAACTACTCTCTTCCCAAAACCTATTTTTATATGGGCTAACACTTAATTTGTATATTCTAGAATCCTTTAGAATTCTCTAGATTTTACTTGAAATTTCTCGAACATTCTAGCATCTTTCAAACATTCTATTTTGAATTTCCTTATTTTTACAACTAACAATTAACTGTAGTAGTTAACAGAAACCACATCGCATGATGACATTCAACAACAGTAACAGCTAAAATGGATATCATATTTAATCTGAAGAGAAAAGAATGACTAAATCAAGGTGTTGATGTTCCACACTACTTCAAATAAAAGGTTAGGAAAGAAACCCTCATTGATACTGGAAAGAGTGATAATAATTACTGAACTTGAAAAAACTATTTTCCTGAATTTTCTTTTTTTTTATAGCCATGACACCTCAAGCAAGGCATTATTTTTTATAGCCATGACACCTCAAGCAAGGCATTATTTTTTATAGCCATGACATCTCAAGCAAGGCATTAAAGCCACAGAATGTGAAAGAATAAGAAAAAAGATAAATATTGTTAAGGGCAAGAAAAATTAAAGTAAATGAATCAAGAAGACAGTAGATAATGATTGACATTGCATTTAAAATTGTATTTTTGAAAATCAAATTTGGGTGGGAAGCATAGAGCCAGAAGAGAATTTCAGAAGCAGGAAGTGTAATAGAAGAATCTGTTAGCATAGAACGTATAGCTGTATCTAGCCATTTCAACTGTAAATTTATGAAACATTGTTGCCAATCTAGTACTGCACTTAAATTCATAAACTTAGGTACTATTTTAAGAGAATTTTTTTTAAAATTTCAGCTTAAAGCAGCACTCACCTCTAGGTCAATAAATACTAAATATTTCCTTATAAGGAAATGGTTAATATTACTATGACCATTATATTTATATATTATATCTAATCTAATCTAAATCTAATCTAAACTTATTTATAAATGGAACTTTGTGTGTGTGTGTCTGTTACCTATAGACACAGAAATGGCTGAACCGATTTTCTTGAAAATTTACACAGTTGTACCATAAGTGTCTGCGAGTGTTCTTAGCTAGGTTTTGTGTCGAGGTACTCCCGATAAATATCGATAATCGAAAAAATCGAGTTATAGAAGGAGGGGTCCGATTTTAATCAAATTTGATACACTCATAGACAAAGACATAAGAAATGATATTCAGAAGTTTCAAGGTTGCAGTTCTTAAAATAGTGCAGAAAATTGATAATATATATATATATATAACAGGCAAGATGTTTCTGTTTTTTGTCTGTTTATCTGTCTGTATGTCCTTTATACAAATCCACAATTTTTATCCAATTCTCACCAAACTTCACACAAATATTTTTTAGGCTGAGTCTGAGCTCCAGGACCATGGATTAGTTTTAAAGCTTTCATTACACCCAAGCAACGCCGGGCTATACTGCTAGTTATATATATAATAGAAGTGGAGACTAAAAAATATTCTTTTATCTATCAGTTTCCATACTTTTCAATCAATAAACTGAAGTTCCAGATTCCTCTACCTTGACTTAGGTTTAATAAAAAATGAGTTGAAATCCATAACCACTGAAGGAACTAAAGTTTTACTGCATGGAGAATGAAAATTAAGTAAAACTCCTTGATCTTTTATTTTGAAGAAAAAGTTCTAAAAATGGAATGAAGAAGAATGGGAAAGAAAAGGCAGAAGAGAAGGAAAGGAAAAAAGAATAAAAGAAAGAGTCAAAAGAAAAGAAAAAGTTATGGAGTAAAAATAAAAATAAAAAAGGAATGGGGAAAAGAAACGAATGCGCTCTCACCTGAGAGAGAATTTTGAATATTTTCAAGGAAAGTAGAGGAACAAAGGCAATGAGAGAAGGAAATAGAGAACCAAGAGAGGAGGTTGAGCAGGATATTAGTCAATCACACATTACCTGAAGCTCCTTGCAGAACATGCATGAATAATATTTGATGTTGCAATGAAAGCCAACATCTCTGCCTGTAAACCATTAGACCAAAATGCATCTGAAGAAAATTATTCTTGGCAGTACCTCACCCTATCCCTTCATGAACAACCTACACCTGGTATTAATGCATATAAAAGGTAAGATGTGCAGAATAGTGCAACCAAGAAGCAACAGCTGCACTTTGGGTTGAAAATGAAAGTTATTTCTTGGCAGAAAGGTATTATTTACAAACCAATTAAAATCTTAATTGTTCACCGGTACAGTCCGAACATTGTATATCCCTAACTTTTAGGCTTATGGTCATACTAGTAGTATAGCCCGGCGTTGCTCGGGAGTAATGAAAGCTTTAAAACTAATCCATGGTCCTGGAGCTCAGACTCTTTGAATGTTGGCACAAAAGATTAAAAAGCAATAGTTGCTTCCAGTTAAAGCGAAACCGTAGACTGAAAGAAAAATGCATGGATATAAGTCAAATTTTGATTTCCTGGTATCGATATTAAGTTTTTTTTCGTCGTAAACTGAATTTTGAAGGCTAAATAAGTCCTCTGAATAAATGGTATCGTGGCTGAGACTAAGAACTACAATTATACCTACTTAGAGCCAAACCCAAAGCAAAAACTAAAATAAAAGGGCTGAAAAAAGACAAACATACAGGCAGATAAACACACACACACAAACATCTTGCCTTTTTTATATATATATATATGTTATCGATTTTCTGCACTATTGTAAGAACTGCAACCTTGAAACTTCTGAATATTTTTTCTTATGTCTTTGTCTATGAGTGTATCAAATTTGATTAAAATCGGACCACTCCTTCTATAACCCGATTTTTTTGATTATCGACTTTCAATATTTATCTAAAAACACGTGCAGATGCTTAGAGTACAACTGTGTAAATTTTCAAGAAAATTGGTTCAGCCCTTTTGGAGTCTATAGGTAACAGACACACACACAGACACACACACACACACACACACACACACAAAGTTCTATTCATAAATAAGTTTAGATCATAATGAAACACTGGTTCTTGTATGATCACTAAAGCTAAGCAACATTAAACCTGGTCAATACCTAGATGGATGTCTGCTTGGGAATACCATATACTGTAAGCTCAGATGTGTGGCTGATGTAATGAATAATGGCTTGGAACTGGAAATTAGAAATCCAAGTTCCAGTTCCAGTTGAGTTCATTGTATTAACTTACAATTCCCCTTGGGAAAGGTATGAATTCATTTCTTCTTCTCAGCTTTGGCTTAATTAGTAAGACTTGTATCAGTAAAGACATTATCATCTCTTAAAAAAATTCTTACAATGTAAAAATATTTTTTGACTTTAAATAACTTATATAAGGTTGGTAAGTGGTAAAAAACAAATCAGTCAGTCAATAGATTCATAACCTTTGAATAGTGTTAGATTTTTAACCCTGGCACAGTTTATAGCGAAATTCATAATCTTGTCAAGTAGCTGAATACTTGATGCTTCGCCAGGGCTACCAAGGGTGTTTTTATTGTGACACCAACACTGGATGGGTTGCCTCCAGGCCCCATCCTGTTATTTAACCCATAACTGGGGGGAAGTGATGGATTAATATCTTTCCCAAGGGTACCAGTGCTTAAGTGAATGCAGGGTACTCAACTGGAATTCGAACCTCTTTCCAAGCCGACATCCACTGCACCACAACACACATCCGTCACTGCGTCAGGGTTCCAAATGCATAGGGAATACTGGAGGGCTTTAGTGAGTTCTATTTCGGCCAAGGCTGCAGGATGACAAGATTTTCAAGGTCTAAAGCAAGTTTTTTACAACACATTCCTCATTATGTATACTTATTTATGATCATGTAAAAACTGTGATATTTATGCACATATTGCACTCAGATGTTTTATATATAGTCAGCAGCTATCAGTCTTGGGTGACTATGCAATCTGCTAAGCTGAGTAGCTAATCCCTATTTCAGATGTCTGCTCAAGCACATTTGTTTTTTTCTTTTTTCAATATCCACAAGGCCAAACTTAATTTATCATCAGGGTAGGTAGAGACAACTGGTGAATTTAGTAAAATTTTGAAATGGTGTATCAATGCTATTTTTTTAAAATAAGCTTTTAGATTTGTTTGTTTGTTTGTTTCAAGGCTTAACAACCTATCAATCCTTATGGGATCATTTAAGGTCATAACAAATGATTTTTGGGTAAAGTTATTTTATTTTTACAACATTTTTCTTTTCGAGTATCAAGATTCATTTTTAAGAGCAGGGTCTCCAAGTCCTACCCTTGTTATTTAACCCATAACTGGAAGGAAGGGACAAATTAATACCTTTCCCAAGAGTACCAGTGCTTAAGTGAATGCAGGGTATTCAACTGGAATTCAAATTCGGTTCACCGATTTCTCTTTCCGAGCTGATATCCACTGCACCACAACGCACATCCTTCTCTATACGCTTACAGCACCTGTTATTCCCAAGTGGTCACCCATCTAAGTACTGACCAGGCTCAGCATTGCTTAACTTCGGTGATTGAGCGAGAACCAGTGTATTCAACGTGATAGGCTGTAAGCCTAAGCTTTTAGAAGTATGTGATGAAAGCATAGAGTGCATTCTGGGATCTAAAGTTCTAGAACTAATGAGTGTGATGTTTTTGTCTTTTTTATATATATATATATATATATATATATATATATATATATATATAAACTGGCTTAACTGAAATCATTAAATTGAGTCTTCACTTCATTGAAAAATCTAAATTTTTGAAAAATTAAATCTGTAAATTTATGGGAGATAAACAATATATCTGAATGGTACTTTTCTTAAATTATGTATCATTTAAAAATTATACTTGTTAATTTTAAATTTGGATATCATTTTTTAGACATTCTTTCATAATAGCTACCAGCATTTTTTCTGTCAGGTGTTTTGATCATGTATAGAAATATGAAATGAAAATAGATTGAAAATAAAGACAAAGTTTTTAGGATGGAAATGTGCATGTTTTTTTAATGTGAGTAGATGGAATTTTTTAAGGCTTTCATGTTTGTCGTTGATCAGTTGAAATAAACATTGTGAAACTTAATTATTAACAGTTAATTCATTTTTCTTTTAATATTTAGTCAGTATTATTATTGCAGTTTTAATTAAAATAAATGATGATAATCATCATTATCAGTCCCATGACCAGGTATAGTCGTTAGATCTGTGAGCACCTGACCAGCTCTCTCCATATGTCTTGATTGATTACCAATGTCTGAATTTCCATGAATGATCATCCAATCTCCACAGTGATTTTGTCAAACTATTTTTCCCTCTGCTTCAAGGTGGTACCTTGTAGGACAGCACTGGAAAGGCTGTCACCTCTTATGATGTAGCCATACTTTTTCAACTGTGCTTTCTTGATGGTTGTCCTGAAGTCTTCCAACAGGCCTGCTTCATGTCTGATGATATCTTGCACTGCATCATTTGTGATGCAGTCTGCATAATAGATGTCTGGGGTTGTTCTGCCACACCTCATTTCTAATGTTTGGATTCTTCACACTGTAAGAAATAAGCAAAAAGAAACAGGAAAATTTCACTAGAAACAAAGAAGAGAGTACTGGATTGCTATGCGATGTCAGTTCTTCAATATGGCAGTGAATGTTGGACAATATCATCAAAGATGAAGGAAAAACTTAAAGCAGCTAAAATGTGGTTCTACAGAAGGATGCTGCGCGTATCATGGATCGAGCATGTGAGCAATGATGAGGTTTTGGAATGGATGGAAATGAAAATAAAATTAATACTGAGCATCAGGAAGAGTTAGCTAAAGTTCCTGGAACATGCAATGAGGAAGGAGGGCTTGGAGAACCTGATACTAACAGGCCAGATGCAGGGGAAAACAGCGGATAACATATTTGAAGGACCTGATCAGGTGGATGACGGAACTAGAGTTGCATGGTGTAACAGGAGAAAGTGTACCAAGAGCCACCAAGGATAGGGAGACGTGGAAAGCCATGATCACCTATGTCCTGAAAGAATAGGGCACATAGAAGAAGAAGAATACAAGATTATTTTTTTATAAGCAGTTATATTAAAATTTGGGTAAGTCCTGAGCTGATGAAAGTGTAGCATAAGCAACTTGAAAGCAAAAAGAAAAATTTAAATTTAAACAAAAATTTTATTAAATACATTTTAAAGATTCTACTAATTGTACTAGTTGATTCCATTAATTTTTTTTCTTTTTTCCACATAAAAAATTTAAGTAAGTTGAGTATGGTCATCAGCAAAAGATACAACCCAAAATGCCAAATACAGGTGGGGGATAACAGAATCAAACAAGTACAAGAATTTAAGTACCTAGGAAGTGTTCTAACAGGAGATGGAAAGTGCGACACGGAGATCCGAAGGCGAATTGGCATGGCAAAGGACGCGTTCCAGAAGATGAGCAAAATACTAACACACAGGAAGATCTCAATAGAAACGAAGAAAAGTGCTAGACTGCTACGTGATGTCAGTTCTTCAGTACGGCTGTGAATGCTGGACAATATCATCGAAAATGAGGAAAAAACTGGAAGTGGCCGAAATGTGGTTCTACAGAAGGATGCTACGGATATCGTGGACTGAGCATACAAACAACGACGAAGTGTTAGAAAGAATGGCAACAAAAAGGAAATTGATGCTGAGCATCAGGAAGAGACAACTGAAGTTCCTGGGACATGCAATGAGGAAGGAGAGCCTGGAGAACCTGATACTGACTGGTCAGATGGAAGGAAGGAGAGACAGAGGAAGGCAGCGGATAACATATCTGCAGAGTCTGATCAGGTGGATGACGGAACGGGGGTTGCCAGGAGCAACAGGAGCAAACATACTAAGAGCCACAAGGGATAGGGAGACGTGGAGATCCATGATCGCCTACGTCCTGAAGGGACAGGGCACATAGAAGAAGAAGAAGAAGAGTCAGAATTCTTGTGTAAAAATACATCTTTACCACAATCACCAAAACAATGCATGTTTTCCATTTAGGAACGACTGCTAAAAACATCCCCTCCCCAAATTTATAGACAAACAATACAAATGCATTCTGGGATTTCTTTGTAGCTTTTAAGATAAACAACTTCCAAGACTCATTTGTCATATTTCTGTTCTTCACTTACCTGCCACTTTTGTGGTGGGTGGGGGATCATCTTGTCTCAGTTACATCTCTGTCCTCAGGTAGAGTGCAGCTCCATTTTATTTCCGTCCAGGGACAGACGTGCAAATGAGAAAAATTATATTGAGAAGTGTTCAGTCCTGGGGAATAGTGTCTCAAGGCCGTGCCACCTTATTGCACAAGAGGGATGGACAAGTAGTTGCCGTCAGGGCCAGTGCCACTGGCAATTGCAGGTACTGGGCAATTTTTGATCCTTGCCTGTTCACACGCGTTCAGGCACCCCACATTAAACCTTGAACTTGTGTTACATCCATGTCTCCATATTTCTGTCCTTTCTTGCCTAGAAGTCAGAATGTTGCAATCACTTGTTGGCATCAATTTGTGTGTTAACACTGTTTTCTCTTGGCTTACAGCCTATCACGTTGAATACACCGGTTCTCGCTCAATCACCGAAGTTAAGCAACGTTGAGCCTGGTCAGTACTTAGATAGGTGACCGCTTGGGAATGCCAGGTGCTGTAAGTTTTTAGTGACAGACAAGCGTGCTTACAGCTTATCACGTTGAATACACCGGTTCTCGCTCAATCACCGAAGTTAAGCAACGTTGAGCCTGGTCAATACTTAGATGCGTGACCGCTTGGGAATACCAGGTGCTGTAAGCTTTTAGTGACGGATGTGCGTTGTGGTGCAGTGGATATCGGCTCAGAAAGAGACATCAGTGAGCCGAGTTCGAATTCCAGTTGAATTCACTTAAGCACTGGTACCCTTGGGAAAGGTATTAATTCGTCCCTTCTCTCCAGTTATGGGTTAAATAACAAGGGCAGGACTTGGGGACCCTGCCCTTAAAAAAACAAATCCCAATGAATCTTGATACTCAAAAAGAAAAAAGTATTACTAGACACAAAACTTATATGAATATAACAATAAATTGTTGAAAAGAAAAAGGTATTACCAGCAATAAATAAATAAAATTTAGTTGGTAATAAATGACCCGCCGAGGTTGATATGCCATAAAAACAAAACAACCAACAACACAACCAACTGTTTTCTCTTTATGGATATTTTGTCTCATTACTGTTGCTTTGTCTACTTCTGTCTTGCATATATTGTTTGTTCAGTACTATTTTTACTCTGTTCTTTTTCTTTGTTTTGTTATTGTTTATGGGAAACTTAGTCAACTCTATTGGGCATTTCTGCTAATTACATTTAACTATGGCCAATTACTCTGCAATATTTGTCGAAATCTTAAGTTGCTTATAAAAATAATATTTAATAAAATAAAACAATTATAACTTTATACTGTATGAATAAGATTTGTCCTTACTGTCGATATTTAAAAGATGAACAACAATAACTAGTAATAAAATAGAACAATTATAACAATATGCTGTAATAAGTTGTATGATTAATTCTTGCCCGAGATCTTATTAGGTACAACAAGAAATTAACACTAATAATAAAATAAAACATTTATAACAATATACTGTAATAAAGTTATATGATGGATAGAATATTCATTCTTATTGTAGATCTTATTAGGCACAATAAGAGATTAACAACAATAACTAATAATAAAATAGAACAATTATAACAATAGACTGGAATAAAAGTTATGTGACAGACAGAAGATTCGTTCTTACCATAGATCTTATTAGGTACAATAAGAGATTAACAACAATAACTATTAATAAAATAGAACAATTATACAAATATATTGTCATAAGTTATATGATGATAGAAAATTCATTTTTATCTCAGATTAATCTTGGCACACAATTTTTTCTTTATTGAGAATTTTTATGTTTCCCCTAAAGGACACACAATTGCTAGCATCACTAATTCCTCACTTTAGGGCTATTAATTCATCTTACTGTAGATAGGATTCTTTTTCTTTCTTTCTTTTCCTTTAATAAGTTGATTTTTGATTGATTTTCTATGACTTTTCTGGTTATTTAAAGCCAGAAAATATTTCAGATTATCAGAATTTTTTCTTTTCTTTTTCTTTTTTGTTAGATAATAATTGTTTAATGATACATGTTTTACTAATTGAGGGAGACGAGGTGAATTCATACCTTTTTCAATGTATTTGCACATAAGTGAATTTAATGAATCCAACAAGTATTAGAACTCGGCTCTCCAATTAACAATTTTAAGCCATTATCCATTATACCACCCACATATCCAAGCTCATGTTACAGCACCTGTTATTCCCAAGTGGTAACTCATCTAGGTATTGGCCAGGTTTTGGCATTGCTTACCTTTAGTGATTGTATGAGAACCAGTGTTTGAACCAAATGTGATGCGACCTTAAACTATCTTAAGTCGAAACTTTCACCTTTTCAGTTAAAGGAAACTCTTTGCAGCTTTTCTTTGGCCAATCAAAATTGCCAAAATCAATGCTCTTGGTATTTTTTTTTTTTTTTTTTTTAGTGGGGGGCATTATTAAGTAAAGCTTCATCATCATTTATCCATCACACCCAGATGGTGCATAGGGCAGCAACTTTTTGTTGCTGTTTCTGTAACACCGTTTTTTTACGGGACAGGATTGTTAGCCCTGCATCCAACCCCCAAACCTGGAGGACCGGTGGACCATTCTTGGTCCTTACGTTTGCAGCACCTGGTATTCCCAAATGGGCAACCATTTGAGTACTGACCAGGCTCGATGTTGCTTAACTTCGGTGATCGGATGGGAACCGGTGTATATTCAACACGATATAACCGTAGACTAAGTAAAGCTTAGGAATTGTTTATTTCTAGGTTTAACAGTAAAAAAGAAAAAAAAAACAGTTTGGTCCCATTAGAGGGTCACAAGACTTAACCTCTTTCTTATACCTTTCTGTTTTATCTTTTCAGGATTAGGAGTGGACATTTACCAACTCCCTTTTATTCTCACCCTGACCAGCAACTTTGTTTCTTTTGTGGTAAGTGAACTTTTGCATTGCTCTTTTGTATCTTTGTCTTTCTTTGCTTTTATTATATGATCTTAGGGCTGAGATCTTTTAAGGATCAGAAGGATCTCAATATCAATAGGGGCTTAAGAAGATAATGAGATTAGGATTAATAGATTTGTCTTGAAGGCATAAGTGACACACTGTGGAGAAAGGCAACATGTTTGTGTTCTTTTGCATTGTCAGATATTTTGATCATTATTTTTATTATAATTACATTATTCAAACTTTATTGCTGATGGCAAGAGGATCAAATTTCAGGTTTAAATTGTTTTTCCATTTGATGTCAGTCAGTTAAGTGCCATACGTGATACATGCTTTGGGCAGTCATGTCTCGAAAGAAACATGACTGACTGAGCAAAAAATTATCCTGCAGTAGGTTGCCATTGCTTTCTGTGGTAGACTGGTTGTCAGCCAAGGCTATAGGACCCAATCTGTCCTGTTATTTAACCCATAACTGGAAAGAAGAGACAGATTAATACCTTTCCCAAGGGTATTTGCACGTAAGTGAATGCAATGAATTCAGCTGGAATTCGAACTCGGTTCCCTGATTTCTCATTTTGAGCCGATATCCAATGCACCACAATGCACATCTGCTGTACATTTATTAAAAAATACAATCAATTTCAATATAGAAGTT
Organism: Ascarosepion bandense; assembly: GCA_037127315.1. Classification (NCBI taxonomy): domain Eukaryota; kingdom Metazoa; phylum Mollusca; class Cephalopoda; order Sepiida; family Sepiidae; genus Ascarosepion; species Ascarosepion bandense. The sequence continues at coordinate 1,610,270 of JBBBDQ010000166.1, read as the reverse complement.
GTAAAAAGGACTTGGTTGTCTAGTACTTTTTTTCCTGTTACCCAAGAGTTGTTGCTAAACAGGAAAATTAGACCTCACAGACACAGATGTCTATTTCAATTTCATTTAAATTATGTATGTATATACATGTGCTCAGATACTTTTTTTTTAATCGTTTCACCCCAAGCAAAGCGGTAACGCCACTGATGTGCAGGGGGCTACATAAGAGTAAAAGATTAGATAGGAGGAGAGTAAAGAGAAAGACGAACAAGTTACAGGGTGTGTCAGATAAAGGAGCAAGAGAAGGATGGAAATACAGGTGTGAAAACAGTTGCAAAGGTAGAGAGAAAGAAAAAGATATACAGGGTGATGTAGAAAGAACTAGTCAAGTGGTTAAGAGATGGGTATTGACATTGCATTTAAATTCCTAGACATTGCAGCCATCAGGAAAGCAAGAACATGGAAGTGAGTTCCACATGCAGGAAGTGCGAGAAAAGAAGCTGCTGGAATAGAATTGTTGTCTGCATTTGGTTGATCTAACTGTGAATGGGTGGGACCCAGTTGCCAGTCTGGTTGTACGAGTAAACTCCTGTGGCAGGGGCACCAGTGATTTAAGTTTGATATTTATAGAACAAACAGAGGGAAGCCGCATCCTGTCAGTGAGAAAGTGGCTAGAGTCGAGCTGCCAAAACGGTTCCTATCACATTACTGATTCTCCTTTGGAGCCTGTCAAGAACACAGATGAACAGCAGGTGTTCCTGACCATAAATGGCAGCAGTATTCCATGCACAGACAGATGATTGATTTGTATACATGCAAGATGGATTCAGGCAGATATATTTTAATTTAATGACAAGCCTAAATGTATTTCTACAAGATTTCAAAAATAATTGCATTTATTGCTGAATAATTTCCAAAAATTACTAAAAATTTGATAATTATCTGATATTTTATGATCTAAAAAAAGATTAACATTTTTTTCTTATCTCCAACTTTACCATTTTATTGCTTAGGCTAGAATAGGGGTTGTGCAAACTGAGTGGAAGGAGAATGTATTATTCCAATATCTTATTTCAAACTCAGTCAAATTGTGTGTGTGTGTGTGTGTGTGTGTACATATGCATGCACATTAAATGACACAAACACATGTAAGTTGCACACATAACACATTAGATGACAAAATGGAAAAAAATTCTATGCAACATGTAAAAGGACATCATCTAAACTTATTTGTAAATAGAACTTTGTATGTGTGTGTCCGTTACCTATAGACTCCGAAACGGCTGAACCGATTTTCTTGAAAATTTATGCAGTTGTACTCTAAGCATCTGCAAGTGCTCTTAGCTAGGTTTTGTGTCGAGGTACCCCCCGCTAAATATCGAAAAAGTCGGGTTATAGAAGGAGTGATCCGATTTTAATCAAATTTGATACACTCATAGACAAAGACATAAGAAACGATATTCAGAAGTTTCAAGGTTGCAGTTCTTACAATAGTGCAGAAAATTTGATATCGATACCAGGAAATCAAAATTTGACTTACATCCATTCATTTTTCTTTCAGTCTACAGTTTCGCTTTAACTGGAAACAACTATTGCTGTTTCGGTCTTCTGTGCCAACGTCCGAAGAGTCTGATCTCCAGGACCATGGATTAGTTTTAAAGCTTTCATTACACCCGAGCAATGCCAGGCTATACTGCTAGTTAATATATACAATTAATAGCTCTGTTTATACTACATTGAGCACTGTTTTATTAGCACCTGAATAATATTTTATACATGTGTGTATTCTCATAGGTACATTTATTAATTCACACACACACACACACACATACATATATATACACATAATTGTGTATTTGTGCAGCAATCTGTCTTTTGTGCAAGTTTGTTAAAAACAACTGACAAGTTACTGAAGTTTCATTGTGTTTTTATTTTCTTCTTTTTTGGGCATAAATTATATAGTTGGATGTGATGCTTGAGTCACTATACAGAGAGCAATTTTATTTTAATTTTTGGTTTTGCTTTCTTATGTTCCCATCCAGACAACAGGTTTTGATGTAGAGTGAATCAGTTTTCTAGTTTGTAGCAGTGTATAACATTAGTGTTTAATTTACACATCTTTAGACAAGATCAAGTTATTACTCTAGCTGTTTTTCTAAACGATATTATTCTGAGCTTTATTTAAGTGTGCTTTACACTAATAATGTTATAGATTCATGGTAAGTCATGCTGACTTCGAAGTTTCACAGCAGATTGAAAAAAAAAGAAAGTTCTGAAGAGTGAAAATGTCATAGTGGTGACTTCACAAAACTTCGAAGTCAGCATGACTCTGCTTATTTAAGTGACAAACTTCTCCACATTAATCCTCTCTCTCTCTCTCTCTATATATATATATTATTTTATGAAATGTTATAAAATGGATTAACTCTGGCATATTTTTAATTTGTTTTTCCTATCAAGATTTCTCAATTATTCAGGTCAGTAAATGTAAATACTGTTTAATCATAAAAAAACAGAGTATCTACTCAAATACAATGATTCATTAAAAATAATGTTTAAACAAATAAATTATATATATATATATATATATATATCAAGCTTATATAACACAATTTTCGATCCATGTAAACAAACATATCTGCTCTGATGTCAACATGTTACGGAAATCAACGAATTTTAAGGAAACTTGGTTATAAGCAACCGACAATTTGAAATGAATTGTTTGAACATTATTTTCTGTTTTTAATGAAACAGTATTAATATTTATCTCTACTGGCCTGATTATTTATGATAAATCTATATATATTAAGCAATTAATGAATGTTTTTAATCAAATATAACTTTTTATCATTAGAATTATATTTAGTGGGTACATATGTTTGAAAAGATATTCGTGTTATATGAAGGCAGCTCTACTTAAAGCATCAGGACAGCGGATGAGGTGGTTTCCTCTACATCAACCCAACCCAGGAAACCTAATGGTACCCACCCAACTGTTTATAGTCATTGATAGCTCACACACTAGTCTTTCAACATCAGACAGCATTGATTCAATGACAAGAGCCAGGCAAGACAACTGGAGACTGTCTGTGTAACTGTACAAATAAATTAATGAATAAACGAATTAATAATAACGAATTTGGTAAATAGTCGAGTGGTTAGAATGTTCGTTTTCTGACCATGAGACCCAGGTCTAAATCTCACCAAGGTTGATTTGTCAGGTGGCTTCTTGATGTTATTGGTTTGGAGGAGGTGATCTCACTGTGTGGCATCTTTGGAAAGTGCCTGAAAAACCATACCATGGATTGACCCAAGCCATGTGAGTGAAATTGGGTTGACGGAACTCCTTGGGAGCTCTTAATGGTTTTACTAGCACAAAGTCACAAGTCATCATGAGCGAGGGTTTAATTATCCTGGTCTTGTTCAGACTGTTGTTCATGGTAGATAATGCACTCTCTCTCTATCTCAGAAACTGTAACTAAGGTCTGCACAGCATAGTTGCAGGTGGGCTCTGTGGGTGTTGAACAACAAAAATGTGCCTGAGTAGGCATCAACAGTGGGGATTAGCTAGCCACCCTAGTAGACAGGGATCTTTAGATATGAATGGTCAGCCATATATATGAATGAATTAATGAAATTTATACACACTGTCACATTTATAGAACGTTTTCTGAGAAAAATTTAAGAACCTCATGTGAGACTTGAACCTTTAACATTACCTTCAAACAGGTTCTCAAGTAGGTTCAGGAATATGTTAGGTAGATTTCTTGACAAGTAAAATAGTAAAAATAATCTCTTGAACTATCATTGTGTATAAACTATTAAACTCTGTATTTATTATTAGCTTTGCTAATCAGCTACATGATGGGTTTTGTATCTAATCTCAATTAAAGCATATCAGGTTTCCTCGACAGAACATTGAAGCTGTAACATTATTAGTGTAAAGCACACTTAAATAAAGCTCAGAATAAAATCTTTTAGAAAAACAGCCAAGGTAATAACTTGATCTTGTAAATTAAACACGAATGTTATACACTGCTTCAAACTAGACTGTTTTCTGATTCATTCCATATCAAAACCTGTTGGCTGGATATGAATAGCAAGAAAGCAAAACCAAAAATTAAAATAAAATCGCCCTCTGTAAGCATCACATCTAACTGTATAGTTTATGCCCAAAAAAGAAGAAAATAAGAACATAAGAAAAATTATTTTTATTTATTTATTTATTTTTATTCAATTTTATTTTTTATTTTAATTTTATTTATTTCCGGGTTTAAATGATACAAGGTGCACTTCCTCAATTAAAAACGATTTTTTGTAAATATTCTGAGTGAAATTATCATTTGTTTATTTTCCAAAGATCTGAAGGAGGCAATTGTAAAAGTTTTTTTTACATTACTGAAATAAATTCTGGATTCATAACTATTTAATTATGTATTGAGTCTTCCCTCTCTCTCTCTCTCTCTCTCTCTCTCTCTCTATATATATATATATATATATATATATATATATATAATGATATGAGTAATAATTACTAATGGAAGTATATTCCACAGTTAGACATTTACTTTAAAAAGTGCCCAATACAAAAGTAGAGCAATTTTTTTCTTTTGCTTTTTTTTTTTCACTTATTTTATGTTATCTTTTCCATTTGTATTCGTCTTCTCTCTTCCTTTTTCTTTATTTCTTTTTCCCTTTGATTTATTTTATTTATTTTTTCTGCTTTATTTTTTTCTGTTTAAAATTTGACATGTCTGGATTTCCACAGAAATTTTACTACACAACTGTCTAGCAAGTCAATCATACTCACTTTGTTAATTGAGTTTTTATTACCTCCCACCCCACTTAATTCTTCTCATTGGCTTACCTTGTTTTTATTTCTTCATTTTTACTTTTTATTTTTTTTAAACCTCCTTATTTATATATTACAAAATAAATTAACCACATTTTACTACCTGATGATGGTATTTTTTTACACCGAAACCTTGTAGCTATCATTATAATAATAATAATAATTACCATATGTCTGTGTGTGTTTGTGTGCGCACATAAAAATAACATTTTAGTTATATTTATCCATTATGAGTGCTGTTTCATGCTGAGAGATTTTTCAAAATGGATGGCTGTTAATAGCAATCCAGACATTTATTCTTCTTTTCAAGTTTTTAGGAATGTGCCAGTTTGCCAACAATTTGAAATAATTTAATATTTATGTATCAAAATATTCACTTTCTTAAATTCTATGGTTTTTAGTTTCTCCTCCACATAAGTATTGCAATTTCTGTTTGTTTTTCTTTACTTTTCTTTTTACATGTCATTCTATTAACAGTGTTTTTTTTTTTTGCCATTTTTAGTTCCCACAGATGTGGAAGAGAACACATTGGTAGTAGAATGGTATATAATAAGAATATAATTACCATTTGGAAATACCAGGTGATGTAAGCTTGGATAATGGCTTAGAATTGGAAATTTGAGAACCAAGTTCTAATTCCGATTGGGTTCATTTTATTCACTCATGCACAAGTAAGGTTATCTAAGATTGTGTATACAATCTTTATACACATGGCCTGAAGTTTACAAGTTCTCACTACTTGGTGTTGACTTCAGTGTCCACTTAACTGGAAGAATGGTAAACTTTGAAAAACAGTAGCTACTCTGGCATGTACGCATCACTCATTCAGTAAAATGAATTAAAGCACTCTGGCTATTGTGCGCGTATAATGATAATATACACACTAAAAAGTCTGCCTTCTTCTACTGAACACCCATAGCCCAGAGGTAGAATCACTGACTGACGCCAATTCGGTCGAGTTTCAATCGTGGGTTAAAAAGCAATCGGAGTCTAACCGTACTGATGTGCTGTGATACAGTGAAACAGATCTGTCTGCGGATGACTATATATATATATATATATATATATATATATATATATATAGGATGTGATGGATGAATTGTTTTTAAACTATGAAAAAATAAAAATAACACTGACATCTCATTTTAATAAATATATTTACCAAAATTACACAAAAATATCTTGTAATACTAAAGAGTACATTTATTCAATAAAATCACTATTGGCTTCAACCACGATCGTCAGGTGACTTTAGAAACTCCTGTATCTCTTCTGGACAGTCTTGTTGTTTAAGTTGGTAAGTATTGCTATAATCTTTGCTATCAAATCATCTGTGGTGTTACAAGGAGTTAGTCTCTCACTCAGCTGCGCCCCATACATAATAATCAAGGGTTTTGCAGTCTAGGGAGTTAGATGGCCAGATGTAAAAGGTGATGTGGTCCAAGAAATTGTCTGACACCCATGACTGGGTTCTCCTGCTTGTGCAGAGTCCTGTTGCCAGACATAGGCACTTCCAGCAGCTACCTTTTTGACCCAAGATCACACTACCTCCTCAAGGCACTTGATATAGACCTCTGTGTTGAGTCTAGGGCCCTGTGGGAAGAGTAATGTTGTCATCACTAGTGATAACTTTAAGCACCTTCATAATCATTATTAGACTCAGTCAACTCTTTCTGAATCCTCTGTATTGTCCTCAAATTGACACCCTAAGCAATACAGCATGCCATTTACAAATTTCTGGTGGAGTGAATTGCATCATGATGCTTTTTCTCTCACAGACATTACCCAACTGACTCAACTACACTGTGCAGGTGACAAAATCAAAAATTCATGTGCCTGGGCAAAATTTAAGTGTAAAATGGTGATAATTTACCCATTGCAGTAATGTTAATGAAGTAATATTAATTATAGTAATAATACCAATATTAACAGAACTAATTCTATCAAGATTAGCAATAATTAAACTACAAATGAAATTGTCTTGAAACCCACCGGGAACGAACCTGGAGGGAAAAGAAGGGGAAGAAAAAAAGAGACAAACGAAATACCTGAACAAAAAGTCAAGCATTCGTAAGAAAGAAAAAACCCCAAGACAAAAACCTTAACAATAAAGAGCTCAATACGAAAGCAGAGCACACATATATATATTTTAAAACCATTCAATTTAAAATAAACCACATCACTTGACAAGACACAAGAAGTGTCAAAACAAAATAGCTATTTTTGTAGTGATATTATAACATATCCATGTTAAAATTTCTGAATAAATATATAATACAGGTTTGTTTATACATTGAGCACTGCTTTAATAATACTATACATATGTACACTCTCCTCATATGTATATTTATTAATTTACATCACTATATATATATATAATATAAAACATTTTTTATGTCTACTAGGACCCAGATCTTGCTGTGCTTGTTAAACTTGGAAAGTAATTGACAGTAGCCTGTCACATACAAGGCAGTTGTTTGAATGCAGAGGGATATTTCTTGAATGGTTGTTCTCCCAAGATGAAAGAATTAAATCTATGTTGTAAGTTAAAGAAACAGATTTATGCCTTTCACAAAAACATCAGGGTGAAGTGAATGCAATAGTTTCAGACAGAATTTGCACTAAGCCTGCGGATTCCATTGTCCCTGCTGCTATGAGAATACAAAGTCAAGTGCTGGCGGTGAAATTTGATCCATATGAAAATAATGAAAACTTGAGAATTTGCCCAAATGGCAATATCAATATTACTAAGCTTAGCTAACTTTGACACAAGTCTAAACCAGGCTAGGTGATTGGTTTACCAATCTTCTAATTAAGAACTTGTGCACCTTGAAAATCAACTTCTGAAATCCTGGCTTTTTACCTGTGCTCACACAGCAACCATTGGCAAAAATAACATAACAATCTGTACTATAAGGCAAGCATTGTTGTAAAATACAGGCAGGATGTATTGATGTTGGAAGGAAACAACTGATTGCTCTTTGAACTGCTATAAATAAGCAGAGAAACAGAGAGACTGGAAGTAACAAAATGACACTACCTCAGAAGAAACAGCAACTTTGGAGACAAAATTTCCATGGGACCAACTTCAAAAGTGATGTAATAAATAGGTAATGAATATGTATACGCCTTTGTTCTCCCTTACTGGAATGTGATTGGCTGGTGTCAGCCATAAATATAGACTAAGGCGAGGACATCCAGAGATCTACCACTAGAGGCCTATTGGTCTACTACTAGAGATCTTCTACTAGAGGTCTATGATTATTGACTACACCTACATCTCAGGATACTGCATACGAGTTCCGTGCATTACGTGTACTTACTAGATAGTTCTACCCATTTACATTTGCCTAAACCACTTAACTACCTCAAATGATATATATCCCTTTCTGGGATATATCAAAACGACAGTCTTGCCAACTGCTTACCGCTGGTTTTCCTGTCACTTTTATTGACAGGAGGCAGTTGATAGCAACCTGGAACTGTACAAGTTGCAGAGAGATCCATATCTGAACATGCCAAGCTGTTCCGCTGCTAACGGGGAAAACCTGGACGTAACAAGTTTTAGCAGACATGTCCACATGCAATCTGAGTCCTCTTTTGTGCTTGGAATGATGTGTGTTCACCACAAACATTCAACTAATTTTCAGAACCATCAAGTAAAAGTAAAAGTTTCCACATCTGTATTTAGGCAAGATTACACTATTAGCCTGGCTCTTTTGGACTGTGTTTCCTCATTGATTTGTGAATAATGTAACAGATACAGAAATGGAAAGTTGAATCGGTGAGCTGAATTCATTTTTGTGTAAATGCCCTTGGGAAAAGTATAAATTTGTCTCTTCTTTTCCCAAGCTACTGGTTAAATAGCAAGGTAAACTGAGCTCTCTAGCCTTGACAAGGAAAAATTTTCAACACTAACACATCACTCTGGCCTAACTAATAAAACAACAACTTTTAGGAAAACTTCAACTTTATTCACCAACATAGTCTCCTCCTAGAGTGATACACTGATTCCAATGCTTCTCTAACAATTGGATGCCTTTTTTGTAGAAGGATTTGTATTTGGCCTCAAAATATGTCTCAGTTTCTGATATCATTTCTTCACTAGAGCGAAATCTCTTTCCCTTGAGCATTCTTTTGCGATCTGCAAACAGTCAGCAGTTGCTGGTGGCCAGATCTGGAGAATAGGGTGGATATGGAAGCAATTTGAAGTGCAATCCATGTAGTTTTGCCATCATTGTGATCGACTTGTGACACAGTGCATTGTCTTGGTCAAAGATCACTTTTTCCTCTTCATTTGTGGTTGTTTTTGGTGATTTCTTCCTTCAAATGCACCAATAATGCTACATAATATTCTCTATTGATAGTTCTTCTTTTCTCAAGGTAATTGATGAACAAAATACTTTGTGAATCCCAAAATATGGAGGCCAAAACTTTGCCTGCTGATGTTTGCACCTTTGGTCGCTTTGGACAGCATTCACCTCCTGCTGTCCACTCAACTGATTGCCAGTTTGATTCTGGAGGGAAGTGGTATATCGATGTTTCATTCATTGTCATATATTTATGCAAAAACTCCTTGTTGCATTAAAACAATTGCAAGTAACGCTCTGAATTGACAACACATTGTTTTTGATCGACTGTGTGCAAACATATCACCCATTCTGAACACAGCTTTCTCACTGACAAATGTTCATGCAAAATGGTGAATACACTGCCTTCTGAAATGTTCAACTCCTCAGTTATCTCACACAACTTTAATTTACAATTGGCCAAAACAAGTTTGTGGATTTTTTTGGTGTTTTTCGAGACAACTGTCAATTTTGGGCAACCTGAGAATTCAGCATCATTTGTGTCTGTACGATCATGTTTAAAGTCAGTATACTACTTCTTAAACATTGTTTTCAATGGAGCAAAGTCCAAATAACACTTATGAAGCCATTGCTTTGCTTGAACAGTATTTTTTCCATCAACAAGCAATGCTTTATGAACACACAAAAGTTAGATTTTTCATTGTTTTGAAAATTTGCAACAGTAGCTTCACTTAAATAACTCTAATTTGTAAACTAATAATCCAATTAAGCCCAAATTTTGTCACATGCCATTTGAAGGTTAGTACTTCATAAAAATCATATGGACTTTTTATTAATGGTGCTATCTATATGTCAGGCCCAGGACTTATTGAGTGATATGTTGAACCATGGACCAGGAAACTGGAAACTAATGAAACAGATTTTTTTTTTTTTTGCTAGTGTTCACCCATTACAATATAAAGCTGAAGTGTGACTCGAAGTAGAGGGTTCCTGTGTGGAGTTGTATTAGAGTAAGAAAGAGTAAGACAACAGGAAAGATGGACAGCTAATTCTAGGCTTGAAGAGGTCAAGATATAATTAGAGAATAAAATTTCAGAGTTCTGTTGGGGGACATAAGGAGTATATAGTTGAAGTAGACTTTGAAGGAACTGAAAACCCAGTACTAAACAGGTAACAAGGGATAAACCTCTGCTCTTGTTCAAAAGACTGGGGAGGAGTGTGAACCAAAAATTAAACGCTATACAGTGAAACTTTCAGATCTAAGTTCAGCTCATAATCACATATCAACCACTGATTTACTTTCGTAAATAAAACCAATATTTCAGTTCAAATACTTGTTTAGCCACAGTTATCATTAAATAGTAGGGTAGATGGGCTCTGTAAGTTTGGGTAGCTATGACTCTAAGAGAAGAAAAATTCTGAATTCTAAACTGCAGAGAATGAACTGGAAATCACAGTACTATTTTCCCCCTAAGAAGCAAGTCCCAGGTAACAATGAAAAAGAATTTATAGAGAGGTATGATTGCCTATGAATTGATGGGACAAGGCATTAAAAAAAAACATCTATGTATTAGAGTTGACTGGACTCTCTAGACTTGGGTGGCAACCAGTCTAAGGGAAGAAAAACTGAATTCTAAATTAAAGGTGACAGGAAACTACTCCACTATTTTTCCGAAAACACATAGTAATTCAAAGATAATAAAGAAAAGGAATGTGTGAAGAGTTGTGAACGCCTACATTCTGAAGGGGATGGCATATTAAGTTTCAACCTTAATTATAGTTTAGCTTTCCATAAATTCAGTTACTTTTAGTGAACCCTAGAAATAAACATATTGTAAATTCTACTTAAAGGTCTGAATTAATTAAGGGTCTAAAGCAGAAGTCTTATGATGCATCCAATTCACTTATGCCAAGAAGAAGCTATGAAGTATTTCCTTTAAATAGAAAAGGTCAAAGTTCCCAACTTTAACAAGAAACAAAAAGACTTCATTTGGCTGAGTGAAATCAGCCTCAAATCCACAAGAGTGTGTTTCTCAGTGTGGATCAAACTAAGTGCTTTCAAGTAATGGTTTTGTTAATCATCACTTCACAAATGTGGAATGGGAAATACATAACATTATTTCCGTTTCCATCCACTGTTTTGCTGGTTTTGGTTTAATTTATCTGCAGTTAGACCTACAAATAAACAATTCACACATTTTTATTAATAATACCCTCAAGGCACAATGTTAATTCCACAATTCTGATGTTTGTGGCTAAAACTCATAATGTCATGTGCATTTACAGTATTTACATTATTTGGACTATTGTCTTCATTTTTGTTGTCATTTGTACAACATTTCTGGGCCATGTATCCTTAAGGACACATGGCCCGGTGAATATAGACATTGGTAGGTTCCTCTGAGCCAAAGAGTTGTGAGTTCAATACCAAGCTACAGCAGTGGTGAACAAGTAGCTTGCAGGGTTAGAGGGAGATAACTCATGACTTCCAATCAAGGCATTACTACACAAGGAATGAGAATGAATAACCCCAGTGATTGTAATAAAGGGTTCAGTTTGAAATTTCTAGCACCTGAAGAAGGCCAGAGCATACAGTGACCAAATATCATAGAAATGACAACAACGATGAAGATAATAATCTGAATAATGTCAATATTGTAAATACTACCTCATCTCAGAAATATAGACAAATATGATGCGCATTGTAGCAAACCAATCTTGTTCTCTTCTTATTCTATTAGATGCAAGTTCCACTCCCGCAGCTTCTTCACACAAATCACTGCCTTGTAGAACTGACTCCCAAGAGGATGCTTCCCCAATCATTATAATCTTAAGCTGTTCAAATTTAGGGTTAATAAATTTTGTCTTTTTGTTATTTCTCTTAAAACTTATTCTGCCATCCATTTATGCTACTCTACCACTATTTCCATGAAAAGTGTTTCGACAAACTACTTTCATTAGTTTCACCAGTTCTACTCTTCAGGGTTAAGACTCGCCATACCACACACATTGTAGCAAACTAATCTTATTCTCTTCTTATTCCTTTGGTGAGATATAAGTTCCACTTAAGCAGCTTCTTCCCATGAACTGCTGCTTTGTGGAGCCAACTCCCAAGAGGTTGCTTCCCTGATTACTACAGGCTTATGGTTCTATTACGTTGAAACACAGGTTCTCACGTCGTCACTGAAGTTAAGCAACATCAAGTCTGGTCAGTATTTATATGAGTGACTGCTTAGGAATATCAAGTACCATTAGCTTGGATATGTTTGGGATGTGATGGATAAAAGCTCAGAATTGAAATTTTGAAAGCTGAGTTTGGATTACAGTTTGGTTCTTTATATTCACCTACATGCTAATACATTTGGAAAAGGTACAAATCCACATCTTCTCTCCCCAGCCTTGGGTTAATTAGTAGAACTTGTATTAATATATCATTATCACAAAAAAATCATTAAAATATAAAAGTATTTTCTGGTTTTAAATAACCTGCAGAATGTTGAAAAACTGGAAAACACAAATCAACCAAAATCTGATCCCTACAATCTTGGTCTGTTCAAATCTAGCATTAACTGTTATCTTCCCCACATATCCCCATAAACTGTGCCTCATACCTCCTAACCCTTGACCTCGAGTGGCTCTTAGACCCTCCTACAGGGTGAACATTATTGTAAAAAAATAAAATAAAATAAACAATATTAAAAATGCAATTACAATTTGGAAATGGCAAAGAGAAGCTGGAAACTGCTTTCTTTTTAGTGAAAAGAAAATTAACTTAATAAAAAGTAAAGCTATGGGTTAAATAACAAGGTAGACTGAGCTCTTCAGCCTTGAGGAGAAAAACTCTCAATTCCAAAAATGGCAACAGTAAACTAATGAAATAGATTGAACACTGAAACCTTCAGATCTAAGTTCAGCTCATAATCACATATCAAACTTACTGATTTACCTTTGTAAAAAAAATTCAATTCAAATACTTGTTTAGCTGCATTATAAAACCATGAAGAGCATACACCACAGTTACTGATTAAATAGATGGGCTCTATAGTTTAAGTTGGCAACCACTCTAAGAGAAGGAAAACTCTGAATTCTAAACTGTAGAGAATGGACAGGAAACCAAATGCTGAGGTTGTATCAATGATACAAATAGATTCTCTGTCCATTACATAAATTTCATTATTTTATATTATTATAATTGTTCTATTTTATTACTAGTTATTGTTGTTAACCTCTTATTGTGCCTAATAAGATCTGTGATAAGAACAAAACTTCTATCCATCACATAACTTTCATTACAGTATATTGTGGTAATTGTTTTATTTAATTGTTTATTATTGTTGTTAATCTCTTATTGTGCCTTATAAGTTTGAGTTTAGTTTAACAGCATATCAATCTCTGTGGGTTATTTAATGCCAAAAAAGTGGGGTTTTAATGTTTTTTTGGTTTTCTTTTTAATGTTCAGTTATAGTGAGAAGGTTGATTTAGTCAGAATTTAACGAGAAAATTGTTTTTATTTTTTTATTTTAGAAAACTGAAGATGTCTTCCAGTTTTGTATTAAAAAATGTATTGCTGGTAATAATTTTTTTTCCTTCAAAAATGTATTGTAGGTTGGTAATATTTTTCCTTCAAAAATGTATATTTTTCTGTAAAAGTCTGTTTTTATACTTTCATAGTATTTTGAGACCAGTTTAGGGGTTAATAATTTACCCATACCTGGGACTCTAACAGGTGCTACCACTCCAAGTCAGGGTAGACCTGGGAACAACAACAATTAAGAGGTAGTGCCATGCTCCTCCCAATCAGAGGTTTTGCTGCCAGATGCAGTTTACTGATATACCTAGGATGTGTGCCTCATATCTAAACCTATTTATGAATAGAACTTTGTGTCTGTTACCTATAGACTCCGAAACGGCTGAACCGATTTTCTTGAAAATTTACACAGTTGTACTATAAGTGTCTGCGAGTGTTCTTAGCTAGGTTTTGTGTCGAGGTTCCCCCCGATAAATATCGAAAATTGATAATTGAAAAAATCAGGTTATAGAAGGAGTGGTTCGATTTAATCAAATTTGATACACTCATAGACAAAGACATAAGAAATGATATTCAGAAGTTTCAACGTTGCAGTTCTTACAATAGTGCAGAAAATCGATAATATATACCGGGTCTGATCAAATTGGTTTTTCAGCCCTTTTATTTTAGTTTTTGCTTTGGGTTTGGCTCTAAGTAGGTATAATTGTAATTCTTAGTCTCAGCCATGATACCATTTACTCAGAGGACTTATTTAGCCTTCAAAATTCAGTTTACGATGAAAAAAAACTTATTTGATATCGATACCAGGAAATCAAAATTTGACTTAGATCCATTCATTTTTCTTTCAGTCTACGTTTTCGCTTTAACTGGAAACAACTATTGCTTTTTAGTCTTTCATGCCAACATCCAAAGAGTCTGAGCTCCAGGACCATGGATTAGTTTTAAAGCTTTCATTACATTCGAGCAATGCCGGGTTATACTGTTAGTGATCTATAGCAAGAACTATTCTTCTATCCATGACAACTTATATTTCTAAGGAATGAATGAATTTTATTACTTCAAATATATTTTCCACTTAGTGCAAGTACATATTGCCTGACTCAGGAATTGAACCTGTAACCACAATTGTCACCAAATTCATAAATCAACACTTTTACCTGGTGGGTAAAAGCATTAGTTTGTGAATTTGGTGACATAATGGTTGTAAGTTCACTCCCTGGATTAGGCTGTGTGTACTTGCACTCATTGGAAACAGGCAAGCAATAACTTAACAGTATCAGATAAAAATAAGAACTAGACAATATCCTTAGACTCTGCATGAGGAGTTGAATGAGAACAGTCTACCCTCCCACCATAGATTAAATAGGTAATTTCAAAATTGCCTGCAGGTTATGTTACCCAGATCAACATACACCTGATGAAGGCTGGGGGCACAATGGCTGAAATGTTGTGATAACAACAATAAAGATGAGGATAACAGACAATATCAAGTCATGTAAATAAAAATTATTTCTTCAGTAAAATGTTCTAATTGTTAACCATCAATTAAAATCAAATCTAATCAGGTCTTTAGAGCATTAAGATTTCTGCTAAAATATTGTGCAAAAGAACTGGGACTTGAATTTTTTTAAGGCACCATTTTTTGAGTGTTTTACTCAAGACCCTTGGGAAAGGTATCAATCTGTCTCTTCCCTCCAGTTATGGGTTAAATAATAGGACAGATTGGGTTCTATAGTCTTGGCTGGCAATCAGTCTACCGCAGAAAGCAATGGAAACCTACTGCTGGATAATCTTCTGCACAGTCAGTTATGTCTTGAAAGAGACATGATCGTCCAAAGCGTGTATTAGTGTATTATGTATGGCACTTAACTGACTGACTCAAGATCACCAACAGTTTTCTGTTTTTTTTTTTTTAGAATCCTGATTTTACAGCTGATTCAACACTTCTCTGTCTTATCAACCCCACATGCACTCACCACTTCACAGCTGTGTCTTATCCACCACACACTCACATACAAAGTTTGTGTGTGTGTGTGTTATCACCCCCACCACATAAACTCTCTATCTCTTTCTGTATAATTCTCTTCACACATACTCTCTCCCTCTCTCACCCCCCCCCCCCACGCATTCACACATCAACCTTCTCTGTGTCTTACTTCCCACATACTCACCAACCTTGGTGTGTCTCCTTTATACACCCTTTTTGTTTTTTATCCCCCAACATATACTTAGCAACTCTGGTGTGTCTTATTCACCTCCCACACTGAAACTCACCACCACTCTCTATGTATTATCTCAGGAGACATTCATAAACCCTCTATTTATCTTATTTAAAAAAAAACAAAAAAACAAAAAACACACAAACTCAACAATATTTTGTGTCTTATCCACTCAAACCCACCATCCATCCATCCATCCATCCATCCATCTCTGTGTCTTATCCCCTCCACACAAACAACCTTCTTTTTATCTTATCCCCCTACACACTCACCAACCCTCTCTGTATCTTACCTCCAACACACCAGTTTATACATACTCAGTCTCTAATATTAAGCACTTTTACCTGTAATTATAGCATATCTTAAAAGCTAGGTACTTCCAAATATTTCCAGTACCTAAAATGTAGCATTAAATTAAAAAAAAAAAAATGAAAAATCTTTCTTGAAGCTTTTATTTTAGTTTTATCTTCAATCCAATAGATTAAATTCAATATTCCCAATAAGCAAAATATTTTGCTGTCTTTCAAAAGTAATTTAAATTGTCTGGAAAGAGTTTTTATTTTTTAAATAACCTTTGCAGATTTTAGCACCATTTTTAGTCATCTGCCATTATAATGGAATTCTTTTTATTAAAAAAAATATTTCAAAAATGAAATATACTTTTCTGAAAAAATTAGCTGATTTAAATCATAATTAATCAGATTTAAAATAAATATTATTTACTTTTAGTTTAAAATATTGCAGGAAAGTATTTTTTAACATAGAGGTTGTTGTTTTTATGAGGTATTGACAACTCTCTTGATAGGAACATAAAGGAACATAACTAACAATTACTTCAAGAATATAGTGTAAATGCCTTTTTTTATATATTTTTTTTAATTATTTATTAATCTTTTAAAATTTAGAAAAATAATTTAAGTAATCTATCCATCTCTTCCCTCCAGTTATGAGCTAAATAACAGGACAGACTGGGTTCTGTATCCTTGGCAGCTAACCAGTCTACCACAGAAAGTAGTGACAACTTACTGTGTGATAATCTTTTGCCCAGTTAGTCATGTCCCTTTCGAGACATGATTGCCCAAGCATGTATCATGTATGGCACTTAACTGACTGACTGAATGTTTTTTTGAATTTTAGGTATTTTGGCTTTATAACCTAAATTAGGAAGATGCTTGTTATGGAAATGTGAGACAATTGCCAATAAATTTTAACTTTCCTACAGTTACCACACTTATTTTTTCATAATGTTGAATTTGAACATCTGTATTTATAAAAATCAACACGTTTATCCACATAAAATAAATTTTTAAATTCTTTTCAAAACAATAAATAATCTAAAACTTGAAAGCTACAAATTAAAATTTTTTTAAAAGTGAAAATAATTCTTGTAAAAATTAATTATTCATCGAAAAAATACATTTTTTTAAGAGAATAATGTCTGTCATATATTTTATAAATAAAAGCAATTGAAAGCTTTTCTGATTAAACAGTTTTATTTCATTTTTTTATTTTACTATTCAGAGCAGATTTTTTGTAGCTGTGGGTTTAGTTTGACCAATAAAATTTCATGATTTAAATAATCTCTGAGGACTCTCAAAATCTTATAAGATTAAACAAGTAGGGCTTAAAAGAAAATATTTTTACCATGATTTTTTTATAAAAGAAACATTTAAAAAATAATTTAATTAATTTGCGAATAAATCATGAATGTCTCATTAAAATCTGACAATTATCTTATTTTTGCAAAAATTTCCTCAACAGTGTTTTGCACTGCAAATTTCTCATACTAATTTATAGTCATCTATTGATGCAAATAAAATCAAATTTTTAATAATTTATTAATAAAAAATCTTTTGGTCTTTCATCTTAATAATAGAAAGATTTCAATAGGATTTTTTTCAAAATGTGCGTTAATTTTGGAGGTTTCTCTCTCTCTCTCTCTGTATATATATATATATATATATATATATATATATATATACACACACACACAGCAACAATAATAAGAAAGATTGTTTACATCATGAAAATCACTAAATGGTTTATTACTGAAGTATAGAATAGTAAGACAACTAGATTTTGTTAATAATATATAGGGCTTTAAAAGTAAACAAATACAAAGTTGAAAGATTTCTTCCAACCCTGAATTATATATATATATATATATATATATATATATATATATATATACATGAGGGTGAGATTGGAGTGCGATGGATAAATCGTCTTCTAAATAACACAAAAATTGAAAATATAACTGACATCTCATTTTAAAAGATATATTTACCAAAATTATACAAAATTATCTTGAAATAATAAAGAGTAAATTTATTCAATAAAATCACCATTGGCTTCAACCGCAATTGCTAGACGACTTTGGAATCTCTTGCAACTCTTCTGGACAGTCTTGTTGTTTAAGTTTATGATTGCTGCCTTGCCTTCAGTTCATCGTTAGTGTTCCAAGAAATTTTGATGTTATCTCACTCAACTGTGCCCCCACATAATAATCAAAGGGGTTGCAGTCTGGGGTTTAGGTGGGTGGATGTAAGGGTTGATGTGATTGCAGGAATTGCTTGACAGCCATGACCGGGTTCTCCTGCTTGTGGCATGCTGCAGAGTCCTGTTACTAAACAGAGGGTCTTCCAGCAGCCACCCAGGGCAGCACTACCTCCTCAAGGCACTTGATATAGGCTTCTGTGTTGAGTTTGTTGAGGTCTTGTGGAAAAATGAATGGAGGCATAACATCGTCATCACTAGTGATCTCTTCAAACACCTTCATAATCTCCATTAGACTCATTCAACTCTTTCTGAACAACCCTGCACTGTCCTCAGATTGATATCCAAACACTCTGAAATGTTCGTATTGGAGCTTCTGGTGCAAATGCAAAGCAGTACAGTATGCTGTTTCCAGCTTTCTGGCAGAGGGAATAGCATCATGGTGCTTTTTTTTTTCTTGTAGACGGTGCCCAACTGACCCCACTATACTATGCAGTTGACAAAATCAAAAGCAAATGATGAACTTGTATGAAATTAATTAAATGTTTTATATTTTATTTTTAATTTCATACAAGTTCATCATTTGCTTTTGATTTTGTCAACTGCATAGTATAGTGGGGTCACTATATATATATATATATTTGATATTTCAGACCGTCCTTGTTGATGAAGGGCCGAGGACGGTCTGAAATATCAAATATAATAATAGAAATAAACAAATACTGTCAAAAATGTACATTTTTAAACTTACAACTTTTTAGTAGTTTTTCCTATACATATTAAGACAGTATACGTGGATCATCACTGTTATATATAGTCATCCGCAGAGAGATCTGTTTCACTGTAGGATTGAAACCCAACCAAATTGGCATCAGTTGGCGATTATGGAAAAATGACAAACCCGTAAAAACAGAGGGGATAATCCAAAAAATTTAATTAATATAATTAATTAGAATATTAAATAGATAAAAATAGAGAGCTCAATGGATATTATCCAGAGCAATATGAAATATAGAGAAGAAAACTCAGCATATAATTAAACAGTTATTTATTTATTAAACTGTTTATTTATATGTTCAGTTTTCTTTACTATATTTCATATATATTGAAAAAATATTGACCTCCATAAAGTGAGTGGAGGTGACAAAATCTCAGTCATTGTCTTGAAGAAATATGCCTTTGAACTCTCCTGTCCTCTCTAAACTCTATAATTACTGCCTCTCTGCTTCCTGTTTTCCTGCCTGCTGGAAGTCCTCTTCTGTGGTTCCTGTATTTAAGAACTCAGGGGAACCATCGGACCTATCCAATTATTGCCCTATCAGCCTCCTACCAATTTTCAGAAAAGTGTTTGAGGCTATTATCACTGCTGAAATAGTTCAACATCTTACTGCCCATAAACTATTCTCAGACAGACAGTATGGCTTCCGTTTTGCCAGGTCTATTGCCGATATGCTAACATCCATCACTGAGTACATATACCAGGCCCTCAATAAGTCTGGCAAAGCTTGAGCTGTTACCCTGGATATCTCCAAAGCATTTGATAGGGTCTGGCATGCCAGCCTTCTGTGCAAGCTATGGGGTTATAGTATCACTGGATGATTGCTTGGTTTGATACAATCTTTCCTATCAAATCACATAATGAAGATCATCTTGAACGGACATGCCTCTACATCCTACTACACAAACACTGGTGTTTCCCAGGGCTCTATCCTACATCTGACACTTTTCTGATCTTCATAAATGATCTCCCTGATGTGATCAAATCCCAAGTAGGCATCTACACTGCTGATACAACCATTTACTCCCACATCAGTAAAAAACCTGGTGAGGCGGATAAACATAATCTTGTTGCTGATCTTGAGAAGGACCTTCATTCTGTGGGAGACTGGGATAAGAAATGGCTTGTAAATTTCAATGTTTCTAAAACAAAGCTGCTATCTGTCAATTATCACAGGCAGTCTCTCTTGTGTCCCCTCCCATTCCAATAAACATGGGGCAGTGATTCTCACTGAAAGCAATACACTGGGCTTCCTCAGCCTCACCCTCTCTTCCAACCTCAAGTGGAACCATTATATTGAATCAATACCTAAGTCCGCTGCTTGGAAGGTTGGGTCACTGGATCCAGCCAGGAAGTTTTTTTCCACCTGAGTCCATCTTACACATACAAATCTGACCATGCATAGAATACTGTTGTCATATACCATCCGACCATGCATAGAATACTGTTGTCATATCTGGTCAGGCACCCCAGCTGTTCATTTTAGGGTTCTCGACAGACTCCAAAGGAGAATCTGTAATGTAATTGGTTCAGACCTGGCAGCTCGACTCCAACCACTTTCTCACCGGCAGGATGTGGCTTTCTTCTGTCTCTTTTACAAATATTTTCATGGCTTCTGCTCCAACAAACTTAGGTCACTGGTGCCCCCTCTACAAGAATTTACTCATGCAACCAGACTGGCAACAAGATCCCACCCTTTTACAGTTAAATCTACTAAATGCAGCTGACAATTCTAGTCCATCAGCTTCTTTTCTCACACTTCCCGCCTGTGGAACTCCATTCCGTATACTTGCTTTCCTTACAGCTACAACCTCCAGGAATTTAAATGCAATGTCAATTCCCATCTCTTATCCACTTGACTCCAGTTCTTCCCTCATCTTTTTTGCATCACCCCGTGTATCTTGTTCTTTTCTTTTCTCACTCTACCTTCGCAACTGTTATTACATCTGTATTCCTATCCTTTTCTTGCCCTTTCTCGAACACCCCCGTAACTGGTTTGTCTTTCTTTTTGCTCTCCTCCTGCTCAAACTTTTACTCTCTTATGCAGCCTCCTACACATCAGTGGTGGTACCAATTTGCTTGGATTAAAAAAAAAAAAGTAATAATTAATACTGTTGTTAATTTTGATTTTCTGTTACAGAAACTGATAACTGCAAATTGTTCCCTCAGCTGTGTTGTGGTATAAAACAAATTATTTTATGAAAAGCTCCAAAATCAGATTTTTACTCTCCTCTCCACCTTGTGTGTCTTGAGTGGATAAATTCCCACTGAGGAAGAAACAAAATTAGAAACTAGAATGTAAAATTATTCTTTTTTCATAAAAATGTTAAGACCATAAATTCATCTTTGTTTTTTTTAATAGTGCAGTGGTTGATGCTTTGGTTTCGGAACTTGTGAGTTCAGTTCTCGCTCAGTGCTCTATACTAACATCCACCAATCTAAACTCATCACTTTAACATCAGGAAAAGACAGCTGAAGTTTCTGGGACAGGTAATGAGGAAAGAGGGCTTGGAGAATCTGACACTCACACATCAGATAGAGGAAAGGAAGACAGGAAATTAATGCATAACATACGTGATAAGTTTGCGCAAATGGATGGCAGAGTAGAATTTGGGAAGGGTAACATGAGAAAGCGTGTTAAGATCTGCTAGGGAAAGGGAGAAGTGGAAGGCCATGATTGCCTACATCGCGAAGAGACACAGCACACAGAAAAAGAAGAATGATTGTAGAATGAGAAACCAGAAAATATAGTTTGAAATCCAGTTGAATTCGTTTCATTCACTTACACAGAAATACCCTTGGGAAAGGTACCAATCCATCTCTTCTTTCTCCAGTTATGGGTTGAATAGCAGGACAGTTTGTGTTCTATAGCCTTGGTTGGCAACCATTCTATTGCAGAAAGTAATGGCAACCTACTATGGAAAAATCTTCTGCTTAGTCAATGATATCTCTTTTGAGACATGATCTCCCAAGCATGTATCACGTAGAGCAATTAACTAACTAGATTAAATAACAAATAAATGTTAAAATAAAATAAATAGGTTGTTTCATAACCTAGAAACCAATGAATCCTTTGCTGTTTCAGTCCTGTTCGTTGTTTTTCTTTTCTTTTAATACTATTGTTCAGCCAATACAAGGCTCAAGAGCTACTCAAAGTAGTGGGCTATTGACATTGTTGTGTATAAAAAGAGGAGCAAGTGTGTATTATGAGTATATGTACAAAAGATATGTTGATCCTAGACTTGAAGTGGTTAAAATTGTAGTGATCAGAGAAGCATCCTCTTGGGAGTCTAATCCACAAAGTTACAGTTTGTAGTGGTCAGAGAAACATTCTTCTGAGTTCATTCTATAAAGTGACAGATTTGGAAAGAAAGCTAAGTTCAACTTTCTCCTTACTAAAGTACTATGAAGGGAATTAAGATAATTTGATTCTGTGTCCCTGACATAGCTGATCTTAGTTATGAAGGCCTGAATTGGTAGAAGTAACTACTGAAGGTAGTTATGGAGGAAATAGTTGGCTCAGGTATTCACTCACCTATTCTTTATCAACATTCTGAAAATAGAAAAATAGAGAGAGAAATGAATTTATATAGAATATAGATTATTTAACATGACAGTGAAAATATAACAATAGTAGTTACTTATGAGTAGATTGCATTTGTGATATTATATAAGATCCAACAAGGCTATGTATAATATTCCATTGATTACTGTTACTTTGGATGGAAAAGCAGTGGAAAATAGAAAGTACCCATGTGTTCCTGGGGGTCGAAAGAGAGCCCACACGTGGCCCCGGTCAGTCACAATCTATCCTTTGTCTTGAAAACAGACAACAATAGCAAGTAGTATAGCAAAGACAAGGGGATATTTTCAGTGTGCAGATTTTGCATGTACTTCTACCAATTGTTGCAATATTAAAAAAAAAATAATAAGGTAATCAAGCAACTCAATAATAAATTCAAGCAACTTCAACTAAATTGTCTACCCACCCCAAGCAAATTGTTCTTTCTATAGGGGCAAAATGCATTCTTTCTTTGTCCTTTTTTGCTTATCCTCTCTGTTTTTCTCCTCCTTTTCCAGCACTCTTTCTTTGTTTCTCTTCTTTTTACATCCTTCAATTTTTTTTTCTCTCTCCAATTGCTAATTCACCTTAGTCTTTGCATTCACTTCTTTTCTCATCTCTCTCTCTCTCTCTCTCTCAATCTTCATTTCTCTTTATCCTCTATCCCTCTCTCTTTGTCTCATATTTCATATCCTCTCTTTGTCTCTAAGTATTCATCTCTCTCTGTCTCTCAGTCTCTGTTCCTCTCTCTAACTCTCATGATCTCTCTCTTTGTCAGTCTTCATCCATCTCTCTCTCTATTATTTTTCATCTCTCGTTTTTTCACAGTTGTTGTCGTTCTTCTTCAATCTTATCTCTCTCTATCTTTGTCTCTCATTCATCGTCTCTTTCTCTTTGGAAAGGAAATAAAACCTAACAGTCCATGAATTTGTGTTTTGTGTTCTTATAGAAACAAAAACAAACAATAACGAACGATAATACTAAACTTAATTTAAGCAGGTCAAACTCAAATTGCACTTCCAAATTATCAGCCTGTGTACTGTAATTTTAACTCACGTGAGAAAGCAAATAAAAGATGTTGATATTATTTATCAGAAAGGAAATTAAACAAAAATACTATAGTATAATAATTTTCACCGAAACTATTTCTTGACAAATTCGTTCAATTAAAATTAAAATTGCTGACCGTGACACATTGTAAAAAAAAAAAAAAAAAAAGAAGCTATGACCATTTTTATATGGATGGAATCCCGATGTGTGACATCGCGGCATTTAAACGCGTCTATCTTCGGATAACGACCTTAAGATCCCGGTTGTAAGAGAAGTTATCCCATTACTTTATCGCCTCGTGTCTGTCTGATGACCCTGTATGTCTCAGTGAGTTGGAGACAGCTGGGAAGAAGAGGGTGGAGGAAAAGAAATAATAATAAAAAAAAAAAGTAAAAATCATTCGATGCTCCCCCCTCCCTGTGCTTCTTAACACAAGTTGATCAACTGCGGTAGTAAAAGTCTCGTAACTAAAACATTGTGTAGCAGTTTGTTAAGGAAAGCTAATCTCTCTTTTTATACACTCGATCTCTACAGTTGTTGTAGGTTCTAGCTACGGCACACACACAGTACGACAAAACTGCCGACTGCTTCTTTGGGAGTCTTGATTACCTTATTATTTTTTTTTTAATATTGCAACAATTGGTAGAAGTACACGCGAAATCTGCACGCTGAAAATATCCCCTTGTCTTTGCTATACTACTTGCTATTGTTGTCTGTTTTCAAGGCAAAGGATAGATTGTGACTGACCGGGGCCACGTGTGGGCTCTCTTTCGACCCCCAGGAACACATGGGTACTTTCTATTTTCCACTGCTTTTCCATCCAAAGCAACAGTAATCAATGGAATACCATACATAGCCTTGTTGGATCTTACCACGAATGCGATCTACTCGTAAGTAACTACTATTGTTGTTATATTTTCATTGTTTTGTTAAATAATCTCTATTTTCTTTGTGATGTTATATGAAACCCAGACCTTAACATTTTATTAGTTTTTAAAGGTGTGATTTGTTCAGTGTAAAAAAGTAAAATTGATAATTAGCTCTAGTCTCAATCCATAATCATTTTATTTTTATCGGTACTTTCTTTTTATAAATCTCGTGATAATAACATGTAAGAAAATTAAGTAAAAGAATTGTGTTCAGGTACTCATTAAAAATGTATTTGAATTCAAATTGTAACTATTTTTCCTTATAACTTTAATATTCATTTATTTAAAAAATTAATCTCCTTTAGAATTTTTTTTCGAGACACAACATTAAGGAAAAAAATTAATTAGGAATCAACACTTTTTCGCTAAAATAAAAGCATAGCATGATGAAGAAAAAGGCCCCTAAAACATTATAAAAACAAAGTTTTTATCGTCCAAATATTTTATTATTTAAGAGGAAATATTTTTGTAGTTTTTTTTGTTTTTTTTTTCTATCCTTTTAGAAATTTTGATCAAAAGAACCATAAAAAGACGGTTTACCCACTGTAGGTTATTTTCTCTATTTTTCTAACAAATAATGAAAACCTGACCCCACATGTACCTCCCATATAAAAATGTTCTCGATTGAAACAACTACTCACAATTTCTATTTTTACATGCTTTTTTTTTTAAGTGAATAAAGGTGGACCAGAACGATTATTGCTGTCAAAAGTTTCTTACGATTTTTTAAATGTATGATGATCAATAAAAACATAAGTCTGTTTTATTACTATCCGAGCTGGTATGTGTTACTGTTAAATCCAAACGATGGTATAAACAATGAAAATTAGAGAAAAAAAAAAGCTAGTAGTCGTTGGTTTGTTGACCTAAAGAAATCTGTAAAATTTTCTCATTTTTTTTTTGTTTTTTAAAAGTTGCCGACATCCTTTTTTCTTTTTTTTTTTCCTTTTTTAACCAGCAGCGCATTTTTGTTTTACTTTTTTTAACCAGAGATTTTATTTAGTTACTAAATAATTGTATTAAATTTTAGTACAATTTCTGCTCGATTATTTAATTTTTAAAAAATTAATAATATTCTATAATGTTTGATTTTTAAGAATTTCAAATTAAAACCCATATTATTACAAATGTTTAAAAAAAAAAAAGTACTAAATTTTTAACACTCCTCTTTTTAAATTAAATAATTCAATTCAAATGAAATCCTAGTAAATTTCCCACTTGCATTTTTGGGGAGGTTTTCATTTCTCTCTCACCGACTTTTTTTTTATTCTTGACAACTGTTTACTTTTTTATTCAAATTGTACAATTAAAAACAAAAATAAAATTTGAAATCGCTGTTTTTGCTACAAATTGATTTGACTCGAATTGGATCGTATGTACAATTTAGAGACAAATAATTTGTTTCTAGTAGTACACAGTTTAAAACTATAAACGTAATAAACAATAATAAAAACACTATAAAACAATGAATAGAAATTTTATTACATGATAAACTTGTTTAAGAGTAAGACTCAAGACATTTCCCATTTCTCCAATGAGAAACACATTTATTTTTTGTTGCCTCTCCCATTTAGATGTTTTAATGAAAAGTTGTTTTTTTTTTCATAAATAACCTGATAAAAGTAAAACAGTCCTTCGGACGGTTTTTTATTTCTTAGTTTTTTTTTTTAAATGGAGTTGACGAAACAAAATTGTCACACCGCAGAGCACCTTGTCGTGGTTAGTGAGTTAGACTCATCAACTAATTACTGAGTTCGATCCCCACAAGGTAATTGCTTACTTGTGACAAGCTAAGCTAATTTAAAACGAAATGAATTCGGCTAACCCCACGATGTCTTTAATGTTGAAGTGTTCGCTTTCCCCAAACTCAAACATCAAAATAAGTATAGGAAACTAAGGGCGATCAGTGAAAAAAAAAATACTTGGTGGAGAGAATCGTGTTTTCAATTGTTCATTTAACACGCGTTGTTTTATTCTGAATAAAATCGAAGCTTGATATTCAGGCAGGTGTTTTTATTTTATTTTATTTTATTTTATTTATTTATTTTTCAAAAAGGAGGTACATTCTTTTTTTTTCCACTTGGAAGAAATGCGCGTCATAATCTTCCTACAGTTACACTTATTTTTTATTATTTTTGTTAATTTTTTTTTTTTTTTTTTTTTTTTTGCCCATATTTAGTTTTGGTGCCATGTATTGTTATACCAAGTCTCCTAATCCTTTTTTTTTTTTTTATCTCAGAATGTGGCCTCGAAGTTGACAAAAAAAGAAATTTTTATTTCCCATACAATTCAATTTCAATACATACAAAAAAACAACCCTGTTCATTTTTTTTTTAAATTATCACTAAATTAATTAATTTTGTCCTCATTGTTGAAGTCTTTGTCTCTAAATCTTAAAAATGTTTAGATATTATTTATTTTATTTATTTTTTGTTTTGTTTTGTCCAAGTCAAGTACTGTGGTCCATGCAGATAGTACGTCACCGCTATTCAGAAATTTGAATCTTTATTTTTATTTATTTATTTTATTAATAACCGTTCGCATTTTTAAAAATAATTGCATGTTTCCAACTTTTTCACTTCCAAATCTTCTTTGTTTTAATAAATCAGTTGGTTATAATTTGTTTATTTTAAAATCTTATTGTGAGCATCTTTCTGTAACATCACACATTTTTCTTCGGTCACCATGGACCACAGAATTTTTGTCTGATTTAAATAAATGTCTTGTTTGTCAGATGGGATGTTTTCAAGCGTAAGTCCTTTCAGATTAAATATATATATTTTTTTAAAATAAAACTTCTTTATGCTTTTTAGATTTTCTTTACTTAAGTTTTTTCACTTTCATTTTTCAACAACCGGTATTTAAAAACATACACGCAGAAAGCAATAACTATGTAACTTGCACGCTTGATTTTCCCCCTCCTAGTCCTAACCTCTTTTCAACCTAAAAAAAATTACATTAAATTTTTAAATATGTACTGTCATATTTTCCTGAAATATTTTGGTCTTTACGACTACAGACATACGTGATAGTTTTCTCGAAAAAAAAAAATTATTTTTAAAATTTTAACTGTTTAAAAATTTATTTTTAATTATTTACGTTCGTTTTTCTTTTTCATCATCGATTTTACGTACGAGTCGTTTAATGATTTCATGACGCTCTAAATTCTATTTTACTTCCTCTTGAAAAAAAAAAGTTATAGACTTAAAAATAAAATAGTAAATAAAATATAAAAACCCAGGGTGACTTCAGTCAGTTAATTAAAATGTTCCACACGTGATTCATGTCTCTTTAAAACGATTCATGGCTGACTAGGCAGAAGATTTTTTTTTCCCGCGGCGTTTCTTTTTGCAGTAGACTGGTTACCAACCAAGGTTTTTTTAGGGCCTTAGTCTGTCTTACTAGTCAACCCATAGTCGAAGGGAAAAGAGATTTATACTTTTCTTTTTCTCAGTGAATATTTGCGGGGAAGTGAATGTAGCGAAATCGACTGGAATTCTCATTCCGAGCTTTTACCACCTCAGTGACTTCTGTCAGAAGTGTCATACGTGATACACGCTTGGGCGACCTTGTCTCGCGAAAGAGACATGACTGACTGGGCACAGAGTAGGCTGACATTGCTTTCTGCGGTAGACCGGTTGCCAACCAAAGCTATAGTATAGAGAACCCAATCTGTCCAATTAATTTATTTTTAACTCGTAGCTTGAGGGAAGTGACGGATTAACTTTTCCCAATGTTTGCACGTAAGTGAATGCAACGAATTTTAACTGGAATTCGAACTCGGATCTCCGATTTTTCGTTCTGAGCCGATATCCACTGCACTACAATGCACATCCACATTCCCAAGGATTTATTTGTGCGTAAGTGAATGAAACGAATTCAACAGGAATATTATTCTCACATCTATCCCAATTTATGTCACGGTTCTGACAGCTCTTTGTGACGTACCTTGTCAGACGCTCAGATACGCATCTTTTTGCATTTGTTTGTATTCTTTCTGATATCATTATTTAGTTATCTTCTCCCAAAAGTTGAGTTTAGTCATTCACACTTGCTTAGATTCGTAAAAGACTAGATAAAAATCGATGCCTATAACATTTTTTGGATTCATAATATCAGTTGTGCCATACATGATGCACGCTTTGGGCGATCATGTTTCGAAAGAGACATGACTGACTGGGCAGAAGATTATCCCGCAGTAAGTTGCCATTGTTTTCTGCGGTAGACTGGTTGCTAACCAAGGCTATAGAACCCAATCTGTCGCGTTCGTAGTCAATATCCACTGCAGCACAACGCACATCATATATATGTTTCATTAAAAATAACACTAACAGATATTAGTATTATTTTCCGAGATGCTCTTTCCTTGTTGACTGCTGGGTCATGTAATTTAAAAATTGTGTATTTGGGCAACGATCTCTCTTTTATACAGGTTTCATTAAAAATGACAGACAAGGTATTATTTTCCGAGATGCTCTAGTATTACTTTCCTTGTTGACTGCTGGGTCATGTAATTTAAAAATATAATGTCATTACTACATACACGTTATACAAGTGTTTCAGTAGTTTTTTTTTTTTGTTTTTTTTAATGGAAAAATTGACACCTACAGGCTTGGATTTTTCAAGGGTTTTTGTAAAAAAAAAAAAATACCTTACTTCCGAGACGAAAACGGTATATAATAAAAAATACATTTATGGTACAAGGCCGAAATACGAAGTGGGGTGAGGATGGTCATGACTATCCTAAACCTAGCTAATCTGATTTGCAACCCATTTACTCAATCACCATAAGAATTTATTCATCTCCATTCATCGTACATACACCGGAATACTACGGATTTAGACGTGTCTTGCATGTAAAATATTCCCAAAAAGAAAATAGCATCTTTACAACTCGTATAAAAAGGATGGATCTCGGAGTTGGATAGACTTTCGAGAGTCTGAACTGCCACTCAATCTATAAAAAGTGCTTAAAGACGCTGGACATTCATTAGGGTTAGAACCTGCATCTCTATAGTGGAAATCACCGTATAGCCCTGCTTCATTTCAGAAACTTAAGAATGACTTCACTGCCAAACAATTCACAATTACCCTTTTATGAAGCGAAGCACATCTCACATTAAAATTGAAACCAATCTGCTAATTTCATTTTCTCATCGGAAACGTAAAACAATCATTTCTAGGGAATTAATAGATCTTTAAATCCGTCCTTACGACGATTTGATAATGTAATTTATAACCGTTTTACTGAAATAAAATTAATAAACTCCATTTTCAATTTTAAAATAACTTTGCTGGGGTGGGGACGTCAGCATACAGATAATTCAAAGTTCTTCCAGTGTCGGTAGACGCAGATGTCACAGTCTAATGGTGGAGGATTACCTTCTTTCTCGCTCAAATATAAACAATCTATGGATCTTTCTCGGACCTTTTGTTTTAGAATAGCCATGTTTCATGAGGCGAGATACTGCAGAAAACAAAGCTAGCATAGTTCCTAAATATTTTATCCCAAGAACAGCACTTTTTACCATTGCACACACATAAAAAGGAGTGTCATAAGTTGGCATTGGTCGCAGAAGACTTGAGCAGTTCTAGAATGTATGGTCCCCATGTTAGACTGGATTTGTCATATTTTGCTTTCGTTCGAAAAAGAACAAGACAACACATAAATGAAACATGTCTGGTCGGTCCCTTTAGAGCTCAGTGAACATCGCATATTAGAAAGAAAGTTCTTGGTGGGAGTTAAACTTATTCATCTGCATCGCGAAGCAGTATTAACTGTTCTGTCGATTAGGCTACAGAAACTCTTATAGCTGGCAAAAAAATTAAACAATTTAACCTTTTCTTCCAATCATTAGCTGCTATATTTGTTAATGTAGTTGTTACTTCTTTTATGTGCCGTGATCGTTCAGGACGTGGGCAGTGATAGTTCTTCGCAACTCACTCTCCTTTGTAGATCTTAACAGTGTTTATATTTATATTGTTCCTCTCACTCTGTTCTGCCATCCATTTACACAAGTAGGTCATTTTCTGCTTCCCTTTTTGCTTTCAATATGCTCTGTGAGTTTTGAGTTCGCTAAACCTTCTTTCCTCATTATGTCCTTAAAATACCAACTTTCTAAGTATACGCATCCTTTTTGTTTCCAGTTTCCTCTTTCTGCACATAACATTCTAAGCATCTCTGTTTCTTCAAGTGTCTTCTTCATATGTGAGAAATTTGTCCGTCATTCACTACGATAGGAGTCTAGCACTCTTCTTTGTTTCTAACAAGATTTTCCTGTCTTTTAATCTTTTGTTTAACTTTTGGAAAGCATTTTTCGTTATTCGAATACCCTTTTGAATTTCAATGTCACATTTTTCGTTTTCTGTTAAAAAACACCATTCTCAGATATTTAGAATTTCTGTACTTAGTACAAAAAATTTATTAGGACGTGTGTACTATCGGATTTTGAAGCTCTGATTGCTCAGAAAATTTAACATTTTGCTTCATACACACAACCATTAAAACATTTTCTTAATGAACCAATTACAAAACTTTTTTCAACAAACATTAGGCTAACCTTAATGCGGATGTCTTAGGAAACCAAAAGGATGCAACGTCCAATTTTTGAACCAATCAAGACATGGAAATCAACAAGAATTTTGGAGCTTTTTTTTTCCTTTCTGATTTGATGTCTGGATATAAATATGAACTAATTTCAACTTTGGGAGATAGATTTATAGGGGAAAAAAAGATAGAAGTTGAGTCAGGAAACTTCGTACTTTCTTAGTTATGTTCTTTCTCTTTCATCATTTCCTGCGAACAAACAAGAAATGGACATCAACAGTCAGCAGCACACTAAAGCTTTGAAAGTCGGTCAAGTTACTTTCTTCTATCATTATCTTGTTTTTTTTCACTTTGCTTATACGATTCGCTATGCATTACTATTTTGAAAAAAAGATACAAAAACTCTGTGCTAAAACAATTACTATTATCTTCCAAAGCATGGTTTGAACTGTGCTTGTACGTACTTTAATGTGAAGACTTTAATTTTTATTCTTTTCAGCAAAGAACTTTTTGCATGCATTACTTTCACAGAAAAATAATTATATTTGTGGAATAAATTCCAACTGTCTATTGTCATATATACACTCTTGCTATTGTTTCATACTTATTTGTAAATCGGAGAACCAAGTTCGAATTCCAGATGAATTCGTTGTTTTCACATGAAATATGGGGGCCTTCAGCCATGTGTGGCATAAGGCCAATATTGACATTCATGGTCAGAACCCTTATAGTGCTCTCTTGATTTTTGACATCTTCAATTCGTAAGTTAATTTTAGGCTGTTCTTTTCAGTTGATGATTAATCCTTTCTTTCTGCTTTACTTCCTCGTTTAGGAGTTCCTTCAGTTTCTCTGTGTCTGTCATCAAGTATCTTATGCTAAGGTTACAGTGTAACCCGGATATAAGAGAGTTGTTGGGACCGGATAAAAGTTCTCATATATCCAGGTCTATTTTGTATACATTACCACAGGCTCTAATTTGAGACCAGAGAAAATCTCTCTTATATTCGGGTTACTCTTATATCAGAATATCTTATATCCGGGTTATATTTCCATCAATAATAAATCTTGGTAGGACTTTTTCGTACTGATAGTCGTTACGATGAAAAGCAAATGAAGGAAATACGAGTAAAAAAATTAATAATGGTTGACAGTGTTTCATTTAACAGAAATTTAGTAATATATTACTGTAACCAGCAAAAATATATTCCGGTCGTGGATGGTGGCGACGGAACGCAACATCAAAGCCAGAAACGCAGTCAATAGCCGACAAAGATATGATTGACATCAAAGGCAGAAAGTACAGGTGATAACTGGTTTAAAAGACGATAACAACGAAAATGATTGACAGACGTATCTGGCGATAGATGACGTAAATTAAACGACAACCCGAAAACAAAAATGCGTCGGAATTTTGGGTTATATAAGTCTGGAGTTTTTGGCTGAAGAAACATGACAGATGAAAAGAGAACACAAAGAGAAAACAGAACTCCCCTTCAGCTCCTGCGTGTGCGATATGTACGTGTTCTCATTGTCTATCAAGACGATCATTGTTTGTCGAGATCCCAAACCAGGCAATATAACAATTCAAGATAATATTACTACAAGTGCAACTAAAATGACAGTGAAAGGGATAGTCAGATAAGTGCTATACGTGACACACGCTTGGACGATCATGTTTCGAAAGACTAACTGGGCAGAAGATTTTCCCGCAGTAGGTTGCCATTACTTTCTGCAGTAGACTGGTTGCCAACTAAGGCTATAGAACCCAATCTGTCCTACTATTTTACCCATAGCTGGATGGAGAATAGACGGATTAATACTTTTCTCAAGGGTATTTGCGCGTAAGTGAATGCAACGAATTCAACTGAAATTCGAACTCGGCTCTCCTATTTCTCTTTCCGAGCCGATATCTATTGCACCACAACGTGTCAATTAGTCATTTGTTAATTAGTAATGTCCAGCTAGTGCTTCATTTAAAAAAAAAATGGAAACAACTCCTGTTCTCGAGGTATATATGTAATTCATTTTATGCTTGTCTCGGATAGTTTTTTGCTTATGAAAATTTGTTGACGGTAGACAGAAAAAAGGCTTTTTCCTGTTTTTTTTCTTGCCTCGATGTGTGATTTTGATCGATTTAAAGAAATCCCTAACACAATGTGGTATTGTCCAAATATTAACTGTAACAAGCTGTGCAGTGGAAAAATTGATCATGGCATGCGAACCAAATTTATTGACACTTTGAGTGCAATTTAAGTCCTTTTTTTTTTATATTGTTATTGATTAGCAAGTGGGTAACAAAAGAAAGCCACTTATTGTCAACTTGTAATGCTGTGTATGATCAATATTTGGATTTTAGACCATAACCTCCAGGCTACATTAGAGGCCTTTGAAATGGGAACTTTTTTTTATTTGAATTGAAGTGGCTTTTTTTTTTTTATTACATTTAGATGCTAAAACTGAAACCAATGACTCTTTATTCACATTTTAGCATATTTACGCAAAACTAAGGAAAAGGAAGCAAGTTAGTAATTAAACAAAAAATGTTATAACTAGTTACTACCCCAAATGCCATCACTATTTAGTATTTAATTTAATTTACATAGTAAATCGCTATGTAAAAGTACAGAAACTAAACGTCCAACAAGCTGAACCTTTATTTTGTAGATCAGAAATAAGTTTGTCATAACCGTTATTTTTCCAAAACAAACGTCTTTCTTTTTTTCTTTATTTTTTATCCTCATTTTAAACGCTTCAAAAACAGTCTTTTGTTTTGAAGGTATCCCATAATATCAAATATATAGGTTAGCCAAAAAGTTAATTCGATTTACTTAAATCTCCTGCTCAGTAATAAGTGGAAGATCTTTTTGGCCAGCCAACGGCTTTCGTCTTGTGTTGTATTTGTTTCCAATATTCGTTATTTTTATTCTTTGCAATGTTCATTCAACTTCGCTCGTAAGCTGTTGCTTAGCAATTGCCATTGAACGCTCGGCAAAGACAATGGCTTAGGAAGAAATTCTT
Source organism: Ascarosepion bandense (assembly GCA_037127315.1). Classification (NCBI taxonomy): domain Eukaryota; kingdom Metazoa; phylum Mollusca; class Cephalopoda; order Sepiida; family Sepiidae; genus Ascarosepion; species Ascarosepion bandense. The sequence goes on along the minus strand of JBBBDQ010000166.1, from coordinate 1,576,002 downwards.
CCGTAAATTTTTTTTTTTTTTTTTTTAATCATATCACCCCGAGCAAGGCGATAACGCCACTGATGTGCAGGGGGCTATGTAAGAGTGAAAAGATTTGGAAAAGAAAAAACCGGAAACCACATCCTAAACAGGGAACAAGGGATGAGCCTTTTCACCCGTTCAATAAACGTGGGTGGAGTGTGAACCGGGCGATAGTTTTGTCTATCTACTCCAACTGAAAAAAAGAAAAGTGAAAAGATTGGAACTAATTAATGCTGCTGTTTGGATTCTTCTTGCAAATTTTCGGTTTTCCTGATCTATTATCCCTCTACCGGATTTTCCGCAACTGCTTCCAGAACATCAATAATAGTTAACACAACTCTTACATTCATTTTCCACAACTCCTTTCTCTGAGAAAGTGAAGATACTTTCTTCCAGCTCTTTTTTATGCTGCACCATTATCTTGTTGGTTTCCTTGTTGTTGTTTGGGTAATATTTATTAGTATTTGTTACTGATTAGGATATTTGTCACACATTGACATAGTCAATTAAAATTCTAATCAACAAGACTCCACAAAACTCGCAGAGTGAATGATGACATTTTTCTGGAGGTTTATAATGCTGGCCTCGTTTCCAATTTTCTCTAAGCACTCTTTCAAACTTAAGTAGCATTCCAAGAACACCAATAGTTACAGGAATTACTTCAACAATCATTTTCTATTGCGTCATCAACTCTTTAGACAGGTGGAAGAGGATAGCAGGTGAGGTGTAATGATTGCAAGATGATCAAAAATTTAGAAACAGTTTTAAAAAAATTATTGTGCCAGCAATAGATATGATTTCAAAATTTAAAACATTATTATGGATTACTTGTAATTGCATGCATGAGTCTCAGTATAAAAAGTTATAATTATTAACTGATTTTATCATTGTGATATTTTTTGCATTATGTCAAGTATTAAGAATATAGTAACTAGAGTCTGCTAATAGAGGATAAAACTATCAATGATAATGTCCTGACTTCAAATCCCAAATGGTTCAGCGGGTTTCATATGTGTGTTGGAAGAAGATAGAAAGTGAAGTAAAATGATTGAAAGACAAAGATTTAGAAGCAGTTTTGAAAAAAAATTCATATCCCAAAAATAAATACGATTTAAAAATTTAAAATATGATTCTGGATTACTTGGAATTGCATACATGATCCCAGTATAAATAGTTATAACTAATTATTAATGTTGAGATTTTGTTTATCTCAAATAAGATCTAATATCAAAAGTGATTACTCATTAAAAACAAGCTCATACATTTCATTAAATTTGTGATAAAAGAAACTGTTAGCATAGAACTTATGGCTACATCTATTCATTTCAACAGTAAAATGATGAAACCATGTTACCGATCTAATACTGCACTTAAATTCATAAAATGTAAGTAATATTTATTTTTTGAAATGCAAAAACTGTGGCACAAGGTCAAAAGTGAAGATGGGGAAAGGCTGGTCTTACGTCTTATAATTAAACTTATCTAGCGACAATTACTGACCCAAACATAACACAATATTTCTTAAACTAAAACAACACATTTTTACTACAGTCACCATAATGTCTCAATGTCTCTATAATATCCTAATTAGTTTCCATATGTAATATCCTAATTAGTTTCCATATGTAACAGTTCCTATCTAAGCATTAAACCTGAAATAAATAATGAAACACTTGTCGACTGAATTGTATAAAACTTGTTTTTATATCGGTCCAGACTCCAGAACATTCACTTTCTGGTCACGAGAACCCGGTTCGAATCTCGCTATGGTCGAACGTTCCAGGAATGTGTTTGGAAAACCATAACACAGATTGGCCCAAGCCTTGTAAATAAAATTGGGTAAACGCAACTGTTCGGGAGCCGTACATGGTTGTGTTAGAACGAAGGGTTGAGCTTGCTACTCTTGTTCAAACTGTTGTTCACGTCAGATTTATGAACTCTCTATCAAAAACTAACTAAATTGGCTTAGTATCACTTTTTCGCTAAAAAACAGCATAGCATGATGAAAAATAAAAATACAATAAAATCAAGGTTTTGTCGTCAAAATGTTTGCTACTATTAAGCGGAAAAACCAAAGTTTTTTTTGTTTTTTGTTTTTATCCCGTGAATTTTAACGTCTTTGTTTTCAGTGAAAAACACATTTGGAAATTCTTGCAAAAAATTAAATAATTGTCGGATTTTAATGAAAATTTCAGGACTTATTCACAAATGAATTAATTTTTAAATTATATATATATATATATATATATATATATATATATATCTGTTATCCCAACTCAACTGGATTTCATGAACTTACTTTAAATTTTGTCCACAAACTTTGTACTCCTACATTTAACTAATAGAAAAAATGTAAATAATCCTTTTTTTTTTTCTTTTTAAAACAGTTAATGCTGTCCCGAAAATCTGCTCCGAATCGTAAAATAAAAAAATGCAATAAAACTATGAAATTATTTTATTTTAACTGCTTTTAAATTAGGACATTATAATCTGAAGGAAAAAAATCGATGAATAATGAAGTTTTTCAAGAATTGTTTCAATTTTTTATTTTTTTAAAAATTATAATTATTTAGTTTCAATATTTTTTTTTAAATGCTTCAAAACTTTGTCCGCGTTAGGTTATTAAGTGAAGACTATAATTTACCAAACGGAAATTGAAAAGATTAATACAAATCATCACACACCAAGACTTTCAAAATATTTATTTATTTAGTTTTTTATGTATACAATGTACCCATTTTGAAAGTATGGGTGACTATACACGACATAATCAGAAAATATGATCAATGACTATATTAAATTTAAAGTAAGCATTCTTAAAATTAGATTAGACAATATTTCCAGCATTTTAAAGATTACTGAGTAGTTAAAAATTATATAAAAAAAGCTTTCATCCGCCATTTTTTTTAATTGTTTTAACAGATAGTCTCCTAGAACAACATAAAACAATCAACACTGTATCAATACCTGTTAATTGAGTGATGATCGACGAAAGATCCGTAAATCAATACTACTGCTTTTTTTTAAATTAATTTTTTTATTACTTTTAACTCAAATAATACTTGTTTCAAATAAGATTTAAATACTTCCACTCGATACCTAAGTTTTAAATTGAATTAAAAAAAAAACTTTTTCTTGAAACTTTAATTTTAGCTTAATTGAAAGCTAAATGATTAAATTTACTATTTCCACTACGCAAAATACTCTGGAATTTTTCAAACAGAAGTTATATTCATTGGAATCTAAAAATTTTAGATTTTTTTAAAATTTTCAATTTTTCGGCCATTTTTTTTGTGTGATCGACACATTTTTAAACAAAAGTTAATTCTCGGATTTAAAAATCTTGAAAAAAAAAAATACATCTCTCACTCGTTATTTTTGAAAAAATTATCACGTTTAAAGTTAAATTAATCTGATTTGAAACAAATATTACTTGTTTATGGCATGAAATTTAAAATAAAAGTATTTCTTAATTACAAAGGTCTCGTTGATCTTTTAAGTAGGCGATGATAGCACCTATCAATCAATCTGGACGTATGGTTACCAAAAGTTGACAAAACTTAGTTTAGCAATTCGTAAGAGGAACAACCATTAAAATGTGACCTTCTTAATAAGTCTCTTATAAGTTTCTGTAGTAAAGAAAATGTGTAGTTTAACAATTAGAAATCATAAACGAGAAATTATTTTAAAAATCTTAATTCTAAATGATTTGTGTTACGCTTTTGAATTTTCGATTTGTAAATAAAGTCTATTTTTTAATGAATTAATAACCGAAGACATTGTTAATTGGAAGAAATTAAATTTAAAAAGATGTTTGAAACTTTAATTAGCAAAGAAAAAAATAAAAGCAATTCTTATAAAAATTAATTATTCATCGAATTTTTTTCTTTTTCAGAATATGATATCAAAATTAAAATCAATTAAAACTTTACATTAAAAATAGCGTAGTTTTGATGTATTTCTGAATTTACTATTTATATTCAGAGCAGATTTTAGGGAAAATGGTCACGTATTTAAAAACGAAATTACATGATTTACATTCCCCAATGAGTCCTGCATTTAACTAATAAAACATTGGTATATAGATAGATAATGTTTTTCTTTTTTTATAATCATATCGCCCCAAGCAAGGCATTTTACTGCCACTGTTTTGCAGGGGGTTACATAGGACGAAAGTTATAAGAAAGAGTGACAGGTTATAGGAGGTGTCAGGAAGTGGGTAAGAGAAGGATGAGAATACTGATGAATGGAGTGGGCGGAGAAAGGAGCATGAGAGAGGATGCAGGTTCGTGAGATAGGAGAGGACTTTACATTTAAATTCTTGGAGATTGTAGCTGTCTGGGAAGCAAATAAATGGAAGGTAAATGCGAGAAAAGCTGCTGTTGGAGTAGATGTTTCATTTACAATTTATTAGTTTCACAGTAAAAGGGTGGGACCTAGTTACTAATCTTGTGGCTCGAGTATGAAATCAGCTAATATTCTTTAGATAAAGTTTCAGAAAAATATATTTTATTTTTTGAAGATTTTTTAAATATAGAAAATTACATTGCGATGAAAGACTTCCGATCAATAATTTTTTTTTGTTTGAAATACAGAATATTTTACTTAGTGGACATAGTAAATTTTAATCCTTTAATTTTCAATTAAAGCTAAAATGAAAGCTTCAAGAAAGTTTTAACCTTTAAAATTCATTTTAAAACTTTTACTTATTGTAAGTTGTCGCAAAAAAAGTGAAGGTGCTTTATCTCCAAATTCACTTATGTATACAGTGACACCAACCACGATGAACAAAAAGGTCCCAAACTTGATAAAAACAATGTTTTATCGTCAAAATGTTGATTATTATTAAGAAAGACCAAAATATTTTTTTTAAATTATTTAATCCTTTCTAACACGTTCGATATATATATATATATATATATATATATATATATATTGTGTCAGTGGCTCTTTAAAAAAAATCAATTAGCGTTTTTTTTTTGTTTTTTTTTTTGTTTATTTGCGAGGGAAAAAACGTTTTGGAAATTATTGCAAAAATTATATAATTGTCGAATTTTAATTAGTTTTCGCCGAAAACTTTTCGGACTGAACACAAAAATGAATGAATTTTCTTTATCTTTTTTTTTTAATGCTTGTGTAGTTGTACACAATGTACAGTAAGAATATATTTTTACCTGTTATCGCCATTCAATTAGCAGCTTGAAATTAAACCTGAAAAACGGAAGTTTCAAGAAAGATATTTTCACCGTTCTTTTTTTTTTTTTTTTTTTTTTATCTATTAATTTATTCATTTATTTTGGTATCTACACTAAAGGTTTTAAAGGTGTTCAAAATTCTATCTCGGTAACAAATATTTTCTTCATATTTTATAAAATAAAAAAATGCAAACAACGTCTGACGCTACCCTCGTGGCCACACTCAAAACGGCGACGGTATTTACCCACCTTCCCACGTAAGGCGAGATGTGACACAAGGTCTTTTTCATGTGGGTCTTTCTGACCATATAGCCAGGCCAAAAGTATCTGTCTATCTTTCCCCAGTCGTGATTCTACCCTTCGGCGGAACCACGACTGGGTTAGTGCTCTCTGTTCGAAGACAGAGCTGACAGTGTCATAGTTACTAGCAGAGGCAAATGCCGGCTGCGACTCAAAACGGCGACTGATTTTTAAAAAAAGCGCTGAACCATTTTAGTTACCGAAGCACAGAGTTCCGGATTAAGAGGTCGTACTTTATCACCAGATTAGTTAGAGAGAGAGCTTGCTAACTTTTTTTCATGGTGACGACTTGATTTCATTTCAGAATGTGTCACTCGGTACTCCCGGCTTTTATTTTTACCATTTCACAAGCCCTCAATTTAACCCCTTGAACTGTTGTTAAAACTCTTCCCACCTCCTGTTGACCTAGACTTTGAAAACCAGATTGGAGTGGGGTAGATAAACGGCGCATATGAGACTGTCCCGTATTTAAGTCTCTGTTCCACTTCCGTCGTGGACTGCGTTGAGACGTAACTGTTCGCTCTAATAAAAAAATATCTTTTATGGACGTAGCGAGTAAGCAACAAGGACGCCTTAAAGAAATACTAACAGAAAAAAAAAATAGTTCAGCTTAAGTGCCATACGTAATACACGCTTGGGCGATCATGTCTCCAAAGAGACATGACTGACGTTTTGGCGATCATGTCTCCAAAGAGACATGACTGACTAGGCAGAGGATATTCCCGCAGTAGGTTGCCATTACTTTCTGCGGTAGACTGGTTGCCAACCAAGTCTATAGAAATTCAATCTGTCTTGCTATTTAACCCATAGGAGGGGGAAGCGACGGATTTCCCAAGGATATTTGTGTGTAAATGAATGCAACGAATTTCTCGTTCCGAATAGATATCCACTACACCACAACGCACATCCGCAACAGAAAGAACACTTGTACTAAAAATCAGGAAAATTTAGCTGAAATTCATTGAGTCCATAATGAGAGCTTGGAAAACGTAACCCTCACAGGGCATATTGAGGGCAGGCGAGATAGGTGAAAGCAACAAGCCATCTGCCTGACGAACTCGCGTAAAGAAATGTCGGAACGGACGCCTTAAAAAAAAAATGGAGAAAAAACTGCTAAGAGCCACACGAGATAGAAAGTTGTAGAGCGCCATGATCACCTTTGCCCTAAAGGGACGCGGTACATAGAAGAACAACTTCTAAGTGACGTGTCCTTTCAGGACGTAGGCGATCATAGCTCTTTACAATTTATTATCCTTTCTAGCTCTTTTTTGCTATCACTCCTAATCTCTTTTCTGTCAACTATTTACACAAGCTTAGGTTATTCGCTACTTTACTTTGTCCTTGCTTTCAATATGTCCTCTGGATGTCAAATTCTTCAAACCTTTCTTCATTATGTACCAGAAAAGTTTCAACTAGTATGTGTCTTTCTTGTTCCCATTTTCCCTAAAATTTCGTTATTGCCACATTGGATTTCTGTTGCCACAAGTCACTCCTTCATATGTGAAGCGATTGTCGAGCATTCAATACCACATAGTAAGACTGATATGTAACAGTTCAGTACTCTTTTCTGTGTTTCTAACGAAATGTTCCTGTTTCTTAAAACTGAGCTAATTAACTTTTTATATTAATTCTTGACTTCAAAATGCTTGAAGATTTTATTCACATATAACTATGTCTTCGCACACGTTTCTGTATGTCGTATTTTCTTATAAAAAAAAAATTGAAAACAAAGTTTAATACCTTATGATCCAATGTATTTATGGTGTAGACGAGGTTAATAATAATAAATGAGTAATGGTCAAGTTTCATTAATAATACCACCATTTTATTTTTGTTGTTGATGCCATAAGGTTACATCTTTTGTTATATGTGAATTATTATCGTTTTTGTATTTTGTGTCTTTGACATGTTTTTTTGTATAAATCATTGTGGTATTCATATGAAAGTTCATTATCATATATGTATGGCTGTGTTCGGATTATAAAGAGTTTTTCTTCCGTGTATATGTATATTCACACAGATATAGCATATTTGTTCTTCCGTGTGTTCACAATGGAATGTAGTATCAGGTTGCTGTTTGTGTTATGTTATATTCCGGGTATTTGAGTGTGTGAATTGTACTCTTGAATTCATTCTTTGGTTTTTTGCATATTCTTTTCGTGAAGAATCTCCGACAGCTGACTCTACTTCCACACGCACGTGTGTGCGAACGTGGATCAACTAAACAAGCTATGCGCGTGTTTACTGTTCTTTTTATATTTACTTAACGCCTATGCGTTTCCGATTTGGTTTTTGCAGTAGTCAGTGGTTCATTTTTGCACGACGTCAGTTGACAACATAAGCTATGTTCGGGTTAATATAATTGAAAGAGGGATAGGATGTATGTGTTGAGAGAAAAAAGTTTCTTTGTCATTCTATTAGTAAAGAAGAAAGGGTATATTTCAGTATGCTTTACCTTAATAACATTTCAGCATGTCGTATAACCCTATAGGTTGAAGAGTGGAAGAAATCTTCTGCTCTTCCAAATTTCCAAGCAGAGAAGGTTTGCCTGCTTAAAAGTTAATATATAAGATCCTGGCATTCTAGTGGATGTGCATGTGGTGTAACGGATAGCAACCAGGAATGATAAATCAGAATAAAGTTCGAATTCCAGTGGTATTCGTTACATCCACTTACGCAAATACCCTTGGGATAGGTATGAATCAATTTCCCCTAGCTATAGGTTAAATAGCAGTACTTGTATCTGGAAAAAATCTTTGTTGTTCTGAAAAAAAAAAATTGCCAATGCAATATTAACTTGAAAAAAGAAACCCTTACAATCCCAAATATGTTTTGGCTTTTAAATAATCCTCAAAGGGTTGGGAAGCCTTAAAAACAAATCGGTCAACCCTGGGCGCTATCACCAACAAAGTCATATGGGGTGAAGTTACAGATTTGTTGGCATTTAAAACGTAAATATTACAATGTGTTGGTATAGGACATGGAAGCATGCTGTTCGAAACTGACAACTTGGTCTTGAAGTCACAGCAGGCACTCGTCCTCCAAATTTTAAAATATTTTATTTTTACGGTACATATGCGCGTTGTGGTGCATTGGATATCAGCTCGGAACGAGAAGTCGGGGAGCCGAATTCATTGCATTCACTTACGCGCAAATACCCTTGGGAAAGGTATTAATCCGTCTATTCCTTCCAGTTATGGGTTAAATAACCGGACAGATTGGGTTCTATAGCCTAGTCTACCGCAGAAAGCAATGGCAGCCTACTGCGGGATAATCTTCTGCCCAGTCAGTCATGTCTCTTTCGAGACATGATCGCTCAAGCGTGTTTCACGTATGGCACTTAACTGACTGACTGATAACGCACTAAAAAAAATGTCGCCCTGTGTTACCCTTGTTATGTAACTACTTTAAAAGATTCACTAAAAAAAATGAGTATACATAATGAAAAATATCCCAAACTTAATAAAAACGAAGTTTTATCGTCAAAATCTAAATTAAAGAAAAGACTAAAGGATTTGATGATTATTAAATTATATTTGTTTAATCCTTTTTAGAACCTTCAGAATACTAGTTAATTTTTTTTCTTACGTCAGCGGATAACACCCTATACTAATTTATACTAGCAGATAACACCCTATACTAATTTATGATATTAGTATAGGGTGTTAGCTAGTTTTTATTAACTTCAAACTTGCAAAGTTAAACAAGTTCAATTATGAACTCCTAAAAGTAAAACTGTCGATTTTCAAGCTAGAGCACATATCATTGGAAAATGTTTCAAAAAGACTAAAGTGTAGGTTGTGAGCCCATTGTTGGCATACTGAATTTTATCATATGCTATTGATAAAAAGTAAAAGGAGTTACGTGGCAATACCTTAAAAAAAAACCTCTTAAAAAATGAATACAGTTTTAGTGGGATCGATCTCGATTATCACACGTTGTGCCATATTAACCTCTTGTTCTTGTTGAAAGCTTTTTCCTCCATCACGGGTACACTGTTGTAGTATGGTGATAACGTCTGAAATAGTGATTTCGTTCCTCACTTGTGCCTTACTAAGCTAAGTCAATATTGAGACTTGTAACCGGAAAAAATCCTTGACCTCTGTGACCTAACTTCAATCTTCTGTTAATCATCCTGTCATGTCAGTGAGTGAATAGATCTTTATCAAAACATCCGGCGACGGGACTGAACGCCGGGTGAAGCGGGTTAGTTCCTATTCCACTTCTTGTTAAAGGAGAATAAGTGAACGCAGGGGAACTTGAACTTGATTTGCAAATTCCGTTCATTAAGCTTGAAGCATTACTGGTTTATATTCAAGACAATCAAATCACTCTCGTAAACTCTCTACGGAGAGGCATACCGGAAGTAAAGGAATACCGGAAATTAAATGTTTACTTAGAAGAGACGTTACGGTCTTGTGTAGCCAGGGTAAAATCTTACTCACGAAATAAATACACAACCGACTTGTGATTTAAAAAAAAATAAAAGTGCGGTTAGTTGCATGAAAGTGGAATCGGCGAGCCGGGTTCAAATTCTGACCACGTCTGTTACTTCTCTCTCTCTCTCTCTCTCCCTCGCCCCTCTCTCTATTTCTACCGCTTTCTTTCTCACATAAAGGCCAGAATCCGACAAGATAAGGAAGAACAAATAGAAAACGTATCTCAAAGTTTATTCGGCGTTCGAGTGAAAATACACATTATCTTTTCTTTTTTTTTTTTTTTTTCTAAGTGAAACAGTGAGATACGTTTCCTATTTGTTCTTCCTTATCAAGTCTTGTATTGGGTGAATATATCACTAATTCGCTGAAAAAACAAACAAACAGCATAGCATGAAGAAAAAAGGTCCCAAACTAAATAAAATCAAAGTTTATTACGAAGCGGAAAGATCAAAAAAGTAATTTTTCATTTTTTTTCCTTTTTAATACTTACGAAATTTTGGTATTTTTTTTTTCTTTCAGCAGGTAACCAAATAGTCACCACCAGAGTTTACTATGGATGGATAATTTTTGTAATTGTAAATGCTGCAACTTTATTTTTATTTATTTATTTTTTATTTTTATTTTTTTCAGTAAAAAAAAAAACAAAAAAACATTAAATTGGGAATTCTTGCAAAAATCAAATAATCGTTAGATTTTAATGAAATTTTCAGGTCTTATGCAAATAAATGAAACTATTTTTGAAATCACTATTTTTATAAACTTTTGGTAATTTTTTTTTTTAAACATCTGTTACCTCATGTAAAATCATGAAATTTTAAAAAATTAAATTTTGTATAGAAAATGTTTTATTAGTTAAACGCAGGACTCTTTGGGGACTGTAAATTATCTTTTTAGTGCATTGATTTTTTTATTTTCAACAAGGTATTATTAATCTTGTTGCAGCATCACATCTGGATATTGGCCAGCATGGCTCATCACAATTTCCTATCAAAATTTGTCTTTTTGCTATCTCTAACCCTTGTCATCTATTTACTCAAGCTCGCGAGGTAGATAAAGCGTTGTCTTCCACTTCAGCCTGTGCTGTTATTTTCTAAGTGCCCTTTCCTCATGTATTCAAGAAATTTCAACTGTCTCTTCCTACTTTTTTGTTTACATGTTCTCTAAAACTTCATCCGCTGTTCAGTAGAAATTTGAAAACGTGTTGCAGAAACATTTTTTCAAATTTTCATTTTGTTTTTAAAAGAAAGGTCATAAAAAAAGGGAGAATTTTACGGACATGAAAAATTAAAATTCTTTCTTAATGAAATTTTTGAGAATTGCAAATTTACTCGATTATGTCATATTTTGAAATTTCATTAAATTCTGAAGCCCCACTCTAGTCTAGCTAGAATAAAAAAAAGTTACTGATAAAAATGTTTGTAGAATAGTTGAATACGTAAAAAACAAACGGCAATTTTTACATCGCAGTTGGAACTACAATTTATCTGTCGCGGTTAATAATTGGAAAGAAATGTGACGAATTCAGTTTTTAGGTGAATCCAAATTCACATCTGAGACAATCACCGCTGTTGGGTCAATTTTTTTAATATTTTTATGCGCCTGCGCAGTATTTTAGATCGAAAATCGCGCCAAATTTTCTGATCTTATCACGTGATGAGTGGCCTATTTAACCAAGTCTTCCAGCGGCCAGATTTGTTAGTCTCAGAAGTGAAAATTGTTTACACTATTGATCATGTAACGCGAAGCGAATCTTCAGTTAGCACAACCGTCCAGGTCATTCGCCATGTGACACGAGACAAAAACCTCAGTATACGTACCGTCACTCATTTTCGATAACTAACTTTTAAACTGAAAATAAAATGTTTTCTTGAAACTTTTTTTTTTTGTAACCTTTGTTACAATTATTACAATTGTAACCAATATCCTACAAAGGGTTAAATTTACTATTTCCAGTAAGCAAAATACCTTGATATTTTTCAAATAGAAATTATGTTTATTGGAATGTTAAATTTTTCAGTTATTTTTGAGCAATCGACACATTTGTAAGCAAAAGTTAACTCTCGATTTTTAAATTCTTGCAAAAATAAAATAAACATCTGCGATACGTTATTTTTGAAAAATTAGCAAATTCAATGTTAAATTAATCTGATTTACGCCAGTCTTATTTATAAATTTAAACTAAAAACTATTTCTTAATCACAATTTTCTTTCTGAACTTTCCAGTATGATTTGACATGCGAGATAAGCTGTCTATAGTGATCACAAGTGACATAAACCGTAAAACATGACCTTTTAATGTGTACACAGAAATTACCATACAAAAAAAAAAAAAAATTCAAATACACGAAGAAAAAAAAAATTATTTTAAAAATACGATGGCTTGATTATTTGTATTTAAACTTTTCACTTTTCGATTAGTAAAATAAAATCACTTCACTTAAACCTGACATCTACAAGTCTTTGAAATATTTTTAAAATTTTATAAATTATTACAATTAAAAAAATTAAAGAAATTTTTTTTTAAATTTCATTATTAGTCTGAAGAAAAGTCTTTTTTTCGATTATGTCATTAATTTATTTTATTTATAAAGCAATTAAAAGCTTATCTGATTAAATAATTGGATAGTTTTATTGCATTTCGTTTATTTTACTGTTACTTTTTGGGAGTAGAGATTTTCAGAAAAAATGCCAAACGGTTGAAAAATAGATGATTTACAATACATTCCCAATGAGTTCTGCGTTTAAAACCAATTTTGCCTACAAAACTTAATCTTTCTTTTGAAATTTCATTATATGGAGGATTGGTGACAAATGTTAAAATATATTTTTACCAAGATTTAAAAAAATACTTTCATTCGTTTGTAAGTCCTGAAAAAGTTTTATTAAAATCCGACCATTATTCTATTTTTGTAATAATTTCCGAATTAATGTTTTTCACTAGGAAAAAAAAAATCTGAATTACATTTTCCATTGTAAACTCTTGTGACGATTTGGCTACCCGCTTAAAAAGAAAAAAATAAAGATTTTTACCAAAATTTCGAACCTGTTAGAAAGGATTAAAAAAAAAAAAACTAAAATACTTTGATCTTTCCTCTTAGTCTTAATAACATAAATATTTCTGATAGAAAAAGTTCATTTTTATTCAGTTTTTGGGACCTTTTGAAACTCATACTATGCTGTTTTTTCAGCGATTTAAATGATTTAGTGGAAGTACCAAGCTTGGTGAGAACTGCGAACTTGGAAGAAGCAGGCACATCGAATTTTTTCTCTTGTCGATTCAAAACTAAAAAGTATCGCTCGTCGTACGTCTCGCTACAAGTTTGTAATGTATTGTAATCCTTATAAAGTTATAAACTAGTAGTTAATAACATTTGTATTTGTTGTTTTTTGCTCTTCTTGTGCCATATTCAGATGTTGGAGTTTTTCAAGCAGTCCTTAAAAGAAAAATCATTATGAAAATGTTAACTCAACAAAAATACGCCTAACAACAAAAAAATCATTTTTGAAAATTAAAATAGCTGTTCCAATCTAGCTGAAAATGAGATAACTTTAAATAAAACTATTTTTATTCCATTAACAAACTTAAAATATTTTTGAGAAAAACATTTGTTTACTGTAACAGCTAGCGTGAGTTTATCAACAGCCAAAAAAAAAAAAACCTAAAATTTTGAACGTATCATGTGACCGACAAACAAGGTACGGAAGCCCCCCCCCTCCCCCCAAAACGCTTTTGCAGTCTCAACAGATAATTAACAATTTCGTATGTTGAAGAAACATCCCGATCGAGCTAAAAACAACCCCCTCCCCCGTGTTTTTTTGCCACCGTAGTCTTTCACTGGCCTTGAAAGAGAAAGTTAATGTATTGTTTGGCAACACATTGCCCACAGGTAAAATTTTTGCCGTGGAAAATATATATTATTAAATAAATTCCAGCAAAAAGGCGTTTTGTGTGCGTGTTTTTTTTGTTTTTTTTCCCCGTTATTCTTTTAAGCAAAATGTCGTAAGACATTCGTTTTTGTAATTATTTTATGTCATGAAAGTGAAGTATTTTCTTTCGCGTATCCTCTTCAGTCTTCAATGAGATTCGTTACTTGGTATATTTTCTGATTAAAAAAAAAAAAATGTAAGTGGCTCCTGTGTGTGCCTCCTGATTGTGTTTTTTGTAAAAATGGAACGGTTTCTTTACGAGTTCTGAATTATTCTTATAAAAAAAAAAAACGTAACATTTTTCTCGAAACAATAAATATTAAAAAAAGAAAATACTTTCCTTTACTTAAGTCGAAAATTATCCGAAAATAGATTTTATTTTTAAAACATAGAACTTAAAATCACTTCGTGAGTAAGTTTAATTAAATTGCCGTTCTAAATTTTTCACTTCCATTCCAATTTATCTTTCTGGAGCGGGTGACTTTGAAGGGAAAAAATTAGAATGATTTATAATTCTTTAGGGATTTATCTTTTTACAATAAATAACTTTTTATACTCAGAAAATATTGAGATATCCCCTAAATTAAAATTCAAACGTGTGAGTTGATTTTAACAAAATTTCAATTCTTTTTAATAAGGACTGACCTTGTTCATAAATTACTTAATTTTTTTATGGTTAAATATCGAAGTTTCATTGAAATTCATGAATTTATTTTTTCTTCAATGATCAGTAAACATCAAGATTTTTCAACTCATTTTTTATGAGAAACTGTTTGGTTAGGACAGCACTTTACTGATTAGGCTACAAAGAATTCTAATTTAGCCACTTCATTTGCTGATTTACACCCCCACACCATATTGTAGGAAGTGCATTGTGGTGCAGTGGGTGTCAGCTCAGAACAAGAAATCTGATAGCCAAGTTCAAATTCCAATCAGATTCACTTATGTGCAAATACCTTTGGGAAAGGTATTAATCTGTCTCTTTTTCCTTTCAGCTATAGGTTAAATAGCAGAACAGATTGGGTTCTATAGCCTTGGCTGCCAACCAGTCTACTGCAGAAAGTAATGGCAAGCTACTGTGGGAAAATCTTCTGCTCAGTCAGTCACATCTCCAAAGAGACATGATCAGCTAAGTGTGTATTTCTTTGAAGAATTCGGTCTTGAATACATACATACAGGTTAGACTGTGTTACATGTTACCAGTAGCAGACATAAGCCTGTCATTATTAATTTACTCCAATTTTTATCTAAAATGGAAAATTTTTGTTCCTGTTTTCCCTAAAACTTCTTTATTGCTCACATGTTCTATGATACTTCTGAGTATCCTTCTGTAGAGCCTCATCTCTGTTGCCTCAAGTCTTCTCTTCATCTTTGAGGAAAATGTCCAGTATTTAGTGCCGTATAAGAGGAGGGGTGTTACTATTATATAACAATTTGGCACTTTTATTTTTGTTTCTAATTAAATTTTCCTTTTTCTTCATATGTTGTTTCACATTTGGAAGGTATTTTTTTTATTCTCATGCACTATCAGATTTTGGGTGTCACATCTTTCATTGTTTGTTATAGTAAAATTGATATTATGCACTCAGGCCTTGTGGGACATTCTTCCAAGCTTTACCTCTCCTTTGGGAGAGGAAAGGGTCAGATTCATTACCAAAGGGAAGTGCCTAGGAGGCTGAAGCAGTTTTTGTCCCTGGTTTAGTATGGGGGTGGGGGGGGGCTACCAACACACCTTAAAATTAATCTTTTATCATGTTCCCTGAAATGTGGATTAGATCTTGATTACAGTTGACTGATTACACAAGCAATAAAGAGTTGAATAAATTTCTTAGATGTTTCTAAGGTGTTCCTCACATTGTGCAAAAGATATCACTGGAAACTTTTGTATCCACACAAGGTCAGTTTTATTCAAAGAATTGCTTGAACTATTGAACTCAGTTTATTTTGATTTAAAAACCAATTCAGTTAAAAATATAGCTAAAAACTGCTTTTGAACCACGTGCTAATATTTTTTATTTTATTTTTTTTACTAAACATACAAATCAGCATGCTTTTTCTTCTCCTAGATTGGTTGTCAACCAAGGCTATAGTACACAGTCTGTTCGGCTATTTTTATTTATCCATAACTGGGATTTATACCCTTTCCCAAGGGTATTAGTACATAAGGGGATGCAATAGACTCAACTCTAATTCCTCAATTTGAGCTGCTATCCATTACTTTATTGTGTGTAATAAAACTCATATTGGTCAGAATTAAATTAGACCAGGTAATGGTTATATAAAGTGTTCAATGGTTTCAACTGGAAAGGTTTTGTCAGGCAGTAGAGGTTAATTAGCCTCTACTGCCGAATAAATCCTCTCCGGTTGAAACCATGGTAGCATAAGTAGTTAATATTCCTATATATAAGAACAATTTTAAGGAAATCTACAACAATGGAAAAAGATTTTGTGTGGAATATTTAATAACAAAAGTTATAAAAACACAAAGAAAAAGAAACTTAAAATAAATCAGACTATATACCAAAACATATTTAAAAGGAAAAGTGTTTTTAATTTGAATTTTTCAGCATATTCTCATTTGTACATGTGTAGTCGCATTAACATAGGCATCACTTCAGTTTGATGAAGTCCTAAAGGTGAAACCTCACATGAAAATTTTCTCCACTTTGTCATAGATTTCGTCACTTATATACTACTGCTAAGAAGAAGGTCCATTTCTGTGATTGTGAAGAAGACAATGTCTAGATCCTGAGTGACATTCTACATTCTCCAACTGCTACATGTTTCACTAAGAAGCTACAGTATTTCAGAACCTTGTTTAACCAAGATTATATGTAAGAAAACATAGATATCTTTTTTGTTCTGCCAATATCCCTTATTGGGAGGGGGACATAAAATCCAAAAATTGTCCAGTCCTCCATTTCATCTGCAAATTTAATACTGAAAAGAAAATTCCTTTCTTTGATGTCTCAGTTGATTCTAATACCCATTTTCTTTTATTTTGTAAATTAAAAAAGAAAAATACACTTACAAAATCAAACCCTTGGAACCTTAATTGAATATTTGCACAGGAGTAAAATAGTTGTTTTAAATGATTTAATCAATGGGCTAAAACTTTTACAAACAACCCATTAGCATCAAACATCCATTTATAAGCAACGAATTTCCAAACTGTTTAAATTGAATGTTTTTTGTTTTGTTTTGTTTTTTTTACAGCTTACCAACTTGTATTTAAAGCCAGAAAATATTTTTAGATTGTAAGAGGTTTTTTTTTTTTTTTTAAATTTTTATTTATGTATTTTTCTTTTTATTGAGATAATAATGGTTTAGTAATACAACTCATGCTGATTAACTTATAGCTGGGGGAGGACAGGTGAATTTATACCTTTTCTAAAATATTTGCATGCAAGTCAATATAACAAACACAATGTGAATTGGAACTTGGCTCTCTGATTAACAATTTCGAGCCATTATCTGTTACACCACCAGCATGTTCAAGCTTACAGCTACTGGTATTCTCAAGCGGTCATCTATTGAGGTACTTACATTGCTTAACTTTGGTGATCAAAAAGGAACCAATATTTTAACGTAATGTTGCTGTAAGCCTCTATCATCAGCAAACTGGTAAAGCTGTAAGAAACCCCTTAGCAACAACATCAACATTGTGTGTTTGTTGTTGCTTGGCAATGGTGGTAGTGTGTGTGTGTGTGTTTTGTTTTTTCATTCAGTTTATATTGATCTGTTTTACTGGAGCTAAATGCATCCAGATTATAAACAAAATTAAGTCGACATAAAAAGTATTTTATAGTCATACGTATTTTCATCTGAATATGATGAATACTGTATAAGCTGACTTCACGTTTATTGTGACCCCCAAATTTTTTTTACATGAGTTTTAACCCTTCAAAAAAAGATTTACCTGTGTATAATGCATCTAGTCATTGAAAATGCATGATCTTTAACCTCTCAAAAAAGTTTTATAGTGTGACCACCATCCCCACAGCGTATATTGTGCATAAAAAAAAACTGATCATTATATTTGAATATGTACAATATAAAAAAAACAATTTAAAAAAAAAATTAATAACTAAAACAATCTATAAACCTCTTTGTCATAGTACTCCTGAATAGCATTCCTTATGATGCACAAGTATATATCAACCACTTGCATCAATCAAAATTCTTGACAAAATTGAAAGAGTCTGTAATGTTGTCAAGTCTCACATGGCATCTCAGTTGATGTCACTTACACAGACATAAAGTGGTTTACCTCTGTCTATTCTGCAAATATTTAAATGGTAATTGTTTCTCCTTGGTGCCATAACTGCAGGAATTTAAGCATGCTACTAGATTGTACCTGTTACAGCATTCATCCAGTTGGCTGAGCTGACTTCATCAAACAGAGCAGAGGTTGTATTCATTTGGATATGCAAATCCATTTCTAGGAGTTTGTGTGAATTTGGATTCCTAAGCAGTTTCCAGTATATACACTTTTAGGATAGTGTAATCCAGTTTGAATTCAGTTGACTTCTCCTAGATTGGTTGCCACCCAAGGCTATAGGACTGTCTGTCTTACTATTTTACCCACAGCTTGAGGAGAAGAGATGGATTTATAACATTTTGAGGGTAATAAGATGGAATGGGATGAACCTAACTGGAATTCAGTTAGCTCTCTGAATCTTTAATCTGAGTAATCTGAGTTGCTAACCATTACACCACTATGATTCCACTGTAGATTGGTAACTAGGCTCCGCCTTTTTATTGTTAAACTATCTAGATGCAACTGTCAGTTTTATTTTAATAGTTTTTCTCACACCTCTTGCCTATGGGATGCCTTTCTACTTTCTTGCTTTCCTACCACCTGTAATCTTCAAAAATTTAAATATAATGCTAATCGGCATATTCTGTCTTTCTGAATCCTGTTCTCTCTCTCTCTTTTTTTTCTCTCCATTCTTTCACTCTCAGTAGCATTATCACCTTGGAGTGAAGAGATACCCAACTATTTCACTCATGGGGCTTTCTTTGTCTTGCCTGGCACAAAGTCAAATGCTAAGGAAGTGACTGAAAGAGGGAGTATCATGCTAATTTTATAAATTGAAGAATCTTATGTGAGTGAGATAAACAGAGAAGGGAAATGAGTCTTACAAGCACACAGACAATTTCTAAGTTCTTGTCTTCTGTAACCTGATCTGCTCTTTCGATCTCTCATAAGATTCTTTTATCTTCTGGTTCTTCAATGGTCTTAGTCAGAAGGTCTCAACAAACTGTAGTGTGGGGACTCTCCATGTGTCTCCTGGTTTCTTCTGTCTTATCTGTTCTAAAATCTCCAGCTTATAAGGAGTCCTGCATCTGGCAGGTGTGGAGATTGGCCAGAGTTTGTGTTTTGTTGAATTCTACCCTTTTTCTAAAAATCCATATTCTCAAAATATCTTAATTCTCTTTTTTTTTTTTCTTTTTTTTTTTTTCCGTGATTTTTAAATTTGGGGTTATCCGGCCCCTTTTTCAGGGTGGTTAGAAGAATCAAGCTGCTTTTTTTTTTTTTTCTTTTTTTTCTTTATTCTAACTCCTTTCATGTCTCATCCCATATTACCATATGGGCTGCATTAATCTCTCTTGATTCTCCTACCTTCTCAGCAGCTAACCTCAACCTGCTTCCTGTGATTATCCAAACTTTAAAAATGGTGTAGTGAAAAAGGATTTTCAGTCATCAGCTTTGTTTCATGATGTGATCTCTTCATTGACCAGACCACTCAAAAGAAAAGGAAAGAAAATTATTTTCACTTCTCCTCAAACAAAAGTTTATCTTTTTTTCTCAGTCTATGCATTTTTATTATGATCAATAGACTATACAGCCCATTTGTCCATGGTCACTTCAAAATAGTAATTAAATTTTCCTTATTACTTGCATTATCTGAATTAATGTTTGAATATAGATTTTTTTTTTTTTTTTTTTTTTTTTTTTTTTTTGAACAAATGAGAAATGAGTGCTTCGGACTGGCTCCTCTTTCTGTAGGAGATACTTCTCCTCTTTGTGGCTGATGCAAAACAAATGTCAGAGAAATCACAAATGTTATTCTGACGACCACTAGGTTTTCTTTTTCAACAATATATGCTTCCTTCTACTTGATATCTTCTCGTATACATTTAATGGCCCCTTTTCTATTGGTGAGAAGTAGGGTGGGGTGTGGTCTTGATTTCGCTTGATCTTACTGAATTCTGTCTAGTTAATTCTGGGTTCGATTCTCCTTGGAATTATTTTAAAACATGATTTTTCAGCACATTTCATTTTTTAATTTTTTAACTTTTCAGTTCTTCTCTCTGCAATCTGAACAGTTATCTTATTTGTTTTTCTTTTCTTTTTCTTTTTCCCCCCCTTTTTTTTCTGTTTTTTTTAATTTTTTTTTTTAAATTAAATCCCCCCCCCCCTCTCTGGTGATCCTCAGTGTAACAATACTAAACTTATTCAGATATCACAATATTAATACAAATTACTTTTGGACTTGACAATCATAAGAGACAATCAAAATGATGGTATTTAGTTCCCAGATATTGTTAATATGGTGAACTACTGCTTGGATTACTTTGGCCCGTGTCCAATGGGATTGCTGCCTATATATTTTCAATTTAATGTCTAAGGGCTGACAGTGCAGTTAATTTTCTGTAGAACACAACATCCTTTAAGATCTCTCATAGGTAAAAGTCTGCAGGTGTTAAATCAGGAAAATATCTTACTGCAGTAAACAGTGTTATCTCAATTTGATATCAAAAGTCATGCTTTTTTTCCTTTCCTTTCCTTTTCTTTTTTTTTTAAAATCATTTCATCCCAAGCAAGGCGGTAATGCCACTGATGTGCAAGGGGCTACATAAGTGTAAAAAGATTAATTAGAAGAGAGTGAAGAGGAAGACGAACCAGTTAGAAAGGTGCAATGACAGATACATAGGTGGAGGGAAAGGGAAGGTTATACGGGGGTGGGAAGAGAGCTAGAGTCCAGTGGTTAATAGATGAGTATTGACATTGCATTTAAATTCCTGGGGGTTGTAGCCATCAGGAAAGCAAGAATATGGGAACGAGTTCCACAGGCGGGAAGTGCAAGAGAAGAAGCTGCAGGAGTAGAATTGTCGTCTGCATTTGGCTAACCTAACTGTGAATGGGTGGGACCCAGTTGCCAATCTGGTTGCATGACTAAACACCTGTTGAGGAGGCACCAGTGACTTAAGTTCGTCCGAGCAGAAGCCATGAAAGTATTTATAGAACAGACAAAGGGAGGCCACGTTTCGTCGGTGGGGAAGTGGCTGTAGTCGAGCCACCTATCACATTACTGATTCTCCTTTGGAGCCTGTCGAGAACACTGAGGTGAACGGCAGGGGTGCCTAACCATATATGGCAGCACAGACGAATGGTGCATTCCTGAAGTGTGTATATATTATTTTAGTGGACTGTGTATATGCACAAACATACTTGGCTTGTAAATAGGGTGGCTGGAATTTGATTTTTCAGTAACAAAATGCTTTGTTTTAGAATGCTTACAACCTAAATGAAGAGGTGATAAGAAATTTTTCTGATTATTTAATAAAAGGAGTCATTGGAGTAAGGATGTCACAGATGGATGATCCTACTTCTCCAAAAAAAAAAAAAAAAATCAATAATCATTGTAGCTTGTCTATTTGACACTCAAATAAATTTTTTAAGTGGTAGGGTAGGCTTACTTATCTTTTTTATAACTTTGAAAACCATAGCTTTTAAGTGGCTCCAGACAATGATTATTGATAGGTATTAGAAATATTTAAGTATCTCAGCTGAGTAACCCCCCCTCCCAAGCATGATACTTATATTTACTGTTCTCAAAAGTGACTGATAAGAAATTTTCCACAAAAAGTAACTAATTCCACACTTTATATTATTTCAATTTGGTCATTTATTGTGGAACAGGTTGTATTTGTTGAAAAGTATTCTCTCCCTATCTCCTACTTCTCTTTTTCCCCATCTCTCTGAATATTTCTAATATTTACAAAATAGATTATCACCAATAGATTTATAAATTTGTATATATATATATATATATATATATATATATATATATATGAATGAAGGAAATAATTGCAAGGTTCAAAACATTAATTTAAAACAGTGCTCAATATAAAAATAGAGCAATGAATATTTATTATTAATTCTAAAGTAATAATTAATAATATATATATATAATATATATATATATATATATATATATATATAAAAATCAAGTTTTGAATTTATTCTTAATAGATACCTTAAAAAATTTAAAACCATAGATTCAGTAGCAGGTAAATTATTGATTTGGGTGTTCTTAGCCCCAGACCAAGTCCTCTTTTTTTACCCTGCCTTGCAAGGCAGGTATTGGTAGGGGTGGGGTGGGGTGGGGGAGAATGTACAGCTACTTAAGTCACCAAGTAGGCCAACATGCCTGTTTGACACATAAACACAGAAATCTATGTAAACTCACATGGCAGTTCCAGTGTTGGAGGTTGTCTGGTACAAGTCTAGATTTATGCTTAAGATCTTCACCTAGCCCCCCCCCCCCCCCCGACACACACACACACACATGAAATGACAACAAAAACATCTGAAATACCCCTTGGCTAGATATCCTTGTGTGTTCTCCCACTTGTTTCTACAGGTGTCCTTTCTCACATTGAACTTCCAATTTTCAGCCACCTTACAGTTTATTCTACTTGAACTTTGCTTTTCTTTTTTTTTTTTAAATTACATTTCCTTCTCTAGTCTTCTATCTTTATTGAACCTTATCTTTGTATCCACCAAATGAAGCCACCTGTTTGTGTTGGGGCATGCTGTTCATCCAAGTAATTTTGACTATTACTTTTATCTTAGTTTTTTTTTTTTTTTTTTTCTATTTTATTTATTGTAGTTTTTATCCCAAGATTCAGGGTTGATCATTTTATTAGTTTAGCTCTGTCATCTTATTGCATTTCTAACCTGTAGAGATTATCTCCACCAAGTTTGCCAAAACGGCTACTAGGTGTTGCAGTTTCAGGATTATAAAAGAATAGCTCTCTCAACCCCTTTTCATTCTAGAATATGGAAGGTAGAAGACTTTTCCAGTATTCTCTTCTGGGGTGGAGACTTAATCATCCAGCTAAGTCGAACATTTCCCACATACATGCACTTAAACACACATACACACACTCTCAACAGATTATAGGGTTATAGCTTTTTTTTTTTAACCCATGTTCCTCATAAATCAATAAATTTTTGTTCAAAAGAATGAAAAAAGGCATTAATTTGTTTTAGTTCTTGAAAAACAGGTCACTGATTTTTACTATATATGAAAAAAAAGTAAAAAATCTATTTCAGAAGCCTTATTTTTAATTTGCTCATGATGTAATTGGATAGTACCTACATATTTTTAATATATTTAACAGTTTGTATCTAAAACATGCAAATCTGCAGAAGCTTTATTTTTAAATTTGCTAATGATGTAATTAGGTATTTTTAGCACATTTAACAGTTTATAACCACAACATAATATATAAACTTAGAAATAACCAAATTTTTGTATTGGAAGTGAGTGAAAACATAAACTGAAATAAACCCTTCTTCCTTATTGTTTTTAACAAAAGTTCAAGAAAATCAGTTATTTTACTACAAGTCATAACCCCTAGTGTACACACTAGTATATTTTCTCTCTTTTGTGAATCATGTTATTTGTTCTATAAAAATGCATAAAAATATATTGAGGTGTTTAAATTTATTCATAAAAATGTTGACTTCAGTTTCTTAGGAAATTCTCAACATGATTCCATCACAAACCAGTAGATCTGCAATCCTCTACAAGAACAACCCTCTTGGTGTGTGTGTGTATATATATATATATATATATATATATATTCATCATGGTTATTATCTTAAGACTAGTTTTATCTTATTATTGTTGCTTTTATCTTGACACTCTAGGCCAACATACTTTTTATCATTGTTATTGTATTATGTGTTCCATCTTATTATTGTTACTTTTTATCTCCAAACTCTATTGATATTATTACTAGTTTTAATCCATCTTCTTTTCCCTTCCCGTTAGAATACTTATATTACTATCATAGTACTGATGGCTTTGTTCCACAACCACTTTCTCAGATCAATGCATAAAAATGGTTTTGTGTGGGTGAAGCCTGGGGGTCTTGGTGAAGACCACATTTCTTTGAATCTTGTGGGCTGAATCACAAAGGAAAAACTGTATTTGCATAACAGAAACCATATCATTTGAATAGCAGCAACAACTAAAATGAATAGCATATATAACTCGAAAAGAAAATAATGATATAATCAAAATGTTGACATTCCCCCACTGCTTCAACACAAAGGTTAGGAAGGAAATTTTGCAAAATGTCACAAAATAAATCCTCTAGCAATACCAACAATATCCACTGGTCTTTAAAAAAAACAAAAAAACAAACTATTTTTCTAAAAACATTGTTAAGGGAAAATAAAAATAGAAAAAAAAAACATTTTAAACCAAAAACAACACTGGATGCTTGGTCAGCGAATGTTGCATGTTTCTTTATATAGTATATTTTCTCTTTTTTGTGAATCATGTTATTTGTTCTATAAAAATATATTGAGGTGTTTAAATTTATTCATAAAAATGTTGACTTCAGTTTCTTAGAAAATTCTCAGCATGGTTCCATCACAAACCAGTAAACCTGCAATCCTCTACAACTACAACACTCTTGGTATATATGCTCGTCATTATTATCTTATTAGGAGTTTTACTCTATCTTATTATTATTAATTTTTATCCTCAAACTCTGGATCTATGCACTCATGTGGATATTATTACTAGTTTTACTCTATCTTATTTTCCCTCCCCATTAGAATATGTATAATACTATAAATAAAATAAATTTCAACCAAAAGCAACACTGGATGCTTGGTCAACGAATGTTGAATGTTTCCTCATCTGGAAAAGACTAATATTACCAATATCATCTTACTACTGTTGGCCGTTATTTCTACAACCTGGGTCTATAAATTCTTGATTATCATTATTTTCTTGCTTGTTTCATTCCCTGAAATCCAAGTATTATATCAGTTTTGAAAGGAAAATCTGTGTAAAAATTGGAAGCACAACAAGACAAAAAACTGAATAAAGCAAATTTGATTAGTCAAATAAATTACACTAATCACAGGTCCTCGATCTCGGGTAATCTACTCTCCTCGCCAAAAACTAACTGGTCTCTGAATGAGCACACCATGCTTTTAAGCACCTGCCCAGCCATCACTTAGCTAATGAGCTCCCAGAACCAGCCAATAAAAATAGTGACAATCAACACCACCACCACTTTGGTCCCCATGAAGTGCTGCCTGATTCGCCTTCAGTTCGAATTTGCAGTCTCCACACTCCACTGCAAAACATTCATGCAACTCTAGCCCTCTTGGGTTGCCAAGGCAAGTCTTTGCTACAGAATCCATGAGCCAATTCAACCTAGCTTACTGTGTTTATTTATGTACAAGTGCCTTTTGGAAAATTAAGTTAACTAGTAATGGCAGACTGATCTCTCAAGCCATAGATGGTAACCAGTTTAGGAGGAGGACAACTCTGAATTCAAAACTGTAGAGAAAGCATTGGGATATCCTTCCACTATACTTGCAAAGAAATAATGGCAACTCACACAGATTTAAAAAAAAAAGGAACTTGAGGAGAGCCATGATAATCATAATAAGATGGAGATACAAGGCAGAAAAGAAAAAGAAGGCAACTAATTATGCTACTGCTGCTTCTAAAACGGCAGTTATAGGTTCAACATGGTATTCATCAGTTGATAACTGAAGTCAAGCATGTTTTGTGAGGGACTCATCATTTTTCTATCTCTGTTGGAAAAAAGCTATACAGATGTAAGCATATAATTTTGTATCTTTCCATGTGTACACACACTATGTGTGTGTCTGTGTCTAAAAGGCAAGATGTTTGTCTGTCTGTCTTTTTTTTTTTTTTTTTTTTAATCATCTCACCCCAAGCAAGGCATTCCACTGCCACTATTGCGCATGGGGCTACATAGGGGAAGGTAAAGAGAAGGAGTGGATAGACATAGGGAATGTCAGGAGAAAGGTGATAGATGAGTAAGGATAGCGAGGATGAGTGTCGGGCAGATGGGAAGAGTGTTTGATAGAATGGGAGCAGGTTAGTGTGTTAGGAGGTGTCTATTGACTTTACATTTAAATTCCTGGAGATTGTAGCCGTCGGGGAAGCAATCTTTTGGAAGAGAATTCCACAGTCGGGAAGTGCGAGGAAAGAAACTGTTGGAGTAGAAGTTACGGCTGCATTTTATCGATTTCACTGTAAAAGGGTGGGATCTAGTTGCTAATCTAGTATCTCGTGCAAATTCGTATTTAGGGGGCACCAGTGATCTAAGTTCATCGGAGCAGAAGCCGTGAAAGTATTTATAGAAGAGACACAGCGAAGCCACGTCTCGCCGGTGGGAGAGAGACTGCAGGCGGTCTGCCAAGTCGGTATCTATCACATTACAGACCCTCCTCTGAACCTTATCGAGAAGCCCGAGGAGAACAGCAGGGGCACCCGACCAGATATGGCAGCAGTATTCAATGCACGGGCGGATGGTAGATTTGTAAATGTGCAGGATAGATTTAGACGGAAAAAACTTCCGGGCCCTACACAGAGAACCGACTTTCATAGCAGCGGATTTAGCAATGGATTCGATATAGTCATTCCATTTGAGGTCCGCTGAAAGTGTGAGACCAAGGAGGCGTAGTGTTTTACTCTCTGGGAGGCAAGCCTGGTCCATGCTAATGGGAGGTAGGTGAGATTGTCGATGATGGTTAATTGACAGTAGCTTCGTTTTAGAAGCATTAAAATTTTACACAAATCCACAATTTTTATCTGATTCTCACCAAACTTCACACAAATTATCTGTTGTGTATTCTTGTTAGAAACCACACAACACAATAATAACACAAAACAGATATGAGAGGAAAAATTTAACTATATTGAACAAGATATATACAACCTGGACACAGTAGAATTCAGGAATACTAAGAATACTTGTTAGTAGGAATCAAATATATACAATCTTGTAGATAAGAAGTAAGTTTGGCCAATAAGTCTATATTCTTGTTGACCAACTATTGGTGATTCAACTGCTGTGACAAGCACTGCATTACAAACTCTGCCTTACACACTGTTTTACACACTGCCATTCTCTGTAGGCAGGATCATTTGTATGCCTTAGACGAGTCCATTTATATATGTAAAAAGGGGGTGACTCCCCAACATTATCTTCAGGCTTCTGGTCAGTTCATGGGCGACTTATTTTTTCTGATTTCCCTCCAATAATCGGAAATCAATACCCCAATATCTTCTCAGGTCTGATCAAGATCAGGAATTCAGCCCTTTTATTGTGGTTCTTGCAGCAGAATTCACTCTAACTTGATAAAATTATAGTTTTTAGTCTCAAACATTAGATTTTCTCAGACGACTCATTTTCCCTGATATCAGAAATCGATACTCTTGATATTCTATCGAATCTGATCAAAAACTGATATTCAGCCATCAATATGCCGCATTTTCTCCCATTTTACTCCCGATGAGTATAAGTTTTCATGGACTTACTTAGGTTAACTTATCCTTTGATGACTTATTTGATTCCCATATTGGAAATCGATACCCTGATATCATATCAAGTCTGATCAAAATCAGGTTTTCAGCCCTTTTATTTTAGTTTTTGCTTCGGGTTTGGCTCTAAGTAGGTATAATTGTAATTCTTAGTCTCAGCCATGATACCATTTACTCAGAGGACTTATTTAGCCTTCTAAATTCAGTTTGCGATGGAAAACTTATTTGACCTCAAAACCGAAAATCAAAATTTGACTTATATCCATTCATTTTTCTTTCAATCTATGGTTTTGCTTCGACTGGAAACAACTATTGCTTTTTAGTATTTTGTGCCAATGTCCAAAGAGTCTGAGCTCCAGGACCATGGATTAGTTTTAAAGCTTTCATTACACTCGAGCAACACCAGGCTATACTGCTAGTGTGTGTGTTTGTGTCTGTAAAAATTTATATATAAATAAATTATATCACTAAAAAGACAGAAAATTTATAGATAAAACAAACTGATCCTTACAATATTTTGGAGAAACTTTTAAAAAATTATGATCCTGTGCATAACAATTTATCAAATGCATTAGTTATACACTGAAAGAAATTCAACTTCGATCTCAAGAATAATGCACTTATTTAAATAGAAAATAAGTTATTCAGGTGGAAAATTTTTGAGAGTGCATCTATTGATTCTTGTCAAAATGTTGACTTATGCCCTAGATTTGTTCAAATATCTCTTAAAGGAAATACTCCTATCAAAAACAAATATACCTAACCATTTTTTAAAAAAATTATATGGCTGTCTCAAAACCTACTATTTAAAATACATAAATAATTTATCAAATTAAAATAATAATTATATTAAAAAATAAATATACATAAACGAATAAGTAAATAATAATTCAATAACTATTAATTCACTCTCATTTATTAGGTATTAAATTATATCGCTTAATGTACACCATTGTTTACCTTTACTTACGCAATTAGCTTTAAGAATATTTTAAAGCATTCTTAATTTGAAAACTTTGAAAACTTAACAGTATTTTTCCTCCACTTATGTTTATAAATAGATATTGCAAAATGAAGCCTTTACATTTACCTTGGAAAAGTCCGTTAAGAGATAAGACACTTTGGTAAAGAAAGGTTTACCTTTTGTTTTTATTTATATAATATCTTCAGTAAAAGGACGATTTATAGATATGTATTTTATTTATCTTAGAATTTTTACACTCACACACACACACACACACACACACACACACACATTTAATCTGATTGCCAACCAAGGTTAGAGAACTCAGTCTCTCTTACTATTTAACACATAGCCAGAGGAAGAAGATAAGCTTGCAAAAGGTATAAATCCTTATTTGCATTATAAGTGAATGTAAGAAATTCTACTGAAATTCAGACTCGGTCACAGCACCTGCACATACGCACATATGCATGCATATATTAAATTAAATATTGTTGCTCATTGTAACAAGATGACCACAATTTTGCCATAAAAAAGTGCTACTCTAATTAAGAGAAAACAATTCACTAAGATGAAAATGTTTAGAAAGTGTTTTAATTGCTAGTTCATCCTCAGGAAATTTGCATCCCAGTTCTGTTAGCATTTCACCATTCTTGGCAGATATTCTACCATCACAATGTGGGATACTTAATAGCAAAGATAATGGAATGAAAAACAATTTAAATAAAGTTGGCTAGATTATATACCCAAAACACACAAAAAAAAACATTTTACCTTTTCTAAATTTAAAATTACCAGTGTCCCTTGTTTGTGCTCTTGTGTAGTCACATTAATGTAAACAAACCTAGTCTGATCAAGTCCTATGGAATAAAACATATCACTTGAAAACTTTTCCCACTTTGTCATATCTTTCCTCCAAAGCTGTTCTTGAGATATATAAAAAATTTATATTTTGTTTATTCCATGTGGGTGCTCATCTTATGTGGAGAAGGATTTTATACTATTTATTTTGACTTACGCACATGTATACATGGTAATTTTTTTTTTCTTTTAAAGAAGGTAATTCTGTGTCCCGGTTTTGTTGTCTATTGTATATAAGCATTTGTAATTCTCTTGTTAGTGGCATTTTGTTTAGTTTACAAACATGGTCAGAACATTCTGATTGTTCCTACAATGCTTATGAATAGCTGGTCTGTTTTTATGAGAAGTACTTCTACGTGCAAATACCCTTGGGAAAGGTATTAATCCGTCTCTTCCTTCCAGTTATGGGTCAAATAGCAGGACAGATTGGGTTCTATAGCCTTGGTCGGCAACCAGTCTACTGCAGAAAGCAATGGCAACCTACTGCGGGATAATCTTCTGCCCAGTCAGTCATGTCTCTTTCGAGACATGATCGCCCAAGCATGTATCACGTATGGCACTCAACTGACTGACTTCTAGTGTGTGTGTGTGTGTGTGTATAGACAGATCTGTTTCGCTGTATCACAGCCCATCAGTACGGTTAGACATCTGATTGCTTTTTATCCAGGATTGAAACCCGACCAAATTGGCATCAGTTGGCGATTCCACCATATAAATTCTCAGTATTTCTTGTTTGTGTACATGTCTAGTTTCACCAACATAAATAAATTCAGTCCACTGAAGTCCTAAAGGACAATAATCAGTTGCACAGAAATTTTTCCCCACTTTGTCATACATCTGTCCTTGCTAGGGTGTGTGGCTGAGTGGTTAAAATGTTTACTTTCTTACCATCAGACCTGGGTTTGAATCTCATCATGGTTCATTTCTCTATTAAGATAACTTATTGATATTATTAGGCCATCCCAGTGGGCAGCATATTTGGAAAGTACATGAAAAGAATACCATGGATTAATCCAAGCTTTGTAAGTCAAATTTAATAACTGAAATTGTTTGCTGATGATTGTGTTAGCATGAAGTCACAAGTCATTGTGACTGAGGTTTTGAGCATATTGGTCTTGTTCAACCTTTTAATCATGCCAGAAACTGTAACTAGGTTCTGCTCGGCATTGTTGCAGCATAAACCACAGTTGAGCTCTATGGGTGTTAAATCAACGCAAATGTGTCTGTGTAGGCATCTGCAGCCCTCACAGATAGGCATACTCAGATACGAGTCACTAGCTATTTATATATATATATATATATATATATATATATATATATATATATATATAACGCGCTTGTATGTGAATGACTAATATATTATGCTCTGATTACAATTGAGCTCTCTGGAGAAGAAAATTTTAAAAACAGTTCCCACTTTGGCTATAATGCGTGACTCTTCAGAAATGAATTGAGTTCTCTCGGTGACTGGAGTCTGTATACATTGCTTATATACAAGATGTTAAAATTTCCCTTCTCTGATGCCATGCGCTGATGGCTTAGGGAGTAGAGACTCTGACTGACACCAAATCGGTCGAGTTTCGATCCCGGCCAGAAGCAAGTGGATATGTCTAGCCACACTGATGAGCTGTGATACAGCGAAACGGGCTTGTATGTGGATGACTAATATATATATATATATATATATATATATATATATATATATAATCTCCAAATGAATAAGAATGAAGAAAATAATTGCAACATTCAAAACATTAATTTAAAACAGTGCTCAATATAAAAATAGAGCAATGAACATTTATTATTAATTATTACATTAGAACATGTACAAACTACTACAAAACTGTACATTTTGTTTTGACATTGAAAGAAAAATGTCTCATCAGGTAGTTAACACACACATATGCAGAAGACCTTACAAATTCTTTCAGTTATAAAAATTCAAGTTCTAATCTTCATCCACAGGACCACCAAGGTTATTATCTTTAGTTTTCAACCAATTTGCAGTGTTAGATTAACAAATCAAGCAGCTACTTCTTCCTATCTCTTCTAAGTTCTGCTGACACTTAAGTTGGCTCTTCCCTTCCCTTAAGGTCATCTTCAGGGCCTTTTTCTTATCAAGGCTATAAGATATCTTGCTTGATCTTTTCTACAAGCCTTCCTGTTGAGACCTGAACTTTGTTCTGATTTAAAAGTACCCACTCAAATTCTCTCAGACTATTTCATGTGTCAACAGCCAGTTGGATAGATTTTTTTAATTTAGTTTGTGCAACTATTTACATTGTTGTCCTCATCTTTATTATTGCCACATTTACTATATTTCTGGCCATTGTACACTCCAACTGTTTTCAGGTGATATATGTTGGAATTTTGAACCAAACCAATTTAGTCCACGGGTGTAGATTGTTCTAATTCAATGTGCCATGCCTTTTATGGATATCTTAGTTTCAGTTAATTGCCTGTAGGAACTAAACTCTCTGGTTGAAACATTATGAATATCGCCATATAGATGAGGACAACAACCCACACAATGTAAATATTTACAATACATCATCTCAGAAATATAAACAGATATTCATTTTTGCAATGAAGTATATCTATTTTTTACTGTTATATTCTGATTGGTTAAAGCAGGGATTCCCAATCTTTTTGTTCTTCTGTATCCCTTGATATTTTTATAGATTCCTGTGTACCCCTAAAAATGGAAGATGAAAAAGAAAAACAATGAAATTGAAATTTTGGTATTTTATTATTGTTATGTTGTGTGTAACAGAAATTATCGAGTAAATAATTACAAACAACGGAAATATAGTAAATGGATATATTACCGGAAAAATAGTATTTACAACAGAGTTGTTAGTAGTATACAGGAACAAGGGTTTAGTAGCACGTATCGTCATAAGACGTACAGTCTGATAATAGCGCACTTCCGGTTCACTCCCGGAAATACTTGACTGACTTGTTATTGAGACTGGTTACTCGATTCCTCTTCCTAGGTCTTTCCACTATCACTTTATGTAGTGATTGGAATAGTCCATTATAGTAGAACAAAGGTGGAGAGCGCCCCAACAATTATGAAGTCTTTTTGAGTAATGAATTAAATGCAGGTAATTTATAAAATAGTTTGAGCCTTTATATTTTCCATTTTTAAACGAATTATTCTGCTTCCCAGGTTTCTACCATGAGTGGTGTCTTCAGGTGATTTTACCGTTTTATACTGTGTACTGGTCTTGTGGTACAGTGGATATCGGCTCGGAATGAGAAACCAGGAAGCCGAGTTCAAATTCCAGTTGAATCCATTGTATTCACTTACGTTCAAATACCCTTGGGAAAGGTATTAATCCGTCTCTTCCTTCCAGTTATGGGTCAAATAGCAGGACAGACTGCGTTCTATAGCCTTGGTTGGCAACCAGTCTACCACAGAAAACAATGGCAACCTACTGCGGGATAATCTTCTTCCCAGTCAGTCATGTCTCTTTCGAGATATGATCGCCCAAAGCGTGCTCATGTATGGCACTTAACTGATATTATGAATCCAAAAAATGTTATAGGCATCGATTTTTATCGTCTTTTACGAATCTAAGCAAGTGTGAATGACTAAACTCAACTTTTGGGAGAAGATAACTAAATAATGATATCAGAAAGAATAAATACAAACAAATGCAAAAAGTTGCGTATATCACGTATGGCACTTAACTGACTGACTGGTCTAACACTATTATGACCAAAAACTAAATATTAATCAATCAATATACATATATACATGCTCAAGAAAAAAAGTTTGGCTATTTTACAAATCCATGGGAAATAAATATTTCGCAGCCAAGCCACTCTTCAGACCCAAATCATACAACAGTGAATGTTTAAAATAATCAAAAAAATAGTCACGGGGGTGGGGGTGGGGGGGGGATAAAGAAAAATTTTAAGAGAAAGAAAAGGAAAATGAAAAGAGTAAGGAGAAAGGAGGTTAAACTTAACGTATTAGATTGACATGTAGGATCTATGGTCTAGATACAAATTTTCGTTAAAGAAATTTTAACATTGAGTTCTATTTGGAGTTTGTCTCCATTGGAATTTACCTTACAAAATACCAAGGATTCTACGGTGTGTATATATATATATATATATATATATATATATATATATATATATATATATATATATGACGGAAAGTTCTGGAGTTTAACGAAAGGGAATTAACAACCGATATATTCTACGTTTTTTTTTCTCTCTCTCGCTCTACTTATATATAGTTTTAATTATCTATAGTGGTCATTACTAAGTAAAAATACAAACTATATATTGATAACCAAAACTAAGCAATACCAATAGGCTTTTCTTTTACTTTTTTTTTTTAATCAACAAGCTTATTTATTCAAGGGGAAACTCTTTAGCAATGTCATAACAAAGATTGTGCTCAGGAGTTATAATCTGTATTTTGATTTAATTCCTCACAACACTAAAAATGCTGTCTCCAAAATCCATGTTGATGGAAATAACGAGTGTTTGAATAGCAAGTTTAGTGATCTCTCTGTATGAATTTTGCATTTAGAACCCAAACTCACACAAATTTTTCTCCAAGTACTCATCATGTGCAGAATCATTTTCTAGCTCCACCAGTTCCTCTTGCATACCTGTCCCGGCCTGCAGCACCTGAACATTTGTGGTACCTCCTGAAGAGTACAAATGTATCACTGGGAGTACTTGTACCCCAGTTTGGGAATCCCTGGGTTAAAGTATTAGTGCTTGAATCTCACCAGATTTGATTGGTTACGAAGGCAATTTCTTAATAATATTGATCAGTATCTAGCACTGTTTAAAAGTGACTGAAAACCATGTTGCAGACTGAACCAAACCTACTGAGTGAAACTGGATAAATGAAACTATTCAGAGATGTTCAATGACTTTGCTAGAACAAAGTCACAAGTCTTCATGATTGAGGTTCTGATCATGCCAGATTATCCTTTCTGGAAACTATAATTAATGTCTGTTCAGTATAGTTTTTTTTTTTGTTTTTTACTTTAATCATACAAGGCAGTAAAGCCACTCAGACACAAGGGGTTACAGGGTGTGGAACAATTAAGAACAAAAACATTATTAATGAGTGGAAAGAGAAAAGAGTAATCAGGAATATAGTAAATAATGATTGGCATTTTTGCAGATTAAAGTTGACTTGAAAGCATGAAGCTGAAAGGTAGTTCCACAGGTGAGAAAATAACTGTTAGCATGTAACTTATAGCTACATCTATCCAGCTTAACTGTAAATTGATGAAATTTCAATGCCAGTCTCGTACTGTGCTTAAATTCTTGAAGTCTAGTTATCATAGCAAAGAGTTCATTGAAAAACATGAAAGTATTTATAAAAAGGGCAAAGAGAGGCAACCTTATGGCAGTGAGAAAATGACTGAAGCTGAGCCACCTGATCAGGACCAATAATACTGCTGATTTTTCCTTAGATTTTATCAAGGAGCTCAAGGTTAATAACAGAGGCACAAATGGCCCGTATGTGGCAGAAATATTCTAAGCATAGATAAATGGTGGACATATAAATATGTAAGATAGATTCTGGATAGAAAAATTATCTTCCATGAAAGTGAATCAACTTTGAAGTATAAATGCTGTTGGTTTTGGGTGTTAAGAACAGACAAAATGTGACTTCGCAGACATCTGCAAGAGGGATCTCTTGAGACTAACAGATATGTACAGATTCATTTTGAAGATAACTTTGACTGATACCCATCCAGTTTCCTAAACTTTTAGGATGAAAAAACTTGATTCAACTTCAAAATGTTACTGGTTATGTACAGATTACAGTAAATAAATTAGACTTTAGATAATTTGCTTAAATAGATGATTGCAGTTTGCATTACTCTCACTGGAGATGAAAATCCTTACTAGGTTGTTAAGGGCTAAAATCTCATGGCAAACAGCTCTTCCTAACTTCTATTTTCAATGAATGAATTAAGCTCAATGTTTTTTATTCAAAAAGAAAGATTCTTAATTTTGTGGTTGATCAGGTAATTTCTGAGTATCTTCGATATTTGCTTGAAGGATATCTGGTTTCTTGACACTTGAGAGTTTAATCTTTGGGTTAGGTAGTGTAAAAAAAAACATTTTGGTTCATTGGAAAAAAAACTGTTAAATGAAGCAGAATAGAAAAGAGTTTCACTGATATGGGATATTCACTAATCATTGGAAATGAAATGAGAACAAACAACCCTATGAATTGAATAAAGGGTCACACTTAAAATTTCAAGGCATTTATTAAGAAGAAGGCTAAAAAGAAGAAGGCTAAAAAGCTATGATGTGAGAAAGGAAGAAAAAAAAAAAAAAGAAAAGCATTACCTTAATCTATTTTTTCCAGATTCCCTATTTTAGAGAAAACAAAGAGGAGTAACTGAAGACCATTAAAGTGGGGTGAGGAAGCATTTATTTGCTAAAGGAGAATTGATGCATTATGGGTCGGTGAATAAAAGGAATAAGATGTACTCTTTGTATAATGAATTCCTATCAAGTAGTTTTTTTTTTTTTTTTTTTTTCAATCATATCACTCCGAGCAAGGCGGTAACGCCACTGCTGTGCAGAGGGCTATGTAAGAGTGAAAAGATTAGAAGAGAGAAAGCCGGAAACCACATCCTAAACAGGGAACAAGGGATGAGCCTCTTCACCTGTTCAATAGATGTGGGTGGAGTGTGAACCGGGCGATAGTTTAGTCTATCTACTCCAATTGAAAAGAAAAAAAAAAG
This sequence comes from Ascarosepion bandense, assembly GCA_037127315.1. Lineage (NCBI taxonomy): Eukaryota > Metazoa > Mollusca > Cephalopoda > Sepiida > Sepiidae > Ascarosepion > Ascarosepion bandense. Next base: position 1,539,927 of record JBBBDQ010000166.1, on the reverse strand, counting down.
GAAAGTGAAAAGATTGGAAAAGAGAAAGCCAGAAACCACATCCTAAACAGGGAACAAGGGATGAGCCTCTACACCTGTTCAATAGATGTGGGTGGAGTGTAAACCGGGCGATAGTTTAGTCTATCTACTCCAATTGAAAAAAAAAAAAAAAAGAAAAGTGAAAAGATTGGAAAAGAGAAAGCCAGAAACCACATCCTAAACAGGGAACAAGGGATGAGCCTCTACACCTGTTCAATAGACGTGGGTGGATTGTGAACCGGGCGATAGTTTAGTCTATCTACTCCAATTGAAAAAAAAAAAAAAGAAAAGTGAAAAGATTGGAAAAGAGAAAACCATTGTTAGAATAGAATAAACAAGGACTGAATGAGGGGAGTATATGAGAGGAAAAAGGTTTGTGTTGTTTTGAAGAGTTGAGAGAGGGGGAAATAATAAATGAAAATAGGGATTTTTTTATAAATATATATATTTTCATGGGTAGGGATTGTTCTCCTTTTCCCTTTAAAGGGGATCAGTTTGCTAACAAGATAAAATCACTGAGTGTTTCATATCCTTTATAATTTATTTTTTTTTAGTACTATTCGGAATAGTACTAAAATGGAAATGGAACCACCTCTTAATTGCTGCTGTTCCCAGGTCCACCTTGACCCAGAGTGGTAGCACTTGTTAGGGTCCCAGCTATGGGCAAATAGTTAACCTCCCAAACTGGGGTCAAAACACTATGAAAGACTTTTATAGAAAAATGTACATTTTTTTAAGAAAAATATTAACAATACTTTTCTGAAGGAAAAAAATTATTACCAGCTATACATTTTTTGAATACAAACTAGAAGACATCTTCAGTTTTTTAAAACAAAATAAAAATTAAAAAGAATAAATTTTTCATCAAAATTTGATTAAATCAACCTTCTCACTATAATCGAACATTTAAAAGAAAATACCTTAAAACCCTACCTTCTTGGCATTAACCCACAGATGTTAGTATGCTGTTAAGCAAAACTCACTCAAACCCAAAAAATCTCAAGTGCATAAAAGTTTCAGAAATGTGGTATAGAAATTCTATCTCTACTCAACCCCTTTAGTCACCTTGACGTGGCATAATAGTTAGCAACTTGTCTTGTTAGAATCATTACAATTGAGTAGTGAATTTGATCCATATTGGGTGCCCCATACTTTTGGCTTTGTGCTACATCTAAGCTGCATTTAGAAAAATCACTTCTCCTCAACCACTTTACAAACTGCACATTATCTAAAAATTAACCAGCCTCCATATGTTCATCAGAACAATAGAAAAATGACTTGGGTTTGTTTCTTTACATTTTTATTCTTAAAGTAAATATTAATAGCCTAATATATATATATATATATATATATATATATATATATATATATATACCGTCCGCCCGTGTATTGAATACTGCTGCCACATCTGGTCGGGTGCCCCTGCTATTCTCCTCAGGCTTCTTGACAAAATACAGTGGAGAATCTGTAATGTGATCGATACAGACTTAGCTGACCGCCTGCAGTCACTCTCTTACCGGCGTGACGTGGCTTCCCTGTGCCTCTTCTATAAGTACTTTCACGGCTTCTGCTCGGATGAACTTAAATCACTGGTGCCCCCTAGGTGTGAACTTGCACAAGATTCTAGATTGGCAACTAGGCCCCACCCCTTTACAGTGAAACCAATGAAATGTAACCGCAATTTCTACTCCAACAGCTTCTTTTCTCACACTTCCCACCTGTGGAATTTCCTTCTGCATGATTGCTTCCCCGACAGCTACAACCTCCAGGAGTTTAAATGTAAGGTCAATAGACACCTCCTAACACACTAACTCGCACCCATTTCCTCTAATGCTCTCCCTACGTACCTCCCGACTCGTCTATCACCCTCCCTCTGACATTTCCTATACCCAATCGCTCTATGTAGCCCCCTGCGGTATAGTGGCAGTGGACTGCCTTGCTTGGGGTGATATGATTTAATAAAAGTTTGTTTTTGTTTTTTTTTTACATTTTTAACATTGTCAGATGACACTAATTAAAACTGAAGCTGAGGAGTTATTTGAACCAAAGCTCTTAAAGAATTTTTTAATTGTTAATTTGTTCATGGGATCCCTGGATCTTTATTAACAGCCTCCATATTGCTTGAATTAAATAAGATATTTCCAAAATAGTTGTTTGTGTAACCTGCAATTTGTTAAGCACTCACTCAAGTCCTGTGGACTTCACTGAGAAGTATGAAGACCCAACTCTCAATACATTAGGTGTTACTGTTATGGTTTCTGTATGATGTAGTTTTTTACAGGAAGAAGTTGCTCGCCTGCTGCCCAACAGGTGCATTCTATTATTTAGCAAATAAGTCTTCTCTTTTTTTTTTTTCTCTTACGTTGCTAGACAGCATATATACAAATTTATGGTGCCTCTTTGATTCTGGTATAGTATGTGGCCTACCCGGTTTGAATGTGTCCTACCTCAGTAAGAGTATATTTACAGATATAAGTATTCGGCTATTTATTGAAACTAATTATTTTCTCTAACCCTAACCCAACAAGACAGTTATAATACTTCCTTATAATATACTTTTTAAGGTAGACCACATACTATACCAGTGGCGTAATTTTATTGGCTACATTCAAAAGACAAGCCACATACTATATCGACACCAAATTTACTGTAGATTGTTTTACTATAAAAATGCATTACAATTGATTTTTAATTCTAGCTATTTAAAATATTGCTACATCACCAGATTTACAGACTAATACTTTAAACCACTAGGCTATCAGTGGGACAATTCTGTAGACAACTTGGAGCCTTAAGCCTAACCTGCCTTCTTATGATTGCTGTTTGTTTTATTTGACTGCACTTATTGAAGCTTTTCTCTTTTGTTACAGTTGCTGCTGCTGTTGTAGATTTATTTGTGGCTCTTATAGTGTATCTATTTCTATGCTGGGCCAACTTTCACTGTTGCTTATATACTGAAAGTATTTCTGAATCTTACATTGCCTGCTGTTGCTTATATACTTTCTTAATTCACCATAAAATATTGGTTCTTTTAATTCTATAAACTGGTACTTACTGTTATTTCCACACCAGTAGAGACATATAATAGCATAAATTACAACCTGTTTTGTGAAGTATTTTTATTTTGGGTTGTAGGTGTCATTTATCTGAATGTGTACTATTCTATTTTTTAAAAATTTTTTATAATGATCATTATACAAGCCCCATGAGCCACTGGACTTTAACTAAGTTAAAACTTAAGTCACATTTTTTCTTTTTTTGAAATCTTTAACTTTTTTTTTTTGTTCTCAATTGGAGTAGATACTTAACTATCGTCCGGTTCACACTGCACCCACACCTGTTGGACAGGTGAAGAGGCTCATCCCTTGTTTCCTGTTTAGGATGCGGTTTCCGGTTTTTCTCTTTTCTAATCTTCTCACTGTTTTTTTGTTTTTTTTTTCAATTGGAGTAGATAGACTAAACTATCGCCTGGTTCACACTCCACCCACGTCTATTGAACAGGTGAAGAGGTTTATCCCTTGTTTCCTGTTTAGGATGCGGTTTCCGGTTTTTCTCTTTTCTAATCTTCTCACTCTTATGTAGCCCCCTGCACATCAGTGGCGTTACCACCTTGCTTGGGGTGATATGATTAAAAAAAAAAAAAAAAAAAAAAGTTACAGAGTAAGGGACACCACCCCAAGCAAGGAGCTACTAAAAGTGAAAGAGAAGAAAAAGGCTTTATAAGGAATCAGAAACCCAATCTTAAACAGGCAACCAGAGATAAGCCTCTACTCCTGTTCAAAATTCTGGGAAGGGGTGTGAACCAAATGATAGGCAATCTATCTACTCCTATTAAGGGGTAAGGGGAAAAAATGTAAATAATAAAGTTTTAGGGTATAGGTAGAGACATCAGAAGTATAGAGTTGAAGTAGACTTTATAAAGAACCAGAAACTCAATCCTAAATAAAGGATAAACCTCTGCTCATATTTAAAAGACTGCGAAAAGTGTGAACAGGGCGATCAGAAAGTATCCAATCCAAACCAAAATGGAAACACCCATGAAAAATGATCAACAGTATCTTTATTATAGTCACTTATTTTTGGAAAATGCCAATTTCCTATTTTCCTTCAAAATGAGCCTGCACAGCCAGGCAACAATGCCATAACAATGCATCAGTGAAAGTGTTACAGATAAAAGTATTTAAAAGCTGTAAGTTGTTCATTGCTTATATTAAAGTAATAGAAATTACTTTCATAGTATTAAAATGACTCTCAGTTTTGAGTCTAGCTTCTGACCTGCTTAATTCATTTTATCTATCTTCCTCTAAATTTTAAAACTTTTTAATCATTTTACCCTACAGAAAGCAATAACCCACTAAGATACAAGGGATTACTGAGTGTTGGAGAATATTAGAAAAATATTCTATTAAGGAGAGAAGACAATAAAAGAAAAGGAATTAAGAAGACAGAAGATCATGATTGACATTGCATTTAAATTTTCGGAGATCAAAGCTGACAGAGAAGCAAGAAGTGTGATAAAAGAAACTGTTAGCATTGAACTTATATTTCTAGCCAATTAAAGTGTAAAATAAGGAGATATTACTGCCAATCTAGTACTGTGCTCAAATTGATAAAGTTCAGGTATTTTAGAGAAAAGTTCATTAGAAAAATTACCATGAAAGTATTTATAGAAATGACACAGGGAAGCTATGTTATGGCAGTGGGAAAGTGAATAAAGCTGAGATGCCAGGTCAGGACCAATAATGTTACAGATTCTTTGGATTTTATCAATAATCTGTAAATATATAGTAGGAGCACCAGGCCAGATATGGCAGCAGTATTCAAAGCAAGGACGAATAGTAGACTTGTAAATATGTAAGATAGATTCTGGTGAGAAAAATTGACACTGAACTAGCTTTCCTAACTGCAGGGTTAGCGATTGATTCAACATAACCTTTCCACTTTATTTCAGCGGAAAACTTAATTTTGATTGTGTTTTCACTTATTTCTGCTTTTTTCTCTGTTATTCGCTCAGGAGCCAACTGAAATTTTGACTTCATGCTGACTTTCTCTGCACTTTTAAGAAGCCCCCCTCCCCCCCATTTTAACTCACAGGTATCCCCTTGTCAGTGCAGTTCTAGTTACAATGCAAATGAAGCATTTGCAAGATGGGACAAAAATAGAATGGAGAATTGCCAGCAATTACTTGCAGCTGGGTTCAAAAGATGGGGGCCCCACCCTGTTACACAACCTGAGCTGATAAAACTCCACCCTTAAAGCTTTCATCCTCCTTCCTGATGTTGAGAGGTAAATATTTTTTTTTTTTTAGAGAAGCAAGATTTAAGTTCCTCTTCTCCTTTCCTATTATTTGCTTATGTTGAATAAACTTTATTGGACAGTTCTTTTGAAATTTTTCTTTCTGCATGAACAGCTTCATGCTCTCCAAATAAATCATGCATTTTTCAGCTTTTATTTTTCTGCTTTTAGTCTTTTGATGAGGTAGCTTGAATTTTTTGTATGTTAAGAACTGTTTAGCTTTTTGCTGTAGCTTTCACTAGTGTAATAATTTCAGATACCATGGGTTTATTTACTTTTTACCCAGTAGAAGTAGATATGTTCACACACTTTCTAACTTTATAACAGGAGTAGAGATTTATCCCTTGTTTACTCTTTAGGATTGGATTACTGGTTCCTTCTAAAGTCTTCTCTTTCACTTCCAGTAGCCCCCTTGTGTCTTAGTGGCATTACCTTGCTTGGGGTGAATTGATTTAAAAAAAAAAAAAAAAAAATATTAATGACTGGGAATAATTTTCCGGATTTTCCTGGATATTTCATATCAGTTAATTCTCTTGTTTATTCACATTTGTGTTCTTTCATCCATTGAACCAGAATATATCTTTTCCACATTAACCAACATAGGGATAGAATTCCTGACTGCCAGGAAACTAGATAAACTCTAAGAAATGCTTGGTCTTGTTTCTTGGCATGTGAAATGAAAATAATCTACATTGTGGTCTGAACAAAAGGTTTGTTTCAAAATTCTGAGATGGCTACACCTGAACAAGATCAGAAAATACAATGGCAGAAACATTGGACTTAACAACCAAGATGAGGATACTAATTTGAATCGAAAGGCGTCTAATAATAATTTCTCATCTTAAAATTCCATTTTAAATTGGTTTTCATTCTTTAAATTTAATTACACACAAAGATATAATGCTAAAAAAAAAAGAAGCAAAATTATAAGTAAAGCTTTCACTTACATCTCCTGTCCTGGGTATGATGATAAAGTACATTTGGCAGCAAGACCTCTGATTGGGAGATTTTAAATCTTGAGGAGCGTGGAACTACCTCTTAATTGCTGTTCTTCTCAGATGTACCCTGAACTAGGCTGATAGCACCTGTTTGTGTGTAGGTGCCCAACCAACTCCCAAACAAAAATCAAAAGTACATTTTTATGGTAAAATTACTAATAATACATTTTTATAGCAAAAAGAAAATGAATATAACACTAGAATGACCAACAACACATGTTTGTAATGAAATTACCAATAATGTTTTTTTTGTTTGTTTTAAATTACTAATACATTTTATTGTCTACAAACTATGTATCTAAAAAAACATACATTTACACTGAAAGTATAAAAGTATGTACAAAATATCTAGTTGAAGGCATAACATTGCATCCAAAATGCTTAGATTTTGGCAATAGATAACTCTGAGGTTGATATGCTGTTAATTCTGTACTCTACTCAGCCTCTGGAATGCATTCTTTGCCATGCCAATGCACCTTCAGATCTCAGTGTTGCACTTTCCATTCTCTGTTAGAACAATTCCTATGTATTTAAATTTCTGTACCTTGATTTTAGTATCCCTGGCCTGTGGTTGGCGTTTTGTCATCTTTTTAGAGAACCAAAAGTCTGATAACAAAGAGGATTGTTGCATAACCAATTTTAAAGGCAAAGATCTTCTTGAAAGCATCTTTCAAAATAGCTATCCAAATTTTGAATAGTTTGTGAAAGGTCTGTAATATTGACACTGAAAAAGGAGAATTTCATAAGGCACTCAACTCTTACTGCCTTTTTCTATGGGAGGTGGGGAATCTAGCACAGCCAGTAATATCTTTCGTTTTTGTTTTGGAATTTTTTTTACTTGTTCCATAAGCTAAAGAAAGTTATTTTATTTCTTTCTTGCACTACATGTAATATTCTTGCAAATGTATGTTTGTGTGTTAAAGATCAAATGCCTATCAGAATCAAACAGTATAAGAGAAAGGACAAACAGGAAATGTTTATCAATCAGTTTCAATTTTATTAAAGCTTCATCAGAGATTAACAAAAAAAAACTCAAGACAAAACTTTTTCAATTATTCTGGGTTGATTCTCATTGGCCAGTCACAAAAAAAAAAAAACATTAAAAACAGGTAATTCTATGTGTGTATAAGTTTGTAAAAATTCTAGATTGTCTAAGTGGGTATTGGATGGTAATCTGTATTCATAATTGTGTGTCCTGTCTGGTAGGAGGAGTTATTGTGTATTTATGTATATATAGGTGTGTGTGTGTGTGTGTATTTATATATATATAGGTGTGTGTGTGTGTGTGTGTATGTATATATATATATATATATATATATATATATATATATATAATTATAAGGTAATAAAATCTCAAAGATTTTATCACTTAAGCATAATTTTTAGTGTATAGTCATATTTGAGTAAAAGCTCTGTTTATTGATAAAACTATATATTTTGTTTACTAGCATGAATATTCAAGAAATCTTATTAAAAAAAATACGCAACGCTTATTTTTATTAATGAAAATTTCTCAAATATTCATAAACAAAAATAAATAAATATACTGTTTAATAAATAAAAACAAAGTGTCTACTCAAATATGAGAATCCACTAAAAATAACATTTAAGTGATGAAATGTACCAGAATAGTGAATAAAAAATAAAATCATTTTAGAAATTGTATTGTTTAAGTTTGGATACAAAACTGAGCAGGCATAGAATTTTGAGAATCTATGATGATGAGAAATATTTTGCTCAGAGAAACTATTCAGCCTTGTTTGAGTAGTAAATGTACTTAATATAAGACAAGAAAATGTACTTAGTCAATATAAGCGTGTTGATCTAACAATGGTTTTCTTTGCCAAGAGAGTCACTGGTTTGAATGATGCAAGAAGGAACGCTTTTCTTTAATAAGATTTCTTGAACATTTGAAAATATAAACAAAAATATACCATTTAATAAATAGCAAAAATAAATATACTGTTTAATAAATAAATGGGCATTACTCAAATATGAGTTCACTAAAAATAACATTTAAGTGATAAATTAAATATATATTAGCTTTTTTTTCTTGTCCTCACAATACAAGATCCAAGAACATCTCAAGATAGTGACGCTGAATGAAATTGTTGTATGAAGATAACTGTTGATTCAAGACTTGAAAAGGTTAAGATTGTAGTGATCAAGGAAACTCCCCCTTAGGAATCTGTTCCACAAAGTAGTGGTTATTGGAAAGGAGCTTGTCAAATGATCAGGGAAACTATCCCCTGGAATCTGTTTGACAAAGTGCGGTTATTGGAAAGGAGCTTGTCAAATGATCAGGGAAACCATCCCCTGGAATCTGTTTGACAAAGTGTGGTTATTGGAAAGGAGCTTGTCAAATGATCAGGGAAACTATCCCCTGGAATCTGTTTGACAAAGTGTGGTTATTGGAAAGGAGCTTGTCAAATAGAACTTTCTTCTTGCCAGCAATATGGCGTGAATGAGATTAATTTGAATTGCATAAGTAGCATGGTGGGTCTAATCTGTAACAAGAGTGTGTGCAGACAAGCAGCGGCAGCACTAAGGCTTAAGGATCTGAGATTTACACAGCAGCCATCAGGCTTAAAACTCCAAGTTTTACTTAGCAAACATGTTAGGTGTAATTCTTCAAGTTCTCCACATAGAATTGTTCCATAAAGCAATAGCTGAGTGAATTTAGTGGTATAGTAACTGTAAGTTCAATCCCTGGGCCAGGCGGACAGTGCGTATTTGAACTGAGTGGAAACAAGATGACCCGTATTAAAAATGATAACTAGATGAGATATTCCTAGATATGGGCAAAGGAATGAGAACAGTTTAACCTCATAATGATTTGTTTGAATGAAAATAGACCTGATGAAGACTTAGCACAACAGTCAAAACGTTATAACAATGATAAAGATATTTTAATTTTACATGTAAATACTGTAAATAAGTTTAATATGTGTTGTTTTTCCTATATTTTTTATTTTAATTTTTTCCACAACTTTACTCGAACAGTGTGTAGACAGAGTACCGATTGGGAAATGAAACAATGTCTTTTAATGAGACTATTGTTTCTTTGTGTTTCAGGAAAGCTTTGTTGAATCCACCAGCTGCACTAACTGAGCTATAAGAGCACAACAGCTTTCAGATGATTAAATCTATTCTTTCAAACTCAATTCTACTCTATCCCATAATACTTATTACATTTCAGTCTATATCTGTAAATATAAAAACTATTATATCACATAGGTAGTAAAAAAAATTCAACCTGAAAAGTAATACTATTTTGTTTAACTCCTATTTTCCTGGCATTAGTTTGAACTAGTTTTTCTCAACCCTTTTTTTACTTCAAGGTACACTTGTAGGATAACTAAAAATCTAGGGGAAAGTTCAAATTTTAATAAGGAAAAATTAGTCATGAAATTTGAAAATAGAAAAATAAATAACTCTTGAAATAAGCATTTATTTTTAAGGCATTACATTGTATATTTAAGTTTGCTTATGTGAAACCTGTGCTTTGGTAAAAAAGAAAATTGCTTTTAATTGTTGTCTTTTTTGGTTTAGTATTCTCAAAGATGAGCAGTATTGTTTTCATTTCAAGGAACATGTAAAGAATCTTGTATGTGTTATTTTCATTTGTTTTTATTTTTTATTTTGGAGAGGCTGATAATGACTGATTGAAATTCCTTTAGGAAGGCAAATACTGTCCATAGCACTATGGTGCGGGAGGTTACAGGTTCAATCTCCAGCTAGGTCATACCAAATCAGACTTTAAAAATGGTACTCTACACCTGTCTGCTGAGCACTCAGCAACCAAGATATGGATTTGAGAGTAAGTGTAGCAGCAAAAGAAAAGGGAGCTTTCAGGTCACCTTTGACCTAGCAATCTATCAACTTACTGAGGAAGGTAAAAGGGAAAGATTATCTACTCCTTAAAGAGTAAAGAATTTAACATTCAGTTTAAAATATCATATGACAAAGACTAGAACTAGGCATGGAAGCCATATGCTTGGTGCTTGGAGAGAGAAATGTCAGACATGTTAATTGTTAGTGGCTCTGAACAAGAAATCACCAAGTTCAGTTTGAATTCTTATTGAATTAATTTCATTCACTTTATTTGTAAAGCAGTCTTTCTTGGCAACCTGTCATGCAGAAGAGAAGTTCTGAATTCAAAGCCAGTTGGATAGGGCATGAGCAGGTCCATCCCATAAAAAGACCTACTTGTTACATAAACTATAGCAGCAACACCTAGCATGTTGATAGCTGTCACTCCCATACTCCTCAGTAGAGTCTATGAGGCTAGCATAAGTGATTGAGTATATGAGAAAAAAGAAAAAGGTTATCAGTTTAAAATGATGCCAGAACTATATAAAGCTTAAGTTTACAAAGCATGAGTTCACTTTTAAATTAAGTGGTTGGGTTCGTTAAGTCTACGTACATGCAAATACTCTTAGTAAAATTATGAATCCATCTCTTTTTCTCCCCCCCCCCCCCCAGCTATGAATTGAGTAGTAGGACAGAAATTGGGTTCTATAGCCTTGGTTAGCAACCAATCTACTGCAAAAAGAAATGGCAGCCTACTGCATGGAAAAGTTATTGTTTAGTCAGTCATGAATTAAAAGAAACATGATCAACGAATCGTTTATCATGTATGGCACTAAACTCACTGGGGCACAATTTGTGTTAGGTTGGATATTTTATTATTGTTGATGGGCCAACTTATAGAGAAGATGCTGCTCTCATTCTAACATTAAATTGAATTAAAAGCAAAATCTTCATTGTTAACATTTGGACTATTTCCTTCATCTTTGTTGCTATGATAACATTTTGGCTGTTGTGCCCTCTGGCCTTTATCAGGTGTATATCAACCTGCATAACCTACAAAGAATTCTAAACTGAGCCTTTTATGGATAGACTGTCCTTGTTCCACTGCCCTTTCTTTGGAAATCTTGTCTAGTTTTTATTTTTAAAACCAAAAAGATCTAGATGACATCTGCTAACTCATATCTGAATCTTCCTGTTTATTAAGGCAGCTAGCCAATTCCTGTTGAATACGCCTGCTCAGGCACATTTGTGTTTGTTCAACACCCCCAGAATCCTCTTGTGGTTTATACTGTGCAACTATGCTGAGCAGGCCTTAGTTACAGTCCTTGGGAGAGAGCGCATTATCTGGTGTGATCAGCAATCTGAATAATTCAAACCCTCAGTCACAATGACTTGTAACTTTGTGCTAGCAAAGTTTCAATGTTTCCTTAAAAAGTTCCATTTTATCCAAGGCTTGGATCATACCATGGTATGATTTTCAGACACTTAGCAAAGTCACCACATGCTGGGATTGCCTCTCTAAGCTGATAACATCATGGAGTCACCTCCCTGACAAACTGATGATGGTGAGATTTGAATCCAGATCTCATGGTCTGAAAGCAAACATTGTAACCACTTAGCCATGTAATTCTAATGTAATTTCTTTTTATAAGTTAGAATCATAGTTACCAATCAGTTGCCATATTGGTTTACTTGAATCAAGATTTCATTTTTCTTGGGTTTGTTTCCCTCTAAAACAGACTATATATATTAATTTTACTTCATTGGAAAATACAAAATGCAATATGTTCACAGGCAAAGTTGCAATCTCTTTGCTGGTTAGATAAAAAAGGAGGTATAGGAACAAGGTGTACAGATTTCACTAAGACTCTACCTTTATGGCTCACGTGACTTCAGATTGGTTGGCAAAGAATTTTTGTGCTTTTATGTATAACATGTAGTCTCTTAGCTTTTGTGATTTGGACAGTGAGATGAGTTCAAATTCTACTCAAGTTTGTTGTATTCACTTCGGTACAAATATCCTTTGGAAAGGTGATTTTATACCCCATCAGGTATGGGTTAAATAGTAAAATCTGTATATGGAAAAGTTATTGTTATCTCAAATTGTTACTGCAATATTTACTCTGAAAAGGAAAACAAAAAAATGAATTTTTTTAAAATTTGTTTCAGCTTTAACTTACTCACAAAGGGTTGATACAGTACTATGCCTGGGGTGTTTTTTTTATATATATATATATATATATATAGAGAGAGAGAGAGCGAGCAAAACCCCAAACAAGTAACACCACAATGCCAAGAACTCATTAAATGAAGTCACAGTAATAAAGGCATCTGATCAAGGCATGTAATTCTTTCTGCTGTGGCAATGAAGTCATCTTCAAGTCTAAGGACAGTTTTATTGAATGATCTTTCTCTGTTTTTGTAAGTTGAACATATGTATAAGTTTGAGGAGATATTGATTTTTTTTTTCTATTGAATATCTATTCATATTTATGTTAAAATCTTTGTCCTATTATCTACCGCACCCTCTGTGTATTTGTTTATGAGTCATTCTGTGTCAAATCAACAAGGGTGTGATCACCACCACAGATTTTTTTTTTTTTTTTCAAATTTGGTACTTATAGAGTTTCATGATATGAATTAATTAGTTCCTATTTTACATCTCTAGGTCAAAGGGTTCCTGAGATATTACCCTTTGACTTTTGCCAAAAAGGTGAATTTTGGAAAATAGTCATAAAGTTTAAATACTAATATCTTAGTTGTTTTTTCCTTCACAAAGCTAAATTATATAGCATTTTAAAGAACTTTGATAGATTTAAAAGGTGATGAATTTATATTTTTGTTTAAAGGTCAAATAAGATAATTTGAATTTGACTGTTAATTTCTCAAAACAAAAAAGGGTCTCTAATTTTTTTTTTTTTTTTTAACAAATTTGTCTGCCTTATGGCAAGATATTTACAAAATTTTATTGATGGGCCTTTGACTGTGGCCTGAATAACAAGGGTTTTACTGAGTTAAACCAAATTCACGATGACAGATTTCGCTATTTGCTACTACATGCGAACATTTTTATATCTCTCAATATATATATAAGTTATATATCTTTAGAAAGCTCTTTGAATGCTGATTAATATTCACATAACATGTCACTCAATAAATCCCGGGTCTGGCATATAGATGGCATTATTAATAAAAACATCCACATGATTTTTAGGAAGTACTGAACTTTAAATGGCATGTAACAAAATTGGGGCCCAATCAGATTATTAATTTACAAATTAGTTATTTAATTTGGACACTGCTCCATTGGAAACATTGGTTAAGAGGTGGTCTGCTGACTTTAAATGTGGTTGTACAAACACAAATGATGCTGAACTCTCAGGTCACCCAAAAACACCAAAAAATATCCGCAAACTCAGTTTGGCTACTCGTAAATTGAAGTTGCATGAGCTAGCAGAGGAGTTGAACATATCAGAAGGCAGTATAGCCATCATTTTGCATGAACATTAGTCAGTGAGAAAGCTGTGTTCAAAGTGGGTGCCGTGTTTGCTCACAGTCAATAAAAAACAGTATCGTATAGACAATTCAGAGCGTTGTTTGCAACTGTTTCAATGAAACAAGAAGTTTTTGCATAATGATGTGATATTGGATGAAACATGGCTCCATCACTTCAGTTCAAAGTCAAATCAGCAGTTAGCTGAGTGGACAGCAGCTGGTGAAAGCTGTCCAAAGCAACCAAAGATGCAAACATCAGTAGGCAAGTTTTTGGCCTCCATATTTTGGGCTTAAAAAAGGAAGAACTATCAACAGTGAATATTATATCGCATTATTTGTGTGTTTGAAGGAAGAAATCGTCAAAAAACAGCCACAAATGAAGAAGAAGTGATCTTTCACTAAGAGAATGTACCGTGTCACAAGTCAGTTGCAACGATGGCAAAACTACATGAATTGCACTTCAAATTGTTTCTGCATCCACTCTATTCTCCAGATCTGGGCTCCCAGTGACTATTGGGTGTTTGTAGACCTCAAAAGAATGCTCCAAGGAAAAGAGATTTGGCTTCAATGAAGAAATGATATCGGAAACTGAAGTGTATTTTGAGGCCAAAGACAAATTGTTCTACAAAAAAGGCATTGAATTATTAGAGAAGCATTGGAATCAGTGTATCAGCCAAGAAGATGTTGATGAATAAAGTCCAATTTTGCCTGGGATTTATTTAGTGATGGGTAAAGAACTTTGATCATAAATCAGCTAAATTTGTGTTATTTGTGTTTAAACGTTGACAAATTTGGTAAAAAATAAACAACTTTATTCTTGGTTGTGTTTAAATTAACTTTTTAAAATGTACTGAGCTCAAACCAAAAGAATCTGTTTTAGCAGGTGGTATTGGAAAACAGTGTCTGTGTTTGCACAATACATCAAAATATGAATCTGATGATATGGTTGAGGGGGGGCATTTTGTACGCTGACTCAAGATAAGCAATATAATTTAATAGATTACCACCAATGCATAGGTGCTGTTATATTCAGTTTAGCAATATGTAACTGCTACTTGGACAACTGCTCAGCTTGTAGTAATTTGATGGCATATATATATATATATATATAAGAAATTTTTAACTACAAACAGTGATTATAAACTGATAGAACCCCACTGCAAATTGCATCGCAATCTACAGAAGAATTTATTGAAACTTTTTGTGCAGGTCTTCAAACCTTGAAAAAGCATGATTTCATTGTTGAAGAACAATCAAAATTTTGTTCTAATGAGAGTAGTTCTTTGATGGATTGTTAAGTTATTGCTGATTTTGCTGAGAAATAGTCATTTATAAACACATATCATGGTTTTTGTTTTTATATTTTTATTCTATTTTAGTACAGAACTCTTTGGATTGGTATATCTATTTAAACACAAAATGCTAACAAATGTTGTATGTGCCAACTGAATGTAGTACAGCTTAACTGCTACTTTTTGTAAGCAGCACTTTTTATGAAGTATTGTGCAAACTCACTTCAAAGATGAGAACAAAATATTAGATTTTTGTCATTTCTTGAATCCTGGATGGAGGAGTATTTTTGGGGATCTTTGTTGTTGGCCTTATATATGTAAGTCTTACAAATAGATGCTTTGTGTTGTGTCAATCAAGATGTGTTTTTATTTTGTTATTTTTCTTTTTTTTTTTCTTTTTTTTTCATGCACAATTTATAAAACACCTACACACCAAATGGTACCAAAATAATCCTAATGGCTATTCTGTATAAATATTATGCACTTAAATGTTGATTATCGCTTCTGTACCACTCCCTTGCATCTCTGTATGCAACTGCTGCCATTACCTTGCTTATAGGCAGGCAAGTGGCAGCAACTGCCCCCACGCTCTGCTCTACTTCACAACTGTTCAGAGACAAAGAATTTATTGCGTGCACTATTCACCTCACCTGATGAATGTGCATGTGGTGACAATGCATTCTGCGTTTTTTTTTTCTTTTCTGTAACATGACAAGGTTTTTTTCCTCTTTAGATGTGTTTATTTCCTTGTCTACTATTTTATATATATATATATATATATATATGTTATGGAGGAAAGTTGTATGATAAAATACAAAAAGTTTTTTATGTGACTTGTTTCGTCCCTTAGGGCTTCATCAAACTAAAATTGCTCACCATAGTGTGTCTGAAGGGACAAAACCCGTCACATCAAAACTTTTTCAGTTTGTCATATATATATATATATATATAGAGAGAGAGAGAGAGCTATGGTTGGTTTCACAGATAACTAGGATGTCTAAAAATGTTGTATTTGGGCAGCAATCTCTCTTTTATGCAGGTTTCATTAAAAATGACAGGCATAGTGTGATGGTCAAGTTTTTTTATATAATTTTTCATGTGATCTCATGATTCCTTTCTTTTGAGGACATAAATTGTATAAAAATTGTCCAAATGTTTTGTTTATTTGAGCACTTCAGGCTATACTTATAGCCATTTTCGAGGATAAATGTTATTTTACATGTAACAGAATGTAAGTGGTTTTAAGTATAATTTGTAGTAGTGGTATGTGTTATGTACTGAACACCGTAAGAATGTTATTAGTGTGTTTTTAGTTGATGTTATTGAGTGTTGGGTTTTTCATTTTTATTAAGGCCTCCATTATTTTTAGTCTTGTTTTGCATGTGGATGATGTTATGATATTTGTGTTTTCAACATGTATGTTCTGGATAGGGTTTGGTAGGTCTCCATGTTTGTTTAAATGAGATTGAATTGAGCTTTGTTGAGAGAGATGCAGTGTCAGTCTTTGAATTAGTTTTGTCATGGTATGCTAAATATAATTATTCACAACATTAGGATCAAGAACACAGTTCTTCAAAGGATCTCTCTCTCCCTATATATATATATATATATATATATATAGGGAAAACTATGACAAAGTGAAAATGTTTTGTGCAATGTGTTCTGTCTTTTTGAACTTCTTTGAACTAGTTGCTAACTGAAATGAATCTAACCATAACTTTCAGTGAAAAAAAATGCTATTCTGTTTTTTTTGTTTTTTTTTAAGCAATCCACTAAGATGAAAATGTATACAATGTGATTTAATGGCTACATCATCCATAGTAAGTTTTCATCCAGGTTCTTGCATGTTACCTTTCTTAGTAGTTTTTCTATTATGAAATGTAGGATATTTAATAACAAAAGTAATAAAAACAAAATCAAAAAGGAAATTAAATTTAAGCTATATATCAAAACCTATTTAAAAAAAAAAAAGTTTAATTTAAAATTCTCAGCATCCCCTCTCCTTCATGTGCATGTATAGTCACATCAACATCACTTTAGTCCAATGAATTTGTAAAGGATGAAACTCATCCACTTTTCCTTACAATTGTTCTTAATATATAAAAATTTATATATCCTTTTCCTGTATATAGTTTGAAGTTATGCAATATTCATGCAAGAGTGCTCAATATCCAGAATTGTGCTTATATAGGTATAAGAGTAGATACTGATATCAACACCAAATAGTGAAAGTCAGTTTCATGATTGGACACAATTTTCAGGCCATCCAACCCACATGCTCTGAAGATTGCATAAACATGACTGTCGCTATTCAATGTTTATTGTGTCCATGAATTATATATATATATATATATATAATTACTGAGTGCTTGTTTTCTAGTAAACTTGTTGACTAGGGTGGCTAAATAATCTGTTTTGTAGATACCCACTCAGGTACATTAGGCATACTTCAATGCCCAGAAAGCTAACCTGTGGTTTATAGTGCAGCTGTTCTGAGTAGGTATAACTCTATAAGGTGAAGTGCATAGTCTAGTATCATCTGTGAAAACACTAGCTGTATCCCTGTAAAAATCTTTGTCAAAGACACTGCAGTCAGGTATGGTTTCATGTACCAAAACTTCATTGCCCTTAACCCCAAGTACTCAATAGTAATTTTGTGTACCACCAGAGTGTTAGTCCTTTATCACAATTTGGAAATGTTAACTGAAAATGAAGCTTCATCGTATACTTGTAAACACAATTTTCAAAGAGACTCTTAATTATGTTACTAAAAATTGAAGCATTAATGGAGTAACTAACCTAATCTATGTTACCCAATCCAATACAACTATTTGAACTTGAATCAATTTTAGTTTGACGGCTCCAAATTCCATTTCTATATGTTCTTGACAAGAAAGACTTCATACTTAATAGGAACAGGCATGAATCCACTTCTCCCCATGCTCTGTTCTATTACCAGATATTTTGCAATTGCTAAATGTAGTCCTATTCTAATAGTTTCTTCTCTTGCATCTCTTGTCTTTAGAATGTCTTCTTGCTTTCCTGTCCACTACATGCAACATCAATTGTCATTATGTTTTAGTTTGTTCATGTGGTTTTTTTTTTTTTTTTGTATCCAGCTTTTTGATTGTGCTTTCTTATCCATAATGTTTCTAAGTTTGTTTGGTTTTTTTTTCATTCTAAGTAACCCCTTGTGTCTTTATCACTTTGCTTAGGGTTAAATGATTAAAAAAAAAAAGAGGCTTTATCTTGATGAATACAAAGATGGTTTGACAGTGACTGACCAAATTATTTTCTTGTAATGTCTGTCAGGTTAATTGCTGAAAAATACTTAATCCTCAACAGTTAACCATGACTAAATATAAAACTACCAGGTTTTATCTTCCTAATCATTTTTGCCATCTCATCTCTTTCACAATTCATTCATCATAACCATTTTAACATTAACCCTCTATCTTGAGTGGCTCTCAATGCTAGTATGAGGTAAACTTTAGTATAAAAAAAAAAGATATTTTTGCTTATATAAACTATATTGAATAAGAAATTTGTCTTTTTAATAACATGTCCATGAAAGGTTGTGGCATTAAAAAATTTAATGAATATTATCCTGTGTCAGGAAGAATGTTTCATTGTTAATATCTTCTCTTTGAGTAAAATTAGAAAACAAAACTCTGTTCATCCATAATAATGATATCCAGTAAAAATACACTGCTAAGTAGAACAGCTTACCAAATGGATGTCTACTAATTCTGTCACAGTAAGGAGTACATGATAATGGTTTCTTGTGTTTAAGATGGGTCACAGTTACATTTTGGCAAATAGTTTCCAAATAACTATACAGGCTTGTTTTATCCTTTCTAAAACAAACTCATCATGTAAGTCTTCTTTCTTACTTTTTCTCTCTTGTATATAAAGAAACATTGTTATCAACACTGTATAGTTAGTGACTGGCTGTTTCATGCCACAGTTAGACAAAATCTTGTCTTCCATAATGACGACATTCTGTTTTTGTATAATGACAGACAGTCAAAGGTACTTGAACAAAAACTGAACAAAACATGAACATCAGACAGTTTATCCTCAATTTTTATTTAGATTTGCAATATCTTATCAAAAACTTGAAAAATACAATAAAAATCTAAACAGACTTGGTTAGTCTTATGGCTTAAATATACCATATATATATATATATATATGTGTGTGTGTGTGTGTGTGTATGCAAGTTTCATTAAAAATGACAGACAAGGTATTGTGGCTGAATTTTTTTATATAATTTTTCCTGTGTGATCCAGGTTCATAAATAATTACATTGGATACATCACAACCCATTTGATGAGAAGACTTGTGTTGCATATATAGTTCAATTCAGTCTCATTTAAGCACACATGGAGAACTACCAAACTCTATCCATAACATACTTGCTGATAAAACAAATATAATAGCATAATGTACATGCAAAAAAGGCTAAAAAATAATTGAAGCATTATTAATAAAAAAGAAAAATCCAATATTTAATAAGAATAACTACGAATACAGCAACAATATGCCTACCATGTTCAGAATATAAGATGTACACATGACTTTACTTACATACATAAACACTATGCATATTCAGTTACACATAAAATATAATATTCCCTTGATAATGGCTGAAAGTATAGCCAAAAGGGATCAGAAAAATAAAACATTTGAACAATTTTTAAGTAATTTTTGTTCTGAAAAGAAAAAAATATATAAGATCACATAAAAAAAAAAATTACATAAAAAACTTATTTGTAATACCTTGTATGTCATTTTTAATGAAACCTGCATAAAAGAGAGGTTACTGCCTAAATACACAATTTTTAGACATCCTAGTTCTCTGTGAAATCAACCATCAACCAACAATCTCCTCCTCTGATTTCTTGATTCCTGGTTACCTTCCCCTTTTTAGGAAGGACTCCAGTGTCCACATGCATGGCCTTGGAGTTTATGTCAGTGAACATTTCACTCTGGCGAGTATGATTATCTTGAATCTCCAAATCATTCTTACATGTGTCTCCGTCTCTCTGTACTAAATTCAGCTATCTTTTTTTTTCTATCACTCTCGTTCCTCTCCTGACTGTTCTGCACTAGACAGTATTTCAGATACAGTCAGTCATTTCCTCTCACCTATTCACTAATATATTTGTGTTTGGTAACTCCAATACACACCATGCCAAGTGGCTGAGAAACTGTCACTGCTCCTGTTAGCGTCCGTACCCTGAACTTCACAACCACCCAGTCTCATACACATGATGTGAATTTTTCCACGTATTTCCTCAGTAACCCTGAAAGACAAGCTCTTTATAAGAACACCAAAGCTCAAGCTAGTGCCCTGGATATCTCAAAAGTGTTTCACAGGGTTTAGCATGCTGGACTTATGTGCAAGCTACAGGGCTATGGTATAACTGAACAGTTGTTCAATTTAATCCAATTGTTCCTATTAACTCATGTAATGAAGATCATTTGGAATAGGCATGGTTCCAGATCTTTCCATAGCAACACTAGCTAAGAATTTTACAATCCTTAACTAGAAAGAACAGTCAAGACCACAAACCTCCTCTGAGGCAATACCAACATCATCTCTGTAATTAGCAAGAGATGAATATTAAAATGAGAAATACTAACTGCAATATTGGAACATGAATGACTAAATGTCGGCATGAACTTTCTGGACAACCCGATATATATGCCAACAATGAATTATTTGAATTTTTAACCTTTCATTTCATTCTCTTTTTGTCATTTGATGGTTTGTAATACTCGTCTCACTTACAAAAGAGAAGAAAAATCTTTGTAGGGTGGGATGCTGACGTGCAAACTCAAGAGGTATATAGTAAGCTAACGTTAATGGCTCTACCAGTACTTGTGACTAGGTAATTTGTTTTATGCAGTATCTCTTAGTTTGCCTTCAAATATAGTTATGCAATACCATTACTTTAGATTTGTAACATAAACTCAACACACATAAAAGGAGAGAGAGAGAGAGAGAGAATTGTTGTCTCTGTGTATCGATTCCAATATTCAAGAAAATTTTGCCAAAAAAGGTATCTTAACTTTTTCAGAAAATTATTCTATTTTGGAACAGTTAGCATTACTGTTGGTTGAAATTTCTAATCTATGTATTAAGACCATAGTACCTACATCTGCTACACACTAGAAATAAATATGAATGTACACACACAAACATTAAAGATTAAAGATTTAAAGATTAAACGATTAAAAGATTAAAACGATTAAAAGATTAAGATTTAAAGATTAAACATAGGAACTTTCATATGAAATTTCTAATCTATGTATTAAGACTATAGTACCTACATCTGCTACGCACTAGAAATAAATATGAATGTACACACACAAACATTAAAGATTAAAGATTTAAAGATTAAACGATTAAAAGATTAAAACGATTAAAAGATTAAGATTTAAAGATTAAACATAGGAACTTTCATATGAAATTTCTAATCGATGTATTAAGACCATAGTACCTACATCTGCTACGCACTAGAAATAAATATGAATGTACACACACAAACATTAAAGATTAAAGGATTAAAGATTAAACGATTTAAAGATTAAACGATTTAAAGATTAAATGATTTAAAGATTTAAAGATTAAATGATTTAAAGATTAAAAGATTAAATGATTTAAAGATTAAAAGATTAAATGATTTAAAGATTAAAAGATTAAATGATTTAAAGATTAAATGATTTAAAGATTAAATGATTTAAAGATTAAAAGATTAAACGATTAAACGATTAAAAGATTAAACGATTAAAAGATTAAAGATTAGACATAGGAATGCCAGATGACATACACACAAACATGCTTGATAAATGAAAGAAAATGTCAAACAGAAAATATAAAACAAAAAGAGAATTACTGTAAAATACATGTTTTTTAGTTTATTAGAAAAAAAAAAGAATATTATTGTACTTTTAGCATTCTTGTGCTTCAAATAATAATTTAAAGTTTTTCTTTACTGTCTTTATCGTGATTCTTCTTCAACTAAGAAAAATACTTTTACATCCATTTATTTTTATTTTATCCAATCAGTCCTTTAGTTCTCACTTTTAACAATATATCAAGATGTAGTATTTTTATTATAATACAATAATACCTACCTAGGTACCTATGTGTGTCACGCTTTTGTTGTAATGAATGAAATTAAATGTATTATTGTACAGGTGTAGAGGCTCATCCCTTGTTCCCTGTTCAGGATGTGGTTTCCAGCTTTCTCTTTTCCAATCTTTTCACTTTTCTTTTTCTTTTTTTTTTCTTTTCTTTTTTTTTTTTTCTCAATTGGAGTAGATAGACTAAACTATCGCCTGGTTCACACTCCACCCACATCTATTGAACAGGGGTAGAGGCTCATCCCTTGTTCCCTGTTTAGGATGTGGTTCCCGGCTTTCTCTTTTCCAATCTTTTCACTCTTACGTAGCCCCCTGCACATCAGTGGCGTTACTGCCTTGCTTGGGGTGATATGATTAAAAAAAAAATGCATTATATTTCTGGAGAAAATTGCTGTAATGGAAGAAAGTATAAGAGAACAGAGAAACAGCAAGAGAACGGCAGAAAAATACGAGAATGATTACAAGCAGAAGAGAGACAAGCAATCCGTAAACATAATAGAGAACGAATGCAAGCATGGAGGAATGATAGGAATGGAGACGAGAATGATTACAAGCAGAAGAGAGACAAGCAATCCGTAAACATAATAGAGAACGAATGCAAGCAAGGAGTAATGATAGGAATGGAGACGAGAATGATTACAAGCAGAAGAGAGACAAGCAATCCGTAAACATAATAGAGAACGAATGCAAGCAAGCAGGAATGATAGGAACGAAGAAGAGAGAGAACTTTATATTTATGATTGTTATTGCAATATTCAATTATATTTGAAGAATTAAGATTCATTGGAATATTTAAAATAGAAAACAGAAATATTCACAGGCTAAAACTAGTATCTTCTTATAAAAACAGTTCTTTTTAGGAAAATCAGTCAGTTAAGTGACATACGTGATACACACTTGGGCGATCATGTCTCAAAAGAGACATGACTGACTGGGCAGAAGATGTATCCCGCAGTAGGTTGTCATTGCTTTCTGTGGTAGACTGGTTGCCCACCAAGGCTATAGAACCCAATCTGTCCTATTATTTAACCCATAACTGGAAGGAAGATACGGATTAATACCTTTCCCAAGGGTATTTGTACATAAGTGAATGCAAGGAATCCAACTGAAATTCGAACTCGGCTCTCCGATTTGTCATTCCGAGTCAATATCCACTGCACCACAACGCAAAAATAGGTTTCTCAAATTCACTGTTATTGCTCTTTCTATCACTGATTTTTTTTTTTTTTATAAAAGGCACAGGGAAGCTACATTATGGCGATTGGAAAGTGACTGAAGACAAGATGCCAGGTCGGGACCAATGGTGTTGTAGATTTTTCTTAGGAGTTTGTCAAGAATCTCTAGATACATCACAAAAGCACCGGACCCAGATGTGGCAGCAATATTCAATGCATAGATGAATGGGAGACTTAAAGATGTCAGATAAATTTTAGCAAGAAAATTGTCTAGCATGTCACAGTGAACCAACTTGCCTAGCTGCAGACACAGCATTTTATTCAGTATAATCAAAGAGAGCAGTTTTATTTTGGAGTTGTAAGAATGGTATTTACAAAAGATTGTTTAACATGTTCATTATAACCTTGTGGCTTCTAATGTTTTTTGTGAGTTACCAGTAAGTCTATCTTTGCTTTTGCAACTATATTTGTTAAACTATCAAGAACAATGCTCATCTACGTCTTCATCTCTTCCTTTGATTTATATTTTACAATTTATCAACCTCTTGCAGTTTATTTAAAACCAGAAAATATTTTTAGATTGTAATCTTTTTTTGAATATAATAATGATTTACTGATAAAGTTTCTACTAATTAACCCATAGCTGGGGGAGAGAAGAGGTGGATTCATATTCCTATTGCACATAAGTGAATATAACAAACCTGATTGGAATTGAAACTCAGCTCTCCAGATTTCCAATTCTGAGCCATTATTCATCACACCACCCGCACATCCCAGCTGATAGCTCTTGGTATTTCCAAATGATCATTTATATAGGTATTGACCAGGCTCAATGTTTCTTAACTTCAGTGATCATTTAAGGACCAGTGTTTCAATGTAATACGGTTGTAAGCCTCTCTATTTTTGTCTTATTCTCTGTGTTTTTGTTAAAAAAAAAAAACAATTCTACAATTTGAGGTTTTAAAAAGAAAACACTGAATGACTTTCTGCTATAAATATTTATGCAAAAGTATACTCGGTTATAAACCGGCGTATAGGTTAATGAGCAGCGCCATCAAGTATTATCAAAATATTAACCTACACTCCAGTTATTTCCAAGTCTCACCTTTCCTAATAGAAACAATATTTTCTCAAGCAAACATAGAAACAAACATTAAAAAGTCTAAAGAAAATGGTTAATTTTTGTCATTTTAACATCTAACATAAAGAATGAAAAAAAAAATTCTCTTTATGAACTATGACAATTTTTTAAAATGTTTAATAATGTCAGTTAATCTTCTGAATAATTTATAAGCATTTTTTTATAATAACCAACAATCTGTTTTGTTTGTAGCTACTTTATTTAGAAAAAAATTCATTTTATCTCTTTGCCTTGATAAAGTCCATCACAGGATGAAACAAGAAAAATAGTTTTCCTCTTGTTTTCTTTATTTAACCACATCACTCAATAAGTCATGGTCCTGACATATAGATGGTGCCACTCATAAAAAAAATCCATATGATTTTTATGAAGTACTAATCTTCTAATGGCATGTGACAAAATTTGGGCCTAAACGAGTTACTAGTTTACAAATAACAGTTAAGTGAAGCTACTGTTGCAAATTTTCAAAACAATAGAAAAATTTTATGTGTTGATAATGCATTGCTTTCTGATGGGGGTGAAAAAGTACTGTTCAAGCAAAGCATTGGCTTCATAAGTGTTTTTTAGACTCTGCTCCGTCGGAAACAATGGTTAAGAGGTTGTATGCTGACTTTAAACACAATTATAAACATACAAATGATGCTGAATGCCAAGGTCACCCAAAATTGGTAGTTGTTACTGGAAAACAAAAGAAAATACACAATCATTTTGGCAGATTGTAAATTGAAGTTGTGTGAGATAGCAGAGGAATTGAACATATCAGAAGGCAGTGTTTTCACCATTTTTGCATGAACATTTGTCAATGAGAAAGCTGTATTCAAAGTGGGTGCCGTGTTTGCTCACAGTCAATAAAAAAACAATAATGCATCGATGATTCAGAGTTGTTTGCAACTGTTTCAATAAAACAAGGAATTTTTGCATAAATATGGGACAATAGATAAAACATGGATCCACCACTTCACTCCAGAGTAAAATTGGCAGTCAGCTGAGTGAACATCTGCATGTGAAAGCCATCTAAAGCGACCAGACACAAACATCAGCAGGTAAGGTTTTGGCCTCCATATTTTGGGATGTGCAAGGTATTTTGTTCATTGATTACCTTGAGAAAGGAAGAACCATCAATAGCAAATATTATATAGCATTATTGGTATGTTTAAAGGAAGAAATTGCAAAAAAATGGTCACAAATGAAAAATAAAAAGTGATCTTTCATTAAGACAACGTGCCGTGTCACAAGTCGATTGCAATGTATTGCTTCTGCATCCACCCTATTCTCCAGACCTGGGCTCCCAGCAACTACTGGCTGTTTGCAGACCTCAAAAGAATGCTCCAGGGAAAAAGATTTGGCTCCAATGAAGAAGTGATATCAGAAACTGAGGCGTATTTTGAGGCCAAAGATAAATTGTTCTACAAAAAAGACATTGAATTGTTAGTGAAGCATTGGAATCAGTGTATCACCCAAGAAGGAGACTATGTTGATGAATAAAATCAGATTTTGCCTAAAAGTTGTCGTTTTATTAGTTAGGCACAGTATTTGAGTGATATTTTAAATGTATACTAGTTTAATTTCATTTTGACCAAAAACTGGTTAACAATAATACATAAATATATATATATCTATATATATATAGTAATGGGTATGCCCCAATCCTTATATGACACATTGGAGTCTATTGAGAAGGTGGTGTTTTTCTTACTGTTTAGCAGTTCTTTGCTAGTAGTAGTTATTTATTTCATGCAGCTTGTGAGTTTCGTATGTGATGATATTATAAATATTACTATTTATTTTCCAACCTCTGTTTTGTGTTATAACTCACACAGGTTAGAACACACACAAATATATATATATATATATATATAGCCTTTGAGATTTCACTCACCTGATCGACTCAGTCGATTAAAAATTAAAAACTTAATTGGCCGAATAAAGTTTATTGCTTTACTCACCCACGATCAATTTAAAAATCTTGCAATGAAACATGTCACTTCAAATATAGAAAAAGGAAATCTGATTCCTTTTACAACCCAAAAGAATGCCATTGAAGATTCACAAGTTACTTAGAATGACCTACAATGACATTATTGAACTCTTTGGTCTCATGCACTGCGCCTGATTTACATCATAATGTGTGGTTAAACAAGAGACTGACATCCTGCAATCATCAAAGCAAGATCTGACAAATGAAAGTTAGATTGACAAGCTCCTGTCTCCCTTTATCGTCCCAGTCAATGTAAACATTCATGTAATTAAAGCATCCAGAGTGAAGCCAAAATGTCTGTCGCCCAGATTGAAGACAATCACAGATTTTTAGAAACTCATTTGGAAAAATATTATCATTGACTCAACATCTACATTTCCTCCCAGCTTATGAAAGTTAAAATGAACATTTGAAAGAAAGAAAAAAATATGCATACTTCTTTCAACCACGCACTGAAAAACAAAATACACAAGTAATTTATTTTTAATAGAAAATCGTTGAGAAAATCAGATTTGTTATTTTTTATAATCTATAATATGGAGGTTGTAGAAACAGAAGAAACTACAAATTTAGGTACCTCCACACAGTTGCCAAAAAAAAACAAAAACAGCATATCATGATATTAAAAGAACTCAAACTTAAAAACAATTTTATCATCAAAATGTTTATGCTATTATTAAGAGGAAAGATCAAATTTTGTTGTTATTACTTTTTAAATCCTTTCTAACACATTCAAAATTTTAATTAAAATTTCATTTTTTGTTTTCCATCAGCGATTCTCTCTATGTTTATGTAAGGCGACTATTAAGAAAATGGAGTCAGTCGAGTAAAATTTTGGGGTGAGTAAATTTTCCCTCGAGTAATTTCTTTTTCAAATCAACATTTGAATTGCATGTCAGAAAAACTATCAGTCTTTTGAGGCTAACCACGAGTCGGCCCTTTGGGGGGGGGCATTTTCATAAGAATGGAAGTGCTTCTCAGTGAGGTCATGTGTCATCAATTGGAACAAGGCAATTAAACTGGGCAAAGTCTGGTGAATACAGCTGGTGGGATAGGACTTCACATTTAAGTATTACCAAGTAGCACGTGGCCTAGCATTGTCATGTTGCAAAAAATCACTTTGTTGTGTCTCTGCTTGTATAGCAGCCATTTAGTCTTTAATGCTCAGCTCAGTTTGAGCAGCTCATAATAAACTACGCCCAGTTGATCCCACTAAATGTAGACCAGAAGTTTTGAACCATAGATATTTGGTTTTGCTGGTGATGTCAATGCATGACCAAGGTTAATCCCTTGATCTTCTACACTTAGGGTTATTATAGTGTATCCACTTTTCATTGCCGGTATTTTATATAATATATATATTAAATTAAATATATATATATATATATATATATAATTTTTTTCTTTTTTAAAAATATAGTTTTTCTCCTTTCTAAATATTCATATTGATGCACATATGCACCAAATGTTGTGTTCAAGATGTACGTGGATATTGTGTTTGCAGTAAATGTGTCAACTTAATTTTTTGCTTTTACTTTAATTATCATTAGCAAAGTATTAAAAGGTAAAAAAAAATATTAGATGCAAAGAAGCATGCAGAATTTGGTAATGTAATTCTATTTGTTTTTATGTTTATCAGTACATAAGTTATACCTTGATAATGCCTTGTGAGTAATGAACTATTCTGTTTTTGATCAAAAGGAAAAAGTAAAAAGACCTATCAGTGGCATTGGTTGGTTTCAGTGAGAATAAGGTTAAGTTTTCTACTATATCTGTCTACAAAGTCTGTCTGAAAAGTAATGGGACAAATGTCACAAACAATTTATTTCAGTTTCAAACAAAAGGGTACATGGTTTTCCTTCAAAATAATCCTCCCACCCTCAAGTCTAATACACTTTTCCATTCTTCTCTGCCACAATTCCATGCACTGCTGAAAGGATTCTTCTTGGATGCCTCTCAGCTGTGTTATGTCCTCTACACCTTCAAAATGGGTCCCCTTAAGGATCCCATTCATTTTTCAAAAAAGAAGAAAGTCACATGGA
Source organism: Ascarosepion bandense (assembly GCA_037127315.1). NCBI lineage: Eukaryota > Metazoa > Mollusca > Cephalopoda > Sepiida > Sepiidae > Ascarosepion > Ascarosepion bandense. Next base: position 1,511,525 of record JBBBDQ010000166.1, on the reverse strand, counting down.
GAAATACCAGATGCTCAGGGAATTGTGAGCAGAGGTCATTGTCTGTAGGTCTTAGTGAGGACCATCCTTCTTAGAATCTTGGCAACTGGATCTACAGAATAATAATTTTATCAAATAACAGAAACCGCATTGCTTGAGGACTTTCAACAGCATCAACAACAAAAAAATGAATACTACATCTAACTCAAAGGTAAAATAAAAATAATATAATGAAAATGTTGACAATCCACACTACTCTAAACAAAAAGTTTGAAAGGAAACTCCCATCAATACTAGAAAGAGCAATAGAAGTTATTTGACTTCAGAAACATAACTTTACTGAGAAATTGTTTTCAGGGAAATATTTTATAAATTTCAACCAAAAGTAGCACTGGTTATTCAGTCAATAATTGCAAAATGTTTGCTTATAAAGAAACAGTTATTATTATTATTATTATTAACATTGGTAATATTCCCTTTCTTTTCTCAAAATAACAACCCTATCATGTTTCTACTGGCTTCATTTTCTCTATGAAGCAATGAGTGGAGGGAATTTAATGTTAATATGATAGACATTCATTCATTCACATGTTAGTGACATCAGATCTCTTTTTGCTTGGCAACCAAAAACATTGAAAGAAATAAAAGCAAGATTTTGTTTGCATTGATTGTTAACTGAAAAATTCTCAGCTTAACCAGTGACTAGCAGAACAACAGACATACATTTGTTTACCAGTCAGCTTCAAAAGAGACACCATATGAGCTGCAAATGGTTTAGTAATTTCGACAAATATATTTGTAAAGAAAAGGGATGAATATTTTATTTATTAATCTAACAAATTTTTATGACTTCAAAACGTTAGTATTTTTAATATTATAATTTTAAAATGTCAAAAACTTATTTGTAATTTTAGTCATTCTGTTTATTTATTAAACAGTATATTTATTTATTTATTTATTTCTGCCACCCTGAATATTCGAGAAATTTTATTAGACGAAGAGATGTGCTCTCCAATTTTTCTCAAATAAGGTTTCTTGAATATTCAGGCCAGTAGACAAAAATTTTTATTTGTACTACTTAATAAATAAACAGAGCATCTACTCAAACACAAGTATCCATTAAAATGTGTAAGTAATACGTACGTATGTATGTATGTATGTATGTATGTATGTAAAAGTTTTGTCAGCTGATCCCTCTGAGAATCAACCTGTCTTCTTGTCAGGAAGGTAGTGTGTGTGTTGAATTGTAATAATGTTTAGTGCCAATATTGTTTTTTCTTTTTAAAGAAAGATTTAATAACCACAAAACATCATTCAACACAGAAAAATACAAAAATAAAAATATAAATAAAAAATATACACTTAATCACAACAAAAAACAGAAAATAATACAACCACCAAACGAAAAAAAGACACATAAAACACAAAAACATACACAAAACACAACTATAACTCATAAAAAACACTTCTTGCAGCAAAACATACCAACACATTACAAAAAAAGGTCAATACAACAAAAGAGCCCAACCCAAACTAGAAAAATAAAACAATATAAAGCAATTAAGTAAACACCCACTTACATGTACATTAAAAAACAATTAGTAATAAAAACAAATCAAACACCTACACAAGAAAAAGAAAAATGACGAAAAGAAAAAAAATCAGCCAATCACAAGCTAGAACACTTCCACAAAAATCACACCATGCTCTATATAAAGAAAAAAACTGGAACTTAACAAGTCAGCCCTCACAAGTGAGAACATCATAAGTGTTCTCACAAAACTTTGGAGTTGGTATGAACTTTCTCAGTTAAAGTGATAAACTCTTTGTGCCTATTGAAGTGCTAATAAGATAGTACTGAAACACAATAGCTCTTATGTTGCAGTAAACTATGTTTTTTAATTTAAACTTATAAAAATATAACCGTGGGTGTGTGCACACACAGAGAAATGGATGAATTGTCATCTAAATTATGCAAAAAGGGAAATAACACAGACATCTCATTTTGACAGATATTTTGCCAAAATTATACCAAAATATCTTCAAGTACTAAAGAATAAATTTATTCAATAAAATTACAATTGACTTCAACCACAGCCTCCAAATGACTTCAAAATCTTTTGCATCTCTTCTGGATGGTTTCCTAGTTTAAGTTTATGAATATTGCTATAATCCTTGACTTCAGTTTGTCTTTGGTATTACAAGCAGTTTTGTTGGGTTCTCACTCAACTGCCACCCTACGCATAATAATCAAGGGAGTTGCAGTCTGGGGAATTAGATGTGGTTATTAGAATTAGAAATTGTTTAATAACCATGACTGGGTCTTCCTGCTTGTGTGATATGTGACATTTCTGTTGTCAGGTATAGGATCTCCCAGCAGCCACTCTCTTGACCCAGGGCAGCACTACCTTGACGTAGGTCACCATGTTGAGTCTGAGGCTCTGTGGAAAGATGAATGGAGGCATAATGTTGTCATCACTACTAATCACTTCAGACACCTCTGCACCGTTCTCAGATTGACACCCAAACACTCTGATTTGTTCATATTCGAGCTTCCATCACAAATGCCAAGCATTACAACGTGCTGTTATAAAATTTTGGGCAGATTGAATTGTATCATGATGCTTCCTCCCACCATTTTTTTTTTCTTTTTTTTTTCCACAGACAGTGCCCAACTGATCCTACTATACTGTGCAGTTGGCAAAAACAAACAACTTGCTTGTTTAAAATTAGAAAATGCACCACTTTTATCTGAGTTACTTAAATATTCATTATGTCCTTTAGTATAAAAAGAAATATGCTGAAACCTTGGAGAAGTTCATTTCACTTCCAGAGATAATGTAACAAGTCTTTTATGAGGCTTTTATTTATTTACCCTACTCCTCCTGAACAGTATAGTAGGGTCAGTTAGGCACCATCTGTGAGAAAAAGAGCACCATGACGAAATTCACTCCACCAGAAATTCGGAGATGGTATGCTGCACTACTTGACATTTTTGCTGGAAACTTACATCAAGTGTCTTTAGGAGGTGTGCTGTCTTGAGTCAAGAGGGCAGCTGCTGGAAGACCCTATGTGTGGCAACTGGACTCTACACCATGTCTCACGAGCATGGCTGCCAGACAATTTCTGCAACCACACCACACCTTACATCTGGCCAACTAACTTCCCAGACTACAACTCTCTTGATTATTACGTGTGGGGATGCAATTAAGCAAGAGAACAGCAAAACTCTTTGGGGACCATTCAGAAGAATTACAGGAGATTCCAAAGTTGTCTGGAGGCCAAGGTTGAAGCCAATAGTGATTTATTGAATAAATTTACTCTTCAATATTTCAAGATATTTTTGTGTAATTTTGGCATATATATATATATATATATATATATATATATATATATATATATATATATAAACATGAGATGTTAATGTTATTTTCATTTTTGATAAGCCATAAAAGATAAATCAATGAAATATTGATTAGCAACACATTTTTTTTTAGATTTATTTACATTCTCTGGAATATAAATGTACAGAAACTTGCAATCACAAAGTGAGGGATCAGTTTATATATTGATTTTAATGTAAAATTGATTGCCCACTTTATATCCATTTTTAAATTTTGTTTTGTATGTAAAATTCTGATTATGTATAAATCCACCTCTTCTCTCACGAACTATAGGTTAATTAGTAGGAATTGTATCTGTAAACTATTATCTTAAAAGAAAAAGAAAACTGTTTTTAGAATCTAAAAATATTTTCTAGCTTTGATAACCTTTAAACTGTTAAGCCATAGAAAACAAATTAATGAAAACAATCCTCTAAAAAAGAAAAAAAACTTTCCATAACTTCCATCACTGTTTTCTTCAAACTTTAGAAAATTTCTAAAGTATATTCAAAAATATAAAGCAGAGGTGAAAGAGCAAAGATAAGAAAAAAAAAACACTCAATTTCAAAGTGGTTGATGAAAAAAAAATACATTTAGCAGTAATGAAATGGGCTTACCACTTATCCCTATGTTGATATTTCTTTGTTCATTTTTTCTATCCACCACTTTTACAGTGATCATTTTTTTTATCATTTCCTGACACAGCTGCTTTTTTGTTTTATATTTTTGAATAGATTTATATATACTTTTAAAATGTTAATATTTTTTTTTTTAAAGCTTTAATAAAATTCTACCAATATATATATATATATATATATATATATATAACAAGTGAGTGCATCATAACTGTATTCTCTTGAAAACTTCAAAGTTGGCATGAATCTGCTTTATTAAAGAGATAGACTCTTTGTACTTATCAACACTCTATCTACACTCTGATATCAAGCATTTATGATAAAAAAAATCTGCTTGCCAAAATACATTTTATCAGTTATAACCATTGAAAAATAACAACCTTGGTGCTATCACAATTAAACATATATAAAAGACGACATTGAAAGAAAATACGTAATCTCACACACACACACACACACACACACACACACACACACACACATATATATATATTTAGTGTATCAAGGCTGCAGATAATTTTCTAAACATATACTGTTAAACATAAGAGACAATGAATGTCTATTATGTTTAATTATGAGTCATTCTAAACATCGTATTTTGACTTTAATTTCAGGTAAAAATAAAGACAAAAATTCTCTAACATTTGGATAATTTTTATTAAGTTGGTTCTAAGCCTTCAGCTCACATGAGCCATCTTCAGAAAGGTTACAAGTTTCATGTGAGTCGAAAGCTTAAAACCAATTTAATAAAATATCATCCAAATTGCTTTTGGAACAAACTGAAAACTATTACTTTGTCAAGGATGAAATTCTTTCACTTAAAATATTATTAGTGGAGAAGTTTAAATAGTCTGGTCTTTGGTTACATCACCATTACACAAAATTAAGTCCTTCTAAATTAATCTAGGAAAAAGATTTTTTAAAAATTACAGCATGCTTAATTTGCAGATTAAAATTTCTCATGGACAGAATGCATAAATACAATTTGTCAAATTTCTGTGAATTAAAAGATTTGAAAACGAAATTGTAACTAACAATAATGCATATGTACAGATATAACACAAACACCATTTGTTTGATTTGCAATCATGATTTTGATAGTATAAAAATGTTGCTATATCTCTGTCAGGGACAGAATATCAGAATAAAACAATATTTGCAGTTGCAAATCTGACATATATATTTGTTTTTTTTTGTTAGAAATACATTCTCCCAAGGGACATTTGAACTGATATATAATGTTGGTTTTATGCATCACATCAGTTGGTAGGGAGGAGTTATTACAGATAATTAAATTAGTAATATTGTATTTTTTATAATATATTAGAGTGAATGAGATTTTTGATGATTTTTTTTCATCCTGTTTGTAGTTATCGTGAATTTGGTTACAATAAAAGAGTTTGATATGTTTAAGATCTTTTGTGAAAGTGCCATATTCTGTTTGATGTGTGTTGAGGTTTCTGAAATATCGTCTTATTTGTTCATCTACAATGTGGTTTGGGAAGTCAGTTCTTTTGAAAGTTTTTTTTAGTTCTATTATTTCTTCTATATTTTTAACTGATATAAGAATATCATCAACATATTGTACGTAGATGGAGGGTTATTAGTGATGCTAAATATATTATTTTCTAGGTTGGTTATGTAGAAGTTGCTTTCTCTGTGTATCATATCCACCTCAGTGATACTATGTATATATAAACTGAAAATTTGATTGTTTTGTGCATTCAATGCACCATATCAACAAAAATTTAACCATTAACATTTGTTGCATATATTTATTTTGTTTTTCTTAATATTAATTCATGACATTATACCATCATGTGGCCCTTTTAAAATAATGAGCTTCACCATAATTTCATGTTATTTTCAATTCTGGGAATAAAAATAAAAATAAATCAAAGACACTCTCTTCTGACTTGGATACAGCATCTGTCATTCCAAAAATGAATTTTCTTTATTTAGGTTTAATATGTTTCAAGAATTCTCTAAATTAATAATTGCAACAAAAATTTATGTTCTCTGTATGGACTGCTCAAATGAAATAAGGGTAACTTGTATAACATCCAGTGCTGTGGAGTCAAAACGCAAAACCTTTGACTGTGACTCCTCTAATTTTGGCATTTTCGACTCCGGCTTCTCTTATGTAATCAAGTGATTATGGCCTACATATCACATAAAGCCTATGCATACTCCTCTAATTTTACTAGGCATTTTTTTTTTCGTTTCACCCCAAGCAAGGCAGTACTGCCACTGATGCACAGGGGGCTACATAAAAGTTTAGACAGAGGGTGAGTGAAGAAAAAGACAAAACAGTTACAGGGGATATCAGAGAAAAGGCAAGAAAAGGATGGGAACACAGGTGTGAAGAGAGTTGTGAAGGTAGAGAGAAAGGAAAAGAACAAGATATACAGGGTGAACTGGAGTCAAGTGGATAAGAGATGGGTATTGACATTGCATTTAAGTTCTTTGCAGGTTGTAGCCATCAGGAAAACAAGTATATATGGAAGGTAGTTCCACAGGTGGGAAGTGCGAGAAAATAAGCTGATGGAGTAGAATTGTCGGCTTCATTTGGGTGATCTAACTGTAAATGGGTGGGACCTTGTTGCCAGTCTGGTTGTACAAGTAAATTCTTGTGGCGGGGACACCAGTGGCTCAATTTAGTCAGAGCAGAAGTCATGAAAATACTCGTAGAATAGAGGGAAGCCACATTCCACCGGTGAGAAAGTGGCTGGAGTCAAGCTGCTAAGTATCATTATAACTAGTTTATATCAAAGAATAAAGATATTGTGGCTTTTATATCATACCTATTCATTCTTGAATATTTTCTAACAGTAGACGACAATCTTTGAAGAGATATAATGTATTTTTAAAGTACAGTGTAACCATGATATAAGAGTTGTCGGGACCGGATAAAAGTTATCTTATATCTGGGTTTGGTTTATTTTATATACATTACCACAGGCTCTAATTTGGGACCAGAGAGAATCTCTCTTATATCAGGGTCATACTGTATCCGGGTTTGGTCTATTTTATATACATTACCACGGGCTCTAATTTAGGACCAGAGAGCATCTCTCTTATATCAGGGTTTTCTTATATTCAGATCTATTATATCCTGGTTATACTGTATTATTTTCATTATGCCACTTTTTCATATAAAAATCTTTTTGTTGTATAATAAAAGTGTAAACAAAGCGAAAAATAACGTTTATTTTCCACTGACTTGGTCAACATTTAACCATAAAAAACAAATTCATTTGATTTTGTAAATATTAATCAACATTCAAGGAGCTTTTTAAAGATATACAATTTGACCATATTAGAAGATATGAAAATGTTAGCATATTGTGGCAAATAGCAAAGTCTGCCATTTTGAATTTGGTTCAACTCAGTAAAACCTTTGTAACTCAGGCCATGATCAAAAGACCATCACAAAATTTTGTACATATCTTGCCATAAGGCAGACAAAGTTGTTAGATTTTAAAATAAAATTAGTTATATCAGGAATCCTTTAATCTAGAGATGTAAAATAGGTACCATTTAATTTGTGCCATAAAGCTCTATAAGTGTACCAAATGTCAAAAAAAATCTGTTAGTAATGATCAAACCCTTGTTGATTTGATGCTGAATAACTTATATAAGATATATATAAAGATTAATTTTCAAATATTTTTAAACACTTAGGATATAACACCCAATTGTTGAAGTGTCATTAAATAATAAAAATTTAAAATCAATTCATGTTGATGGGAAACAATGTTTAACAGTTATTTGATAAGGAAATTGAAAATGTTTTCTTTTTTACTTTTTTTTTTCATCTGAAAGAACTTAATAATTTGTAGTTATTTTCATCCTGCATTTCTTATGCTAATTAATTTATTCATTTGTGATTTTAATAAATGTTTCTTACCTGCTGAAAATTGCTTTGATGTCAGAAGAAACAAACTTGTCATGAATAAGTCATAATTTTGCATTTCTCACCTATAATCTTTTGTAGTTCATGATCTTAAGGTAGAATTTACTACATATGTGAAAAGATACACGTATGCTCTCTCTCTCTCTCTCTCTCTCTCTCACACATATATATATATATATAAGTGCAAACATTTTTTATGTGGACTTTTTATATTTTATTTCATATATGCAAAATGAAAAAATCTGCATAATAATCAATATAATTTTTTCCTCCACTTAATATAATTTTTTCCCCCACTTTTTCAATACATACACTTTTCTCTCATTGGAACAACAATTTCTCCCTTATTGTTGTAATCTTAAAAGGTTACTGCATGAGTAATCACCAAAACAGAGGTTGGGAATAATAGTATATCAACAAATACAAGACTTGCACACTGCATGAAGTAGATAGACTGCTAGTGAACTGCTAGTCAGTATAATCATTCCTCTGTCTATCCCAATAGTGTCCACATATTTAAGAGGGTAGGAACATTCCTTTCCTGTATATATGTAGGTATACAACACTTATAAGTAACAAAAGCATATATATGACTCTCACAAATATTGCATTTAGGCAGCAAATATTCTTTAAGGCCAATATTATATTAGACAAGAGTCATTTTGTTTGTCTATTAATTTGATTGATCGACTTTTCAAAATTACAAATAATCTTTCTCAGACAAGAAGGAAATTCCAATAGAAAATATCCAAAGAAGAAAAGTACATGATATATGGCTAAAGTTTTAATTCTATCTACTTGGTTGATGACATTAGAAAGTCAAGTTTGATATTTTTTATAGCACATGATGAATGTGAATTAACTTTTTTATGGCATTTTTGTCTTTTATGTAATTGGTTCCAGAAATAATTTTTTTTATTGCACCTAAATTCATAAAATGTCGATACCATAGCAGAAAGTTAATTAGAACAATTACTGTCAAAGTATAGGGAAGGACACTAAGAATCCCTGTCACAGTGGTGGGAAAAGGACCAAAACTGAGATGCCAGGTCAGGACCAACTCAGTAAAATTCTAGTGATGAGGAAATGAAAATAATTCAGTTTTAGTGTTGACTGCATTTGAAGATTGCATACAATTTCATCTTTTTTTTTTTTTTTTTCTCTTAGTACCCACTTACTTTACTGCTACTTCATTTTTTATGAGTAAGGAAAAAGAAATTCTGTCTGAATTTCTGGCATGAGAACATTATTTATACTATGCATGTTGGGCTGTTCATTTTACTAAAAACTATGCATTCTAACTTTTTGCAATTGAGGTTGAGTCCTTTCTTTGTGCTTTCCTTCACAACCTTTTGTGTCAAGTTGTTAAATAGCTCAAATATACATTTCCTACCCAGCACGAGTATTGAACTGATAGCCTTCTGCTAGTGTAACTTTGTGCCTTAATGAGTTGACCTGTTCCACCTGCAGTTGAAATGGGTTCTGCCCATTGAGTCCTATATAAAATTATGGTTTTTTTTTTTTTTCCCACTGAATGGATGAGGGATAGAAATTTAGTTACCTGGGGAAATTATAACAGATTAAATCAAATGTGAGAAAGGGTTCATTTTCTGTCAATTAACCCCATTTTAGATAACCATGTATTCACATCCTCAGTTTCATCTGCCTGGGTTTGAGAATTTAGAGTTTCTCTTCTCTTAAACTGGTTGCCAACCAAGGCAAAAGGGTAGAATGGTATAAATCCTTCTCCCCCTCCCCCCACCTCATAGCAAGTGATGTATATTTGGTAATCTGGTAAGTCTTCTCCACAGAGCAGAGGTGATTGTTCTTATATTCAACTGCTGTACTCTGATAAGTTGTTAAATAACTCAAATATACATTTCCTACCCAGCACAAGTATTGAACTGGTAGTCTTCACCTAATGTAAAAGTGTGCTTTAATAAATTGACCTGTTTCATCTGCAATTAAAAATGTGATCTGCCCATTGAGTTCTATCTAAACTTAAGATATTTTTTCTACTTGGGATCTATAAAATCCATCTGTCTTTGGCTGGGATTTGTATTTTAACCCAGGCTTTCAAGGCTTTAATTATCCCTTGGGAGAGAACTGAATCTATTACCCAGTGCCTCAAAAGGGGAACTGCAAAGGGAGTTTGGGAATTTTTCCATAGTACTAACGATAAACCTACCTTAAATTAATCTTGTCACCTTTGTTGCATGGTGGGAGCACAGTAAATATTGATAAAATTCATTTGCCTTTTCCTGGGATTTATGTTTTAAATCAATCTCCAGGAGGCCATCCTCTCAGGCTGTACTGCTCCCTTGGGAGAGAAATATGTTTATTGCCTGGTACCCGAGGTGTTACATCTGTTGTGTGGTGGGAGCACCAGTAAATATTAATAAAATCTATTTGCCTGGTGAGGTTATGTTGGATTAAATCAACATTGGTAGCACAGCATATCAGGTATTTGAATGTGTTGCTTTCACTTATGTGCAAATACCATTGCAAAAGGTACCAGCTCCTACCAGCGATAGGTTATAAAACAGAATAGATTGGGTTCTATAACTTTAGTTGGCAACCAGTCTACCACATCAAGTAATGGTAATCTACTGTGGGGAAAATCCTCTGCCTAGTTAGTCATGTTGCTTTCGAGACATGATCACCCAAGGATGTATCATGTATGGCACTTAACTGACTGAGTAGTTCAGGAGCAATAAAAAATGACTTCAGTAAATGAATTCATTGTACATGGTAGCCGAACAAATGATAATCATCTCCCTCAATCAGAGCCAAGGTTTCACTGGCTGATGTACTTCTTATCAATCTTGTTAATTTCTTTGACAGTCCAGGGGATGATAGTAAACTGCATCGAGCAGCAAGGCCTCTGATTGGGAGGTTGTGAGAAGCATAGGGCCACCTCTTAAATGCTGTTGTTCCCAGGCCCATCCAGAGTTGTAGCACCTTTTAGGGCCCCAGCTATGGGCAAATAGTTAAGCCCCAGATTGGGGTCAAAACTCGATGTAAGTATAAAAATAGAATTTTATAGAAATATATACATAAGAATACTTTTATAGAAAAATATAATTTTTTGAATGAAAAAAATTATTACCATAACATTTTTGAAGGGGAAAAAATTATTACCAGTAATACATTTTTTAATACAAAACTAGAAGACTTCATCAGTTTTCTATAAAAATAAAGAAATAATTTTTTTTTATTTTTTCCTCAAAATCTGATTAAATCAACCTTCTCACTATAACTGAACATTAAAAGAAATACCTTAAATCTTCCACTTCTTTATCATTAAATAGCCCACTGAGGTTGATATGCTGTTAAACAAAACTCAAACTTTCTTTGACTGCCAAGTGATAGGGTTAATTAGAAGTTATCAGATGAAATCAACATTCTGTAGTAAGAATTCTTGTAGTTTACTTTCTTTACCCACCAATAATAAATCCTGGTAGGACCTAATTCCCCCAGAATCACCTTACTATATAGGTTGATTAAGTCTGGTGAGAGGACATATCCTTGTCTTACACCCTTTGCTGTTTTTGTATATATACTGAATTCATCTTCTATTCTTATGCAGGCAGTTTGATGCAGGTTCTTAATTATTTTAATAGTCAGTCAGCTAAGTACCATACCTGATACACGCTTGGGCGATCATGTCTCGAAAGAGACATGACTGACTGAGCAGATTATCCTACAGTAGGTTGCCATTGCTTTCTGTGGTAGACTGGTTGCCGACCAAGGCTACAGAACCCAATCTGTCCTGTTATTTAACCCATAACTGGAAGGAATAGATGGATTAATACCTTTCCCAAGGGTATTTGCATGTAAGTGAATGCAATGAATTCAACTGGAATTTGAACTCAGCTCCCCAATTTCTCATTTCGAGCTGATATCCAATGCACCACGATGCACATCCAGTAATTATTTTAATACTCTTCCCAAATTTATCAATGTTACCAAGCAGTACTTAATTTAAACACAGTACTAGATTAGCAACAAGGTCTTACCAACTTACACTTGGATTGGCTAGGTATAACCATAAGTTCTCTACTAACAGTTTTCTCATACTTCTCACTTGTGGAACTCTCTTCCGGCTCCATACTTCCCTGTCAACTTTAATCTTTAAAAATTTTAAAATGATGTCAATTGTTAACTACTGTCTTCCTGATTACTCTTCTAGTGTACCTACTCCTTAATATTTCTCTTTTTTTTTCTTTTTTTTTACCTCATTCTTTCATATTCAGTTATCTTCTTGTGTCTTAATGGCTTTACTGTCTTGTATAGGGTAAAATGATTTAAAAAAAAACCATCAAACTTATCATGTGGCTATTATTAACTTGAGATTTAAAATTTCAAAACATTTCATACAGGTAGCTACAACTCATTTGCATTTACAAAAAACAAACTTTGATCCAAACAGACATAGTCATTCTGCAAATAAAATTTTAAATTCTAATTATTGTTATTTATGCTTTGGTTAATAATGTGACACACACACACACACACACACACACACACACACACACACACACACACACACACTCTATTGCTTAGAATTAGAGTACACTGTGTTCAGTAATTGAATTCAAAATGTTACTCCTTGATATTTCTACCTGGCTTCAGTATAGTGTCTGTGAACTCAAAATTTTTTTTGTGTGTGTGTGCACATCTGTGAATAAATGAAGTAGAAAAATTTTTATATAACACTTTTCACTCTTTAGGATTTCATCAAATTAAAAGGATGTTTACATTAATGTAACTACATATGTGTACAAAGAAAAGAGAATGCTGAAATTAAATTTTTTTTTAATCTGCATTTAGGTGTATAGTCTTTGGATGTGCATTGTGGTGCAGTCGATATCGGCTTGTAAGGAGAACTCGGGGAGCCAAGTTCGAATTCCAGTTGAATTCCTTGCATTCATTTACACACAAATGCCTTTGGGAAAGGTATTAATCCTTCTCTTCCCTCCAGTTATGAGTTAAATAACAGGACAGATTGGGTTCTATAGCTTTGGCTGGCAACCAGTCTACCGCAGAAAGCAATGGCAACCTACTGAGAGATAATCTTCTGCCCAGTCAGTCATGTCTCTTTCAAGATATGATTGCCCAAGTGTGTATCACGTAAGGCACTTAACTGACTAGGTCTTGGCCAGGAGTTTTAATTTATGCTATGTGTACTACACATAGCACACAAAGCCATTTCCAATGGTATGCAGCCACAAATGACATCACTAAGTCCAAACCAATAACTACTACAACACAAAGATATTTAGCTGTTTCAAAACTGCTCATTCATTGTAGTCCCTACTTGTTTCACCTTGTCTCACAGCTTATGAAGACATGAAAACAGATGAGAAAACCTTTCTACAAATGTGGGTTTTTTTTTTTATTAATTCTACAACTACTCACCTGAAAAACTGCTTAGGTTCTCAAGGAAATATTTGAGCAACCCATGTATCACAAACTTTTTTAATTGTTCAAGGACTCTGTTATATGCCTTGGGTTTTCTCTGTCTTTTTCCTTTGTATATCCCAAAGTCAAAGTAACAAAGTATTGAGCAATTGGCCAAAACTCTGCAAGAGCAAGGCTCCTGTTAATAATAAAAACTTTAAAAAACAGTTTATTTTTATTATTGTGGTTTACATATATATATATATATATATATATATATATATATATATATAAACTATATTGTAGAACAGGTATATTGACCTTGACTTGTATAAAAATAAATTTGCTGTTGGCACACTGAATGACTATAAAACCCTAGGTAAGCACATAGTTAGCAAAAGGTGGCCAACCCCTAGATAATTTCATTTAGTTTCTTTTTCTTATCTTTTATTTACTTTTGTTATTAAGGCTTTCACATTGTGATAATAGAAGATCTGCCCAGAAAAGTGAAATTTAAAATCCTTAAAGCATTTTCTATACATTTTCATCTGACTGAATTGCTTTCTCTTTTAATTAAAGAAGCATTTTTTTTTAATATAAATTATGATCAGGCTCATTACAGAGAGTAACAAATGCATTGAATGTATTGTTTTGTAAATGATCCCTTTTGTGTTCATATTTTTTTTAAGTCCTTGAGGTTTCTCCTATGTATTCTTTGTAGCAGTCATTACAGATGATAGAATAAATTCTTTCAAGTTTTAGATACTTTGTTTTGTATTAAGTCTTTTATTGTTTTAGTAGTCCTGAAAAAATTTACATTAGGCTTAGATAAATTCTTTTCAGTTGTAGTTGTGATAGAGTTGGTGGTTAGGACAAGATATTTGATTTATTGGATTTTTGTCAGAATGGTTCGCTTTTCTATTTTGAAAGGTTTTACAAGCTTTTTGATTCACATTGAATATGTAATGATTAGCTATTGGAGGAACTTAAAAGTATATCCAATGTATTTCTCCTCTTGATATAAATCATCTAAAAATTCTGAGTGCTCTTAAATAAAAAAAAATTTTTTTCACTTTGTCCCTGATCTTCCTAACGTTGTTTTAGTGTGTGTGTGTGTGTGTGTGTGTGTATATATATATATATATATATATATATATATATATATATCCTTGAAAATGGCTAAAAGTTAAGCCAAAAACACTTGGATCCTACAAACTTTTCAACAATTTTAATATTAAGTCCAGAAAAGAAGAGTTGTGTGTACACATAATAAAAATCTAAACAAAAGTACCCTGTTAGTCTTGTTCAAGAAAACATGTATTAAAGTCAGAATATTGCCCAAATACATCATTTTATATATAAAGGAATATACAAATGAAAAACATACATAGTGAGTCAAAATTATGTTAACACTAGTATGAGAGATATCATTTCTTTATTGAATGATCCCCACCAGCACGATTGACGCACAAGAACCAGTAATAAATAGTGCCATTTAGAGCTTTGACACACATTTGACTGAGAATGTTTGATATTACATCTTTTATTAAGTTCTTTGATATCTAACTTTTTTGCTATACACATGATCTTTTATCATACCACATAACAAGAAGTCATAGGGTATCAGATGTGTGTGGTGGCCATGCCAATGGTTTGCCACAATATATCCAATGATTTTTTTTTTTTTTTTTTTTTTTTTTTTTAATCATATCACCCCAAGCAAGGCAGTGACGCCACTGATGCGCATGGGGCTACTTAAGAGTAGAATGATAGGAAAAAAAGAAAGCCGGGAACCACATCCTAAACAGGAAACAAGGGATGAGCCTCTTCACTTGTTCAATAGACGTGGGTGGAGTGTGAACCGGGCGATAGTTAAGTCTATCTACTCCAATTGAGAACAAAAAAAAAAAAAGTGAAAGAAGATTGGGGGAAAAAAAGAAAAAAAATCTTTTGGATTATCCTTTTCATCTTTCCGGGTTTGCCATTCTCTCCCATTTTATATGTAAGTAATGAAGATCACCCAGTTACTCTACCATATTTTCAATCTTTTCTGAAAAGGTCAAAACAATGCGAGTTTAACCAGTTGATCTTCCCTACCAAAATATCTAAACACACCATATGTTAAATCTTCACCTTCCTTCAAACAAGTATTAAGCACTTTCTAATGCAATTGTTTACTCGTCTAATTTAATTTAAATCTGACCTATAACTGTTCAGTGTACATACATATATATATATATATATATAGGATTAATGTAGAAAAGTTTGTCACTTAACTGAGCAGAGTTATGCTGACAAACTTTTCCACATTGTTTTTATTAACACGCTATCTCTATATCAAACACGTTATGATAAAAAACATGCTTAGCAAAATGTCATTTTATCAGTAAACCAAAAATCAAAACAAAAAAAAAACAGTAATCTTGACAATATGCATCATCACAACTCAATACACACATTATATATATATATATATATATATATTAATAATAAAAATATAGTTTTACAGCATGCAAAATTAATGGGTAAAAATTGTCATTATCAGAAACAGAATGTATGTAAATATAAGTGTGGATACTAAGGTCAAAACTTTGTGGTGACAGTGTTTCACGCTTGAATGCAATATATATATATATATATATATATATATATTAGTCATCCACATACAAGCCTGATTTGCTGTATCACAGCTCATCAGTGTGGCAATACACATCCAATTGCTTTCAGCTGGGATTGAATCTATATATATATATACACGCACAAATGTATATTCAGGCAGCAATCCCTCATATAAACATATTTTGTTAAAAATAACCAACAAGGAAGACTTTATTAATTTTTGTTTAATTTTTTCAGTATTCTTACAGGTTTCCTTTTTGCTGGAGAGAAGAAGTGTAAAATGTTCCATAATGTTCAACTTTCCAAGTGCTTTCAACCACTTCACTGGCACTATATATATATATATATATATATATACACACACACACACACACACACTATAAAATTTCCAGGCTATTCCTAGATGAGAGTTTAATCTTTACAGGTACTCTGTTGTTAAATTGTCCTAATAGAAGAAGCATATATATATATATATATATATATATATAGATATACACACACACTATAAAATTTCCAGGCTATTCCTAGATGAGAGTTTAATCTTTACAGGTACTCTGTTGTTAAATTGTCTTAATAGAAGAAGCATATATATATATATATATATATATATATATATATATATACACACTCATTGAGATAGACGTAAGTTTTAAGAACATAGATTACATTCTACACACATTCAGAAATTAAAATTTGCAGGAAGACATTTATATATATATATATATATATATATATATATAGTAAAATTTCATCAACAACAACCTTTACTTGTTTAGCTATTAGACATTAAATAACATCAATTACAACCCTCCATTGTTTAACTTTCAGTTAACCTGATAAATGTTCTCAAATTTTTAAATTATTAAAAACATTTTTACTTTTGTTCATAAATACTTGTTGCACAATCAGATTCACACATTTCCCTTGGTAAAGTCCATCAGAAGACAGAATGTATTTGCTAAGATAAGTTTTCCTTTTGTTTTCATTTATATATATGCGTGTGTGTGTTGGTGGGGAGGGTAGATGGCCAAATGGTTAGAATGTTCACTTTCTGACCATGAAACCCAGATTTGAATTTCACAATGGTCGATTTGATTTGTTAGGAAGGTGCCTTTATTTTATTGGTCTGGGGAAGGTAATGCCAGCATGTGGAACTTTTGGAAAATGCCTGAAAACTATACTATGGGTTGTCCCAAGCTTTGTTAATAGATGGGAGTATTTGGTCAGCTGTCAATGGTCATGCTCGCATGAAGTCCCAAGTCATTGTGACTGAGGGTTTGAGCGTGTTTGCCTTTTTTAAACTCTTGATCATAACATGCCCTCAGAAACTGTAACTAAGGTCTGCTCAGCATAGTGGCAGCATAAATTGCAGGTGGATTCTTTAGGTATTCATTGATTGATTGATTGATTGATTGATTGATGGCTGACTTATTTGGTTTAGTAGAATATCAAAACCCCCGTGGATCACTTAATGCTGAAACTGAATTTTTTATTTTGGAATGTTTTAAAATGTTTCAAGTGGTAAATTTTTTTGGGAAAGTTTGAGACGAGTGCAAACTGTACGGGCAAAGTGAGGCAGTGCACTATCCTGTTGGAAATACCCTACTCATCTGATTTGTAGATGTATGTTTATTAAATGCAAATTTTTGCAGTATTTGTATGTAAGCATTAGCAATCACCGTTGGAGTTGTAAAGAAATATGGGTCAATTACACTAGTAGCCGGTCATGGTACAGTGCACATTTACCTTTTGGGGAGGCCCGTTCATGCTCTTGAATGACATGTTGATTTTCAGTAGCACAGAATAAAAATTGTTGACCTAATTTTGACCTGTTTACATATATATATATATATATATATATATATATATATATATATATAAATTATCATGTTAGAACATGCGAAAAAACTGTTTTTAATGTAATAATTAATAAATATTCATTGCACTATTTTTAGATTGAGGACTGTTTTAAATTAATGTTTTGAATATTAGAATTATTTTCTTTCTTATTCATTTGGAAATATATACATTTTCTTTTTCTTGTGTATATAAGAGTGATCTATTTGAAATACTTTTAAAAGAGCTTTTAACTACACATAACACATTTGACTATTTACACATTAACAACTTGATTCAAGCTGTGCTATTTTCAAAATGACCGTTTGCTTCCTTTGGGCACACCCAAGATTTTATATATATATATATATATATATATATATATATATATATATCAACCTTATTGGTTTACTTTATTTGTAAAAGGTCAGTTTTTGCCTCTGCATTCTTTCACCAAGTTCCTGTTCT
The DNA here is from genome assembly GCA_037127315.1 of Ascarosepion bandense. Lineage (NCBI taxonomy): Eukaryota > Metazoa > Mollusca > Cephalopoda > Sepiida > Sepiidae > Ascarosepion > Ascarosepion bandense. The sequence continues at coordinate 1,493,286 of JBBBDQ010000166.1, read as the reverse complement.
TTAACTTGAAGAATAGAAACTACAGAATTCAGTGTTTCTGCCCTGAAACCGAATAATGCCCTAAGCATAAAAGTAAAAGGATTGTTATTATATTGCAAAGTTCTTAGTTCCCACTCTTTTTTAACCCTTACCCAACTGGTATTATACTTTACCTAAAATCAACTGAGGGTGGATCCCAAAGTGACTTGGCGCATGAAATATCACTATGCAAATTTTCTGCTAAGGTTACAGCCCCCTCTACTGCCAGTGATGCCATAAATTAACTGCATTTTTTCTCTCATGTAAAGACAAAAGGAAAACTTATCTTAGCTGACACATTTTGTTCTCTGTATAAACAAAAGTAAAAATATTAGTTTTTCAAAATTTTTAAATGCATATAGTCATCAGGTTAAATGGTCTAGGTAAATTATCTTTATATTTGCCTTGATAAAATCCATCAGAGGACAAAATGCACCAACTAAGACAGGTTTTCCTTTTGTCTTTATTTATATTGTCCTTTTATAGATATATTTTAGTTATATGGAATATTTTACAAATACTAGCAATATAGCCCAGTGTTGCTCAGGTGTAATGAAAGCTTTAAAACTAATCCATGGTCCTGGAGCTCAGACTCTTTGAACGTTGGCACAAAAGATTAAAAAGCAATAGTTGTTTCCAGTTAAAGTGAAACCGTAGACTGAAAAAAAAATGCATGGATATAAGTCAAATTTTGATTTCCTGGTATCGATATTAAGTTTTTTTCGTCGTAAACTGAATTTTGAAGGCTAAATAAGTCCTCTGAATAAATGGTATCATGGCTGAGACTAAGAACTACAATTATACCTACTTAGAGCCAAACCCAAAGCAAAAACTAAAATAAAAGGGCTGAAAAAATACAAACATACAGGCAGATAAACAGACACACACACACAAACATCTTGCCTTTTTATATATATATATGTTATCGATTTTCTGCACTATTGTAAGAACTGCAACCTTGAAATTTCTGAATATTGTTTCTTATGTCTTTGTCTATGAGTGTATCAAATTTGATTAAAATTGGACCACTCCTTCTATAACCCGATTTTTTCGATTATCCCTTTTTTATATTTATCGGGGGTACCTCGACACAAAACCCAGCTAAGAACACTCGCAGACGCTTATAGTACAACTGTAAATTTTCAAGAAAATCGGTTCAGCCATTTCGGAGTCTATAGGAATGGACACACACACAGACAAAGTTCCATTTAGAAATAAGTTTAGATAGATTAGATTAGATTAGATACAGGGTGTGATGGATAAATCATGGTTCAAATTATACAAAAAAGAAAATAACACTGACATCTCTTTTTAACATATATTTCCCAATATTATACAAAAATATCTTGAAATGCTAAAGAAATTTCTTCGATAAAATCACTATTGGCTTCAACCACAGCCTCCACATGACTTCAGCCTCTCCTGCAACTCCTCTCAATGGTCTCGTTCTTTAAGTTAGTGAATGCTGCCATAATCATTGCCTTCAGCTCATCTTTGGAATTACAAGAAGTTTCGTTGGTCTCTTGCTCAACTGTGCTCGTACACATAATAATCAAGGGGTTTGCAGTCTGGCGAGTTAAGTGATTGATATAAGGGCTGATGTCGTCACAGAAATTGTCTGACAGTCATGTCCGAGCCCTCCTGCTTGAGTGGCATGGCATAATCTAATTTGCAAACATAGGATTTTCCAACAGCCACCCTCTTGACCTAGAGCAGTATTATCTTCTCAAGGCAATTGATCTAGGTCTCTCTCAGATGCCCCATGGAAAGATAAATGGAGGCATAACATTGCCATCACGAGTGATCCAAGCATCTTTGGAATCACTATTAAACTCATTCAAATCTTTGTGAATTCTGTGCACTGCCCTCAGATTGACACCCAAACACACTGGAATGTTCATATTGGAGCTTCCAGCATGAATACTAAGCAGTACAGCATGAAGTTTCCAAGTTTCTGGTTGAGTGAATTGTGTTATGGTGCTCTTTCTCTCACAAATAATGCCCAACTGACCATACTATACTGTGCAGCCAATAAATAAAAATACAATATGTATGCGCAAAATTAACTATACAATATGCTGATAATTTACCCATTACGCCGTTATATACATATATAATTTTCACTGCCAAAAACTGAATTTGTGTACAGTGTAAATCCAAATGAAGCTGCCTATATTGGAATTATGCTCATCCTCATAAGTCTCATGACTGTATTCATCTCTATGCTTGGTCGGCAGCTTAGATTTTTGTATCCTAGCATATGTGCTGATTCCTTAAGTTTAAGTAGTTTCCAGTGGCGTTCTCTATCTATTATTTCAACTTCATCCCATTAGGGGAAGTGTTCTCCTTTATCCCTCCATATGTGGAGGGAGAAAGGGATAAACATAGAATATAATTTGGGAACCAGTAATACGAAGTGCCAGAAAAAAATCATTAGTGTCAAAATTGCAATATAAGCTCTGGTAAAAAAAGGGTTACTGAACATTAGGTTTATTAGTCCCAGAAACTCAGTTGTTCTTGTCCTTAAGGACACCTGGCCTAGTGGTTAGTTCCAGTGACTTGACTTAAAGAGTTGTGAGTTCTATACCAGGCTACAGCAGTGGTGAACAATTAACTTAGAGAGTCCAGTTAGAAGAAGATAACTACCAAAAGAGGCTTCATGCAAGGAATGAAACTGATATACCTCTGATTGTAATAGAGGGTTCGGCTCAATTCCTAGCAGAAGAAGGCCAGAGCATACAATAGCCAAAACATCGCACAAATGACAACAAACATGAGGACAATAGTCTGAATAATGCAAATAGTGTAAGAGAAAATTTATAGCGAGGTGATTTTGATATTGTGCTTTAAATAGGATTTTTGTATTTTCAACCAAAATTTTTTTTAAGAGTTCTTGCAAATTATGGGTTAATAACTGTTTATTTTATTGCATTTTGGTTGGATAGGTGACATATATATATGATATACCAAGATCCACAAATATTTTAAAAGATAGTTTTAGAGAAACATAATTTAGTCTGAGAATAATTCGTTTATTAACCCAAATTCTTTTAACAGCACATTCTTGAATTTCTATCAGATGATGCAGCAGAGCAAAGAACAAATATGAAGCATAGACGTAAAGATACATCCATACTATTATGGCTAAGTTCATTATATCATTCTTGATAATCACAGACTCTGCAAATTTTTCAAATTGTTTTAAAACCTCTCACTCCCCACTCAATGTGCTCCTCACTATCATACAAAAAAAATATTTTGTGCTTCATCCTATTCTCATTGCTGTGATCTGGAACCATGGAAAGGTTTTTTCATGCTTCAAATTCACAGTTGTTCTTCTCCTAGACTGGTTCCCAACCAAGGCTAAAGAGCCGAGTCTTCCCTTCAATTTTACCCAGAGGTGGAGGGAGAAAAATGGATAAGGATATTTACATGTAAGTGAATGTGATAAACTTGACCAAAATTCTAACTCATCTCCGATTTCTCAATCTAAGGCACTATCTATTACATTATTTGCACACCATTATGCTTGATTCTCATCAGTGGGGAATTAGAATATCAGTGGATCCAGAATTAATTTCTGACCATTATTTAGAAGCTGGATACCAAGCTGCAGCTCATCTGCACTCATCACAAGGATGAAGTTGTTGGCTTACTTGAATTATACTTGACCCCAAGAACATGTGTCCCATTGGATGAAAGTTATGACCTCACTACCTAGACACAGCATAGGTGAACAAAAAAAAATCATGATGAGCTGAGTTATTAAAGGAAAATAACATGGCATATGGAACTGGAACAATCTACCATGGTGGATAAAATAAAGGGTCTGGTTTGAAATTTCAATGTATATAACCTGAAGAAGTCTGGAGTACAACAGCTGAAACATCATGAATATGGTAATTAACATGAAGGCAACAGTCTGAACAATATAAATAGTGTGAAGAGTAAATGTTATTCATAAATATTAAATTTTAGTTAACATACATTTTTCTAGTTTCGGTGAGTAACTGAAGGCAAAAAAGAACGAGCTGTCCTGCTCATTCTACCAATTCCATGAGATTGGGATAGATTTACAGATTTTGGTGGCTGATACCCACAGTCTTTCTTTTTTTTTTTTTTTTTTTTTTTTTTAGTAGAATGTCAGCTGAAACTTATCCTGATCAGTTTACAGCACAAAAAAAGTGTCCTTTGTAAGTGGCTTTGGATATTTGTATTTGCAAGGAAACAAATTCTTTTCACAAGGAAATAGTTGTGTGCATTTATTTTCTAAGTGTGTATGTGTGTGTGTGTGTGTGTTTATCTCTCTCCTCTGGAAATGCTTGTCTGCCCATGTTTCTCTCCATTTCTTTCTTTGATTGTCTGTCTCTTCCACTGGAAATTCACATGTATGTGTTCCCACGGAAATGTCTATCAGTTGAGGAAATACTCCTGTTGGTTTTTGCAGAGGAAATCTTTACATAACAATTACTTTCAATGTTGAAAATAATGACAATGTCTCATATTGAACAAAAAATAAAATAAATTGGAATGTTAATTTTTGCAACAACCCAACTGATTTTTTTTTTTCCCTACAGAAAAAAAAAACTTATAGTTGCTGATATGCAATTAGTGAAATGGCTATTTTTACAAAATCATTAATGTTTAAGAAAATTTTCTCTTTGAAATTTTGTGAATATTTTGATATAGTTGAGAAATAAAAGGTTTTATAGTGAATTCAAACTGCAGTTTTATTTCTAATCGAATAACCCAACTGTTTCCACAAATGTTTGTTGCTAGAACTAAACTTTGGCACTTGTCATGAGCTGTCTTCGGTGCGCCTGGCTAATTTAACACATGGAATTTTTTTTCTAAAGATTTAGGTATGCTAAAAGCCAGTTAACTTTAGCAATTTGTTTTGTCTATTCTGATTCTTCTCCATCTTTGAGTCAATCTTCTCATGGCTAGAAAACCATTTGAAAGAAAAGAAAAATAAAATAAAAGAAACTCTTTCAGACTTCCATTTATCGATGAGTTGCTATTTCTCAATTTCAGTTTTGAGATCAATATTCCCATTTCAATTTTCTCTCTTCTCAAAGTAGCTGATTGGAAAAAAAATTGATTTCTAATAAAACAGTAAATGCATTTATTGAACTTAATGTACAGTGTATATTTATTTCCTTTGGTTAAAGTTGACACAATCTCAGTGATTAAACGATAATGGAACATCAGAACTTAAGCATTTTTTATCTTATTGTTTTTCAATTATTTTTTTAAAAGTTTCTCTTTATCTCAGCATCCTCAAAAATCTGTTTACCTGAAAGAACTCTTTAAAGTTTCACTATCCTAACTTGATTTAATGTCATGAAACAAAGGAATATTGTAGGAACATTTTATTGGGCCAGTTGTTCAAGAAGGGAGAGACGAGATTGATATTTTCATTATTACTATTATTTATTACGAGTTTTATTATTGTTGGTTTTTATCTTAACACTTTGTGTCTGTACACTCTTCATTATTACTATTATTTATTACGAGTTTTATTATTGTTGGTTTTTATCTTAACACTTTGTGTCTGTACACTCTTCATTATTACTATTATTTTGTTTATATTTCTGAAATGAGATATTATAATTATCTTACACTAATTACATTGTTTGGACTGTTTCCAAATTTTTGTTGTGGCATTTTGGCTGTGGAACATCTGGCCTTCTTCAGGTGAATAGAATTTCAAACTGAACCCTTTTATTTCATTTACCACAGTGCTACTCAGTGTGGTATACGTACCATCATCTGCCGGTACGTGGAGATTTTCCAGAAAAGAAAGAAATAATAGTAATACTCTATGCCATGAGAGACTGCCAGGATATTTGACTCGTTTTTTTTTTTTTATATTATGGCTACATTGTTCATTTACCCACTCATGTTAAAAGTTATTGCTATCCAACTAACGAATGTGATATAATGAACAGCAAAACAGTGAACTGAATACGCATCAGACTTTGTTCTATTCATATATCCATGATATATACATATATATTTTAAATATGTCTTAAATTAATTAAAATTAATATTTTGTTTTACTGTTTGTCTACTTTTTAGAAGATTAATGCCTTTTATTAAATTCAAATTGCTTACGAAGTATTAATATTAACTTTAAATATTTTTTCTGGATTTTTAAATATACATACTCTTGAAACCAGTGGCCATAACTAATATAGCACAAATATGGTACCAGTCAATGGCACACTGGGAAGACTTGTTATGTCAATGATGACTGCCCTTAGAATGAACAGGATATCATGTCTCATGTTTATTACAGATAGTCTCAAAATGTCCCTGAAATAATATATATCTCAAAAAAAAAAAAAAAAAATTCCGGGGTTCACAATTCCACCCCCTACTCCGCTGGGTTGGCTTGCTTTGCTTGCTGGTCCCTGGTACATTTAAAAAAAAACAAAAAAACTACCTGTCTGCCACATCAGATAGTTTGAGAAGCACTGATCTACCAGATGAGATTGTTCTAGTTTTCCCAGATGTTTGAGTATCAGTTATCTTCATTTAACTCATTTGAAGTCACTGGATTTAACCAATGCTTTTATCCACTGGGCCATCTGTCATTGAGGATATCAGTGTATGAACTCTTGGGATTAATGTCTTGGTAATCTTCTTTTTGCCAAAGCTTATATTACAATTTTGTTGTTATTCTCTACCATTCCATATTACTGGTTCCCATACTGTATTCATGAGTCCAAGACCAGTCTATTCCTGACTACCAATAGTGCCTCTTCTGTGGGTACTTTGGTGAACAAATTCACCGCATCCAAGCACATACAGACACTTCTTCCAAGTAAGACTCCCCCCCCGCATACAGAGGAGAACATGATTAAGGACTACACATATGCTATCCCATGCAGCTGTGGTAAGATTTATAAAGGAGAAATAAGCCACCCCTTTAAGATAAGACTGCATAAACGCCATAAAGCCATAACACTAGGGAAAATAGAAAAATCAGGTGTAGCTGACCATATACGAAGGAAAAAGGGAGATCACCACCCCCTGTTGGATGAAGTTGAAATGATAGAAAACATCTCTGGAAAATATGAAAACTTAAGAAATCAGTACGTATGGTGGGCCACAAAAATTTCTGGCCAAGCATAGAAATGAATACAGTAATACAGAGTGTTAGAGAATAGCAACAGCAAAATTGTAATATGAGCTCTGGTAAAAAATGGTTACTGAAACATTAGGTTTATAAATCTCAAAAGTTTATATACTGATGTTCCTCAAGGATAAAAACATTGATTGAATTCAGTGACTTGACTCAAGGAGTTGTGAGTTCAATATCTGGCTACCAGCAGAGGTAAAAAAACAAAAACTTTGAGAGTTGAGTGAAAAGAATATAACTGATACTAAAATATCTGGAAGAAGCATAGCTTGTAGAACTAGAACAATCCAGCCTGGTGGACAAAATAAAGGATCTGAAATTCTAATCACCTGAAGGAGGACAGAGCATACAATGAAGAATATGGCAGCAAAGATGAGGACAACCAACCAAACAATGTAAATAGTGTAAATAATTATTATTATTTTCTTACTAGTTTTATTATCGTTGGTTTTTATCTAAATGCTCTGGATCAACACACCCTTCATTATTACTAGTTTTATTTAATCTTATATTTCATTTTACTATTGTTGCTTTTCATCTCAACACTCAGTCTTCATTGTTATTATTTTATTACTAGTTTTATGTAATCTTATTAATGTTGCTTTTTAACCCCAAATTCCAGTTGTAATTATTACTATTGCTTTATTTCTAGTTTAATTTAATTCTTGTGATCTTTTCTTTCAGCACTGTTCTATATGCTTCTGTTCTATTCACCTGAGATATTTTTAAAGTAAAATTTTTTCTTAATATTTTGAAAAATATTTTGACTAAAAATGAAATACCAGAGATGTTTTTTGCAACTGATAAGTCATACATGAAACCCACCCTAACCCAAACAATCAAGTACCCGTCAGTCTTATTGCTGAAATGCAAGTAGATCTTTCAGTCCCTTTTGTTTGTTATTTGCTAATCAACAAATTCTGTTTACAATTTCTGCTGGTACTTCTGGATACAAATTTGAAAAAGTAATAGTCAACCAATGGCAGGAGAGGAATGATGTTCATTTGAATTAAGTCATCATAAAATAATTTTGATGTTTATTCCTTGCACAGTAAATGGAGTTTGATGCTGTGAAGGAGAGAGGTAAAAAAAAAATCTCAGCTTTGACTCAGAATAAGGCGTGCTGAGAAATAAAATACAAATAGTCATAGATGTACAGTTGGGTAGCAAAGGAAGGTTAGCCAATAACAGAAGGGAATGGAACTTGCAGCTAGATATTCTTGCCCCACAGAGCCATGTTGCAGATTATCATGGCTTTTTACAACAAGCCCTAAATATTTTAAGATGTATAATGATGCTTTTTAGCAGATGGAATAAGTTATTTTGTAAATGTGAACAGCTGATCAGTAATTTGTCTGTTGTGTTTTGGGTGGGGGAATAAGGATTACATTTTACAAACTTGTGAACAGTCTAATAGGCTTCTTCTCTCACCTTATTTACTCTTTCTTTTATTCTCTCCTTCAATCTATCTCTTTCTCTCTTTCATTTATCCCCTTCTCTATATCTCTCCTTTAATCTCTGTTGCCTCTCTTTCTTTCCCTCTGTCTCCTGATCTATGTTTCTGTTTTTATCCTTTTCTCCTCCTCCCCCTTATAAATTCAGTACAGTTGGGTTACATATGTTCAGCAGTTTTTCTGGAATCCATATATTGTGACAATAAGCAAAGTGCATCTCTTTGAGATTCAGGCATGAAAAACATTCAATTTCAAAGAAAATACACTTTCTTCCCAAAAATATTATCTCCTAATTAACCTGAATAATACCTGAGTAGCAACATTGACTATTTTTTCATTGAGATTTGCCATATTGTATCATTAATAGTAAGAAACAAACATTTTGATTTTGTTGCTTGAAGTTCTTAAGACTGTATTTTTATCTCTGTGTCATATCTTGTCTTTTGTGAGACTTCAAAATTCAGATCAACGGATTTTAAAAATTAGTTATATTCAGTAATTTTATCTACTTTCTGCTGTGCCAACAAAGACTTTTAGATTATGACCATGGGATCAGGAATCATATCCTGAGTTAGTATGGTTTGGTTTGATGTCTTCCAATATGGTAAAATTGTATATCTTTAGAAAGCTCTTTGAATCTGGAATAGTATTAACATAAAAACTATGATTATAAAATCAACAGAATTGGTTATTTGTGGTTAAATGTTTACAATTTTGGTTTAAAAAAAAAAAAAAAAAAAAAAATTTTTTTTTTCTTTCATTTACATTTTTATTACACAAAAAATAGACATGAAAATATGCAGTAACTGATGTTAATGGTTAACAAATTTTTGTGAACCACGGAACACTAAATGCACAAAGCAATCAAATTTTCAGGTTTTTTTATATTTAAAAAATTAAGTTTTGATCTGAAAAGTGATAGAAAAAATTTTATCTAAAAAAACAAATGGAATATTTAAAAAAAACGATTAACATTTACAAAGAGATGAACAAGCAAACTTATTTTTCTGCTTGTTGGAATACAAATTTGAATATGCAAACCACTTATTTTTCACTTCAAATTTTTTGTCATGACCAACCTTGATTGTATATCTATTTAAGGTTATTTCAAGAAATTCTCTTTCTTAAAAACTTTTGAAGTATTTTCTATCTGAATTTTTGAAAGTTCATAAATTCTTTCAGTGTTACTTATTGAATCAACTAAACTAAGAATATCAAAATAATTTAATATATCTGGATGTAATGGATAAAACAGATTTCTGGCTAAATCTGTTAATGTTCACTCAGAATGAATACCCTTGAAAGTGGCATGTGTCCACATCCCTTGACTCTACAAAAATTGCTACAAAATTATCTCCTCACTAGAATGCTGCAAGGCAAAAGCGCATTTGGACAAATCACTCTCCCATAACTATATAGGAGAATAATGTAAAAAAAAAAAAAAAAAATAGATTATAATTACTTTATAGCCTAATGGATTGGAATGTTTGCTCGTGAACTTGGTGATGTAGTAATTGTAAGTTTAATCCCTGGGACAGCTAGTATGTACTTGAACTCAGTGAAAACAGTGAAGCAATAACTGAGCAGTACTAAAAATAAGAACTAAACAAGATATCCTTAGGCATGTATAGTGGAACAAGAGCAGTCTACCCCCATAAATGGTTCAGGTCAGAATTACTTATTGGATCAGTATACACCTGATGAAGGCCAGAGGGCATGACAACCAAAATTTAACTACAACAAAGATGAGGACAATAGTGTAAACAATTATTATAAGCGACAGTAAAATGAGATCTGTCCATAAGCCTTTCTCATGAGGTTACTTCATTGACAGATATCATTGTATTCACAATGGCCAAAGAAGTAGATGTTGTTTTTTTTAATAAGCAACTTTATTCAAAATTGATTAAATCTTAAGCAACTAAAAATAAAACTGTAAAATTTAAACAAAAATAAATGTTATACTAGTGTAACTGTGCTATCACAAATGACAGCAATTATTAGAAAGCTTTAATAGTGAGATGCAATGAAACAAAAACTTTGAATCAATGTATTTAGATTCAGTAAAGTGGAGATAAAGGATAAAATAGAAGCCAATGGACTATTTAAATAATCTATTTCCTTTATATTTTAAAAAAGTTTCATGCTGTCTGAGATTTATTGCTCACTCCTGGTATTATATACGTCACTTTTTGCTTAATGTTTTGCACTAAAAATTGTATGTGTTTGATAGTGAAATGGTAATATCTCTCAGAAGAAAAAGATGAGCAACAGAATGACAGTGTCAACAAAGGCTATTTCAAAACAAAGTTAAAGCAATATGATCACTTAATAGACAAATGTAATTGAGTGCTTCTTGTGAAAGGCTTGAACAAATAAGACTGCAATCTAAGAAATGTAGAAGTAACGGAACTGATTAATTAAACAGTTCATTTTATTTGGTGAGTAATTTTAGCTAAATGAAAATAAATATTTTATTTGTATAGATTATTAAAAGACTAAGGGAAGTAATCACTCGTAAATATTTGTAACTTAAGTTGATTTAGCTCCCATCTCACTACAGATGGGACAGAAAATATATAAATACACAGTAATAATTATCTGGTTTGATGATATACTAATCAAGAATTCTACCAATTCAGTTTCATTGAAATTTCTTTTTCTGTATATTAGATAAATTAAGCAAAACATTTTAAGCAACCATTTAACCATTATTTACCTGGCATCTGTTTAAACTGACACCAATTTCTCCATACATCTAAACTATAATTATTCTATTATGCTTGTTCTTGTCCCTGCCTTCATTAGTTTACATAACCATTATTCCCTGCCAATACCTCATAAATAATGGACTATTCTGTTTTGATCAGGGTGTGGAAAAAAAATGATTTTTTTTTTTTTTTTTTTTTTTAGTGAAAAAAATAGAAATGTTTAATATCTCCTACCAATACCTCAGAAATAATGGACTATTCCGTTTTGATAAACAAAACACAACTAAGAAAATGAATGAAAGAAATGTTTGATGGCCGTTTCAGGGAATTGAAAAAAGTTACCAATTTCAAATCTTTTCATTTGTACCCACTTCTCAAAATAACAGCAAGCATTCATGTTTATGACTGATTACAATTATCTATTCTTGCCCATATTCTGTTTTTTAATTTTATCAAGAACCTTCCTAATGTCATCAATTCCTGACTTTGCCAATAACAAAATTATTTACTCCTGTCTTAAAAATAAAACTGGCAGCTGATCTTAGAAATGACCTTCAGTCTGTTGTTAACTGGGGCAAAAAATTGCTTGTTAATTTTTAATGCCTACAAAACAAAACTGCTCTTTGTTAATCCTCGTCATGAACCCTTTTTGCTTTTATCAATAATCTAACATTCAGGAGAGCAACTTATTGTGCCTTCTTGGTCTCATGTTTTCCACTAATATTAAGTGGAATGATTATATTGAATCAATTGCTAAATCTGCTCATGATGTCATGATCAGCAATTTTTCTCTACAGAATCTATCTTATATGTTTTTAAGTCTACCATTAATCTATGCATCGGGTATTGCTACCATATTTGGTCTGGTGCTTTCACTATGTATTTAGAGACTCTTTATAAGATTGAAACAAGGCTTTGCAATGTTATCAGTCCTAACTTGGCAACATGGATTCACTTACATTTCCATTGCCATAACATAGCTTCCCTGTGCCTTTTCTATAATTATTTTCATAGTAATTCTGATGAGTTTTCATTTTTGATACCTCAACTTCACAAATTTAAGTACAGTGCATCATGCTGTAATGGATATCAGCTCAGAATGAGAGATAAGAGAGCCAAGTTCAAATTCCACTCCGGTTCCTTACATTCACTTAGGCACAAATACCCTCGGGAAAACTATAAATGCATCTCTTCTCCCTCCATCTTATCGGTTGAATAGTATGGTAGACTGGGTCTTATAGCCTTTGTTGGCTACCTACTGCAGGAAAATCTGTCTAGTCAGTCATTAATTGAAAAAGCATGGTTGTCCAAATGCGTATTATGTGTGGCATTTAACTTGAGTAACTTGATTGGCAGCTAAGTCTCACAATTTCAGTGTTGGAAACTGCTATTTGCAACCATAAGTACTAAGAGTTTTTTGTCTTCTGAACTTCTTACTTGTGAAACTCTTTCAGCTTCTTGCTTTCCTCTCAACTAGGAAAAATATTTAAATTAAAGAATTTAAATGCATTATTTGCTGTTTCTTTGAAAACCTGTTTTTTTATTGTTCTCTTTGTTTCTTTCCCTCTCAGTAATCCCTTGCATCTTAGTGGCTTTATTGTCTTGCTTAGGTTAAAATAGCTTTGAAAAGAAAAATGAATAGATCCTTTCTTCACAGTCCTCAGATAGAATTTAGATTTATCTACTTTCCTATCATCAACAGATGATTTTTTTCTAAGAAAAGGATTAGGCTAGATTAGTAGTTTCAAAATTGTTTTCTCAGAACCACATTTTTCAAAATGAAAATTTGCTTGTTTCACACCAAATTCTATGTGATAAAAAGTATATTTAAAAATAAAAACAGTGCGTTAAGTGGAGATAACCATGGATTCAAAGCCAGAACATTATCATTGATAACTCTCTCCTCCAATTTGTGAACCCTAGTTACTATATTCTTAATACTTGATATAATGAAAAAATAATCACATTGATAAAGGTCAGTCAATAATTATTTATAACTATACTGGAACTCCTACATGCAATTACAAGTAATCCAGAATAATATTTCAAATTTTGAAATTATATTTATTTTTAGCATTGTAAATTTTTAAAACTGTTTCTAAATCTTTGTCTTTCAGTCATTTTGTCTCATCTACTCTTCTCCTCTGCTACACCTGTGATGTGTGCCACATCATTTGGGAATCACTGGATTAGATTATTAAACAATAAATTTAAAATAAATATTTTATTTTTTCAAAACACTAAAAATGGACAAATTAAAATATCTGAATAAAAAATCTAATCCTTGAGTGTACAAAAAAAACAAAAAACAATCAGAAATCAGTTGTTAATAATAGAAAAGTATTAGATTTTTTTCTTTACTTAGCTCAGTTTCATTTTTATTCTTCATTAGCCTGAATTTCTAAATTCATATATCCACACTTGTTCCATTATACTAAGATGAATGCTTATTGACTTCACAAGTGTACTTGGATGCTATGCACCCTGCCAATATCTGCCATTGTACAATCTTAGCTCTCTCTTAATAGTTGGACTGAAATCAAGACCAAGCTGTCTCAGACCAACAGAATATCTTATTTTGACGATTTATTTATTTTGCTCTTTGGCCAAAGAGCTTTTTTCATGACATTTTATTATTTTTCTGTTTTATTAACAAAAAGCTGGTGATAATCTATTTTGAGGATAGCGCACAGCAGAAATAGGTGCATTTTTTTGTACTAGAGAGCAATGTTTCAACCCAGATGAAATCTCAGATTTCAAATCCTGATTTTCAAGGCAAGCATGTCCTTTTCTACCCTCCATCGTATCTGGTTGTAAGGATAGTTCTTGTGGTTTGTAGAACATTCATTCATTTACAAATCACAAGAACTAACCAGATAGGTAAAAAACATCAGTCATTCACTCTGTCATTAAGGAACCATATCTCTACACACACACACACACACACGTCTATATATAATGAATTATATATATAATCAGTGAGTTGTACCTTGGGTAATCATGTCTCTTTCAATTCATGATTGACGAGACAGAAAATTTTCCCACAGTAGGTTGCTATTCTTTCTGCAGTAGACTGGTTGCCAACCAAGGCTATAGGACCTAGTTTTCTCTGCTATTCTACATATAGCTGAATCTTAATTCTTAAGCTGATGATTGAATAAGATCGTAAGTTCTACATCAATAAAATATCTGTAGAAATTCCCCTATTGCTTTGTTAAATATTTGAGCTTTACAACTTTAACAAAATATTGCAATAACAATTATAAATATGAATGCAGGTTATTATTTTAAGAAATAAGGGTGTACAAATGACAAGATTTTAAATTGACAACTTTGCCATTTCACTGAAACAACTGTTTAAGTACTTCTATCTTCCCTTTCTTTCTTTGATTAATTTTTTTCACTGAAACCAAGTAGTGTCACCCCCACCTAACCTCTTTCCATGTGATCAAAACTGAATAGTCCATTATTTATAATTTATTGGCAGGGTGTAACAATCGTGCTAACTAATAAAGATAGGGACATTCACAATTATAATAAAATACTAGTAATGACTAAACATTATAAAGCCTCTATAATAGACTCTACTTGACAATGTTTACTCATACATCCTGGAATGGGTGGGGGTCTTCAGTCCTAGGTATAACAATAAACTACATTTGGCAGCATGGCCTCTGATCAGGAGATTGGAGCCTTTTAGGATCCTGGAACCACCTCTTAATTGCTGTTGTTCCCAGATCCATCATGACCAAGGGTGTTAGCATCTGTCATGGTCTCACTATGTGCAAATAGTTACCCCACCCCACCCCAACATACCACCACCAAACAAAAATGAAAATATAAAAATACCAGAAATAGATTTTTTATATAAAAAATTACCAACAATGCCTATTTATAGTACATTTAATAACAATGCATCAACCAACATGAAAGAACTCTTTGATGACATTAATCTATATAATATACTATAATTTCTTAAAGAAATCACACTGTATACCAAAATATAGCTTCAACAAAACTATAACATAAAACACATATATCACCACCTCTAGTAATTAGGTTCATACAAACATATATATGCACAAAGACTGAGTATCATCTACCATCTATTCAATTGTGAAAACAGAATAACATCATATTCTTTATTAAATTTTACCATTAAATAACCCATGAAAAATTGATGTGCCATTAATCAAATCAAAAGCTGAATAAATCTTGAAATCTTTTGAATACTCAATCTATTTAACCTGTAATTCTGTGTTAGGCTTGTCTGTTGAATATGTGAAAGGAATGCATTTTATAAAATGGATACCAAAGAGCAAAGATCCATCTAAATATGGACAAATCTGTTCTATTTATATATCAATTTGTCCATGCTGTCAGAAAACCACTTCTGATATTTAAGTTAAAAATTAATTTTAGACAAATTATGGTGTTTGACAAGATTAAAATAATAGTTTTACTTTGTTCAAAGTCTAGAATCCAATGCATTAAAATAAATTTTTAAAAAATCACCACAAACTAACACTTAATTATGTGATATTTGAAACTAACACGTGACATAAAACCTAAAAAAAATTTAAAACCTTAATCTCATTTTTAACAAAACAAATATCTTTGACAATGACATATAAAGGTTGAAAGCCCTTAGAATTTACATTGTTTCAGTCCTGTGTATGATGACAAACTATATCCAGTAACAAAGCTTCTGATTGATAGATTGGAGGTTTTGAGGAGCATGGAAATACCACTTAATTGCTGTTTCCAGATCCAGTAGGACACATGGTGGTTGCACTTGTTAGGGTCCTAGCTATGGGCAAAAAGTGAATCCCTCAAACAAAAGCAAAACCCTATGAAAGTATATTATCAACAATGCATATTTATTGCAAATGACCAGTAATACATTTTACAGTAGAATTATTAATAAATTTTATCTGCAGTTGAAGGTAAGCAACTGTGTTCAAAACTTATTTAGTTGAAACCATAAAATTGTTTTCAAATTATTTAGATTTAGGCATTAAATAGCCCATACAGATTGATATGCTGCTAAAAAACATTCATGAAACAACCAACCTGAAAGCTCTTTCATGACATTAATGAATATATCTTAGAATTTCTTAAAGAAATCAAACTGTATTCCAAAATATAGCTTTAGCATAAAATGCACTCATATAGTAATTATGTCCACACAAACATGTATATGCATTAAAGCTGAGTATCATCTACCATGTATTCAACTGTGAAAGCAAAATAACATATTTTTTATTACTTCAAAGCTCTCAAGAATATTAAATTATATTAGAGTGGAGATTAAATTAATTATATTAAATGACCATATGGAGTTGATATGCTGTTAAACAAATTTGATTGTAGAATTTAGATAATGCTTATAAAACCTCAATCCTGGTGACAAACAACTTGTTAAGACAATAGCTTATTAGATTAAAGCATTGGTTTGTGAATTTGATGACATAATAATTGTGAGTTCAATCTCTAGACTAGATAGTGTATACCTGTGTAGAAACAAGACAAGCAATAACTGGGTAATATTAAACAAAATAACAACTAGACGAGTTCTCCCTAGACACTGACATTAGAAGGAAAAGTCTAAATTAAATAAAGGGTTAATTTTGGAATTCTCTGTTGGATTACCTGAATCAATATATACCTGATGAGTTGTGATAACAATAAAGATGAGTAGGACAATAGTCCAAATGTAAATAATTCATCAAGTAAGAAAAGGTTAATAAAATAATCTATAATAAAGAACTTTCATTAGTCTATAATAAAACTAGCATACTATGCCAAAATTTTATTATGTAAGCCAATATTTATATTATTTATATGTGAGCTATTCTCTTTCTTTCTTTCTTTCTTTTTTTAACACAAGTTTCAGCCATTGTATCTTTGGGTCCTCATCAGGTATTTGTCAATCTGGAAAACCTTCACAGAACTTCAAACTGAACCCTTATCCAAAAGGATACCCGGATCGACAAGGACCTGATGAAAGCCAGAGTGCATGACAACCGTTAATGTGATAACAAAAACAAAAAACAAACAAGGACAATAGTCCATATATAACTAATGATAATTTTTGATGCCAGAATTTTAGACAGAAATGTAAATCAGTGTTTTTGCAATAAGTGAAAAAACTGTATTGATTCCATTGCTAGGTAAGAAAATCAAGAAAATGTGTTCATTGTGTCATACTAGACAATTTTTCTCTCCAGAATCTATCTTACATATCTATGAGTCTACCATTAATCTATGCTTAGAATCTTGCTGCCAAACGTGGTCCAGTGCTCTTGCTATATATTTAAATACCCTTGATAAAATCCAAAGAATCAGCAATATTATTGGTCCTGACCTGGCATCTCGGTGTTTCAGTCACTTTCCCACCACTGTAAAGTTACCTCCCTCTTCCTTTTCTCTATATACTTTCATGGTAATAGTTCAGATGAGCTCTTCATTATGTACCTAGACTTTGAATTTAAGTGCATTATGAGACAGGCTGTTATGAGAAAGGATGTGCGTTGTGGTGCAGTGGTTATCGGCTCAGAACGAGAAATCGGGGAGCCTAGTTCAAATTCCACTTGAATTTCTTGCATTCACTTACGCACAGATACCCTTGGGAAAGGTATTAATCCATCTCTTCCCTCCAGTTATGAGTTAAATAACTTGACGGATTGGGTTCTATAGCCTTGGCTGGCAACCATTCTACCACAGAAAGTAATGGCAACCTACTATGGGATAATCTTCTGCCCAGTCAGTCATGTCTCTTTCAAGGCATGATTGTCCAAGTGTGTATCACGTATGGCACTTAACTGACTTAACTGGATGGATTGGGTTCTATAGCCTTGGCTGGCAACCAGTCTACCACAGAAAGTAATGGCAACCTACTGTGGGATAATCTTCTGCCCAGTCAGTCATGTCTCTTTCGAGACAGGATCGACCAAGCGTGTATCACATATGGCACTTAACTGACTGAATATAATAGTTTGAAGCATAATCAAAGTTTCTACTGGGCATAAAGTGGGGGATCTGTTTTCTTTTGTCATGAAGTAGTAAACTGATTCCCCACTAATTACTACTTATCAATATAATATAATCCACCTCTTCTTCTTACAGCTATGGGTTGAATAGCAATACAGATTAGGTTCTATAGATTTGTTTGGCAACCAGTCTACGGCAGAAAGTAATGGCAACCTACTGTGGGATAATCTTCTGCCCAGTCAGTCATGTCTCTTTCAAGACATGATTGTCCAAGTGTGTATCACATATGGCACTTAACTGACTGATTGATGAGACAAGCAATAAAGTCTCTTTGATTTTATAGTTGAATTGGCTTGATGTTACTATACATTCTATGCTAGTAGTTTCTTTTCTTGCACTTCTCACTTGTGGAACTCTCTACTGGCTGCATGCTTTCTAGTCAACTTGCATTTAAATTTTTGAAGGTCAATATCAATTGTTATCTGTTGTCCTCCTGATTAATCTTCTATCATTCTTGCTCTTGAGTAATGTTTCTATTTTCTAATTCTTCCACACCCAGTAATCCTATGTGTCTTACTGGCTTTACTGCCTTGCTTGGGGTGAATATGATTAAAAATATTTGCAATAACTTATTTGGTTGTATGATATTTTCTAATGCAAATCAGTTGTTTGTCAGATTATAAATAAATATAATAGAATAGTTATTGACATATATATTTTATTTTCAGAGATATAAAAAATTGCCCTGGGTCATAGATATGAACTGAAAAAAGATACTGTAAATGTACATGGCATGATGGGAAGACGATGCTGGAAATGGGGGGAAAAGTTCAACAGAGATTATAAAACAATGAAATTGAGCACATTAGCAAGAACAAAAGCAGGTTTTAAGAATGTCATAAATAGATGTTTGAGAAACTTTAAAAATATAACAAGAAAGAAAAGTGGATTGGCCAGAAAGGAAATATTTATATGTTAAAAAAAAAAAAACAACTAAGGAAAAATTGATATAAAGAACTTTAGCTAAAGGCATGAAAACAACCAAATTACTACTGATAACAGGATGATGAATGTTAAACTGTTTTTCTTTTTCCCCATATGTCTAAACTACAATTACAATAATTTTAATGAGAATTTCACTATTGGAAAATGTCCAAGTTTTTATTTGAAGTCAAGAAAATATGTAATTTAAGCAAAATGGTTGCAATTTCTGATTTTAAAAACGTATAAATTTAAACTGGTGCCAGAAAGATATGAGTTAAGTAATCTTTACAAAGAGAAACACGTTGGAGAAAGGTACATAAAAACTGATTTTTCAACAGTAATTTTTAATGATTGATGTAGGGCTACATTGGATGGACCTGATAGCTGATGTATAGGTTGGATTTTTCATAAAAACAGTCAACTAGCATGGTTTAGAAGACAATATAAGGGAAGTGTTTTAATATTTATGGTAAGTATTACAGGAAGCAATATATTTCAAAGTTGATAATGAATCCAGAGAATTATTGTAAGTTCTTTAACAAGATGTTTTTGAGTGGTACAGGTCACAATCTAAAAGTTGGTGAAGTTACTCAAATCTTACCAACGGTATAGCCTCATTTTCACAGGAATAAAAACATACAAGCGCGTAACACTAAAACATATTAACACTAGCAGTATAGCCCGGCATTGCTCAGGTGTAATGAAAGCTTTAAAACTAATCCATGGTCTTGGAGCTCAGACTCTGCCTAAAGAATATTTGTGTGAAGTTTGGTGAGAATCGGATAAAAATTGTGGATTTGTATAAAGGACATACAGACAGATAAACAGACACACACAAACATCTTGCCTTTTATTTATTTATATATATATATATATATATATATATATATATATATATATATTATCGATTTTCTGCACTATTGTAAGAACTGCAACCTTGAAACTTCTGAATCTCATTTCTTATGTCTTTGTCTATGAGTGTATCAAATTTGATTAAAATCGGACTACTTCTTCTATAACCCAATTTTTTCAATTATTGATTTTCGATATATCGATTTTCAATATTTAATGGGGGGGGGTACCTCGACACAAAACCTAGCTAAGAATGCTCGCAGATGCTCATAGTACAACTGTGTAAATTTTCAAGAAAATCGGTTCAGCCGTTTTGGAGTCTATAGGTAATGGATACAGACACACACACACACACACACAGACAAAGTTTCATTTATAAATAAGTTTAGATTTAGATCATATAATTTTGTTTGTGTGTGTATTTTAGTTATGTGTTTTAAGGTTGCATGTAATAGAGCAAGAAAGTCACTTCATCTTATGACAAGCAATCTGCCAAGGAGAAGAAATGGATGTCTTGGCCCTTTGAGGAGTTCTAAGGAAGAGAGTAAGTTCAATGTTTTGGGCAAAAAGTTTTCAAGCAGGAAAGTTTTAATGTTATTTGTTTTATTTTATATATGATATTTATTATTATTTTATATTTTTTATTTTATTTAATAATAATGGCCCTACAAACTTAGTTTTTCCAGGCAAAATCCATTCAAATTCTGCAGAGAAAAATATTGCCCACTTTGCAAAAAACGGTTTCAAAGACACCAAATTAAAGGAATGTGCCCCAGGCATTACAGCTATTAATGCATTATGTCGCTGAATATAGAACTTGAATTCATGGAGTAATATTGACCTTTTTTTTCTCTCTTCCTTCCTTCTTGATTTGTTTGAAGCATTAAGTCTTCGTCATATATTTCCACATGATGTTTAAGGAGATAATTGTTTTTGCTTTAATTCTATAAACAATGGCATTTGTTTTTAAGATTCTGAATTGTTACAAGTTTGTCAAACTGGAATTGGATGACATTTTGAAACCCACTACAAGTAAATTTCTTCTCATTAGTAACTCAAGATAACCCAGCTCATTTTATAAAGTCATCTCAAAAAGTCACCCTGCTGATAGGACCAAGAATACACCATCTACTTCCCTTGTAGAAGGGTAACCCTTCTCCAAGGGCCAACTTTCAGGTGGGTGAAGTATAAACCAAACTGATATTTACCTATATGCTCAAGTATAAATTTGACATGAAATAATCCAACATGGGTTGACATTTCATAAAATCCACCAACCCTGCCCAACCTTACCAAAGATCCCAAGTAGCAGAATTCAGAGGAAGGAGAGCTTGAGGAATTTGATATTCACAGAGAAACCCTAAAAGGCTACAGGCCTTTAGAGTGGAGATTAAGTTCCATTAAAAGTTTTATCACTAAATGTAAATGTCTATTCCCTTCATTATAGATTTTAACTTTATCAGTATACAAGGAATTTAGAGTTTTCTTCGTCTGGCTTCTCTGATTTAGAAGAAAACTAATTCTCAGCGTGTAGAGTTTATCATCCACTAAATAGAAGATTAAATATAAATTTTATTAAACACCTGGGAAGGCATCTCAACCATGGAAAGTACTAATACATTAAAAAAGAAAAAAAACCATGAACAGGTCTCCACTTGAAAAAAAAAAAAAATTACGCTTATCTTGTATAAGAGATTAAGGAAGATAAATTATGAAAAGACAATGCATGTTTGCAAAAGTTGAACTATAAAATGTATCCATTTTTTTTTTTAAGAAAAACAATTTTATTTTCATCTTTAAAATAAGACATTCATTCCAAGTTGGTATTTTCAATTATTTCGTGATACCTAAGTCTTAAAATGAATTTTTATAAATGAAAAACGCTTTCTTGAAGCATTCATTTCAGTTTTAATTGAAAGCTAAAAGATTAAATTTACTATTTTTACTTAATGTATTTTTCAAACAGAAATTATATTGATTGGAATTGAAGTTTTTATTTTTTTATTTTTTTCTAAAATAGCTGATTAGCACTCTTTTTAGCTGTCCTTCATTACAATATAATTTTCTTTATTAAAAAAATCTTCTAAAAATAAAATATACTTTTCTGAAACTTATTTAAAGAATTAGTTAATTTTAAATAAAATTAATCAGATTTGAAATGAATATTGTTTACTTTAAGTTAAAAAAAAGCAGAAAAATAAATTTTATACACAAACAGTAGCAGTGATTTACATATCTTTCAGTGCCTGACAAGCATTTTTCATCTACTTGATAAGTACTTACTAAGCACAGATAAGGTATTTAGATGTTTATTACTGTCCTATAGAAACTTTATCTGTTAAAACATAATTTAAGAAAATGATGGAACTCTTTTTTTATATAATTTTGAAGTGCTCAGTAATCTTAAAAATATTGGAAATATTCTCCTTAATCTAATTTTAGTAATGTTGATTCTAAATTTATTCTAGTCATCCATCTTATTTTCTGATAATGCTATGCATGGTCACCTATACTTTCAAAATGAGCCCATTTTATACACATGAACAAAAAAAAATTCAAAATTATTTCAAAAATTTTAGTGTGTTGATTTGTATTAAGCTTTTCAATTTTTGCTTCATAAATATAGTCTTCACTTAATAACTTAATAATTTAACGTACACAAAGTTTTGAAGAATTTTTAATAGATTTTTAAAAGATTTTTGCAACTATAAATTATTATAACATACAGAAGAAATGAAAACAATATCTGTAAAAAATTCATTATTCATAGCAATTTTTTTTCTTCAGACTATAATGTCCTTAATATAAATTATTGTATTATTGATAAAAGCAATTAAAAGCTTATCTAAGTAAATGATGTTGTAGTTTTATTGCATATTTTATTTTTATATTTCTGAGATTTTTGGGAAAGGAGCAAATTTTTTGGAAAAAATAAAAATAAATAATTTACATTGTCCAATTTAATTTCTAGAAATTTCATTAAATTTAGTGTGGTGGTTGGGGGTAACAGTTGTAGAAAAATAAGTTCATAAATAATTTTATTTATTTGTGAATAAACCCTGAAATTTTCATTAAAATTGACAATTATTTGATTTTTGCAAGAATTTTCAAAGTAATGTGTTTTCTACTGGAAATAAACATGCTGAAATTTCTGTAGTCAATTCTGGTTTCCCACACACACACACACTCACACACACAAAAAAAAAATCAAGATTTTTAACCAAAATTTAAACATACTAGAAAAGATTTTAAAAGATTAAAACATATCTAAAAAATGCTTTGGTTTTTCCTCTTAATAATAACAAACATTTTGACAATAAAACTTTGTTTTTATTAAGCTTGGGAACGTTTTTATCACACTATGCTGTTTTTTAGCAAAAAAAAAAAAAAAAAAATAGTGGATGTATCTAATTCCAAGAATTAGTAAACAAATGATCAAAAAAAAAACTTGTCATTTTTAAAATTACAAAACATTTTAGTTTTTTTCTAAAGTTAAGCTAAAAAAAAACAGTTTTATTTTCTTTCTTTCTTTTTTATATATATGTATCCAGTTACATTTTTTTTAAAAGAAAATATCAATAAATTTTCAATTTAATCCAAAAATCTCAAGAATTACAGAAAATATTACCAGCCACAAATGGAAGTGAATAACTATTTAAAAGAAAACTGGATACTTTTCTAAACTTTTATTTAAATATTTTTATGGACAAATGTGTGAGAGTGAAATTTAAAGAATTAAAAATATATCTAGTATAATTTTTTTTTATTTTATAATATGAATTCTGTTTAATGTTAGTTTTAAGAAAATGTATAAAAACAACAGCTGAGGCAAATGTGATTCAAGCATAATACTTAACAAATACAGTAAGTTCTTTATACAATTTTAAAACACCTCATTAAAATAATTTGTAAGAAAAAATTTGCCAATGATTGATCTTTGTGCCCACACCAAAAACATGACAAAAGAATGGTTATTCCCTTGAGATTGCTATTACTGTATGTTTATTTTTAATGCCCTTAGTAGTGTGGTTTTTTTTTGTTTTTGTTTTTTTAAGCGATGATTAGAATTTTTATAAAGCCCAAACTTATGGAAGTAGATTATTTTTATTCTTGAGAATTGACAACGAAAATTTTATACACTATATATTAGATGGCTTATTGCAAGAATAATTTTATATTTACAAGATTATAAGAATATGCAAATCAACTATAATACAATATTTATTATTTAACATTTTATAAAGAAATAAAAATGGAAAATGTTTTATACATAAATTTATAAAAATTTCGATGAACAATAAAATTTAAAAACACATAACAAGTAACTGAAATTATAAATTTTGAAAAGCTCCTTCCAAGCATTTATTACGTTTACTCTCATCACATAAATTCATTAAAATAGGTTGAGAGCATTGGGGATCCATAAGTTACTGGTGTACAATCAAAGTTAGGCAGCCGTGATTGTTTCAGATGTTGTCCTGAATAAGACAGTCTTGAAATTACGTACTTGAAAAAAAAAAAAAATAAAGTAACACAATAATGTTTTAAAAAGCAATGAATTTTAATAAAACCCTACCATATGAAAGTGGATTTTTTTTTATTCTTGAGAATTGACAACAAAGATGTTAAACACTATTTATTTATTAGATTGCTTATTTACAAGAATAATTGTATTATTACAATTACAAGATCATAAAAATATGTGAGCCATAATTCTTTGGTCTTCTTCATAATAAAAACATTGAGATTTTGACAATAAAACTCTGCTTTTATTAAGTTTGGGAAATTTTTCACTATGTATGCTCATTTTCAAAGAAGAGACAGGACATATAGCCCAGTAGGTAAAAGTATTGGTTGAAGTAATCCAATGACTTGACCCAAAGAGCTGTGAGTTCAATACTTGCCTACAGCATAGGTGAACAAAACTTGGAGAGTTGAATTACTAAAGGGAAGTAACTGAAACTGATATATCCAGAAAAGGCATAGCATGTGGAACTAGAACAATCTACTCTAGTGAATGAAATAAAGGATTCAGTTCAAAATTTCAATGTATATGATCTGAAAAAAGCGAGTGTACAAAAGCCAAAATGTTGTGAATATGACAAAGATAACGTCAACAGTTTGAACAATGTAATAAGTGTCAGTCAGTTAAATGCCATACATGATGCACACTTTGGGTGATCATGTCTCAAAAGAGACATGACTGACTGGGCAGAAGATTATTTTGCAGTAGGTTGCCATTACTTTCTGTGGTCGACTGGTAGCCAGCCAAGGCTATAGAACCCAATCTATTCAGCTATTTAACCCATAACTGGAGGGAAGAGACGGATTAATACCTTTCCCGGGGGTATTTGTGTGTAAGTGAATGCAAGGAATTCAACTGGATTTCGAACTCAGCACCCCGATTTGTCATTCTGAGTCAATATCCACTGCACCACAAATAGTTACAATACTTCATCTCAGAAATATAGACAGATCTTGAGAAAGTCTGGATTTTACAACAGTCATAATATCATTAATATGACAATAAAGAAAGCAGTCCAAATAATGTAAATAGTGTAAAAAGTTACAAAACCTCATCTCGGAAATAGACAGATGCGGTATGTCCTGTTTATTTTTTTATTTTTATTTCTTTGTCTACAATACCATCTTTTGTGACCTACTTGACTCAAAACAGTTTCACAACCCACATATTTCACTTCTTTCACTTCAGAGCAATCGACTACCAAGTCACAGATCACAATAACTGCAGTTTGTTGACTAACAAGCAGTTATCATAAAAATCTTCCTAATCTTTCCCAGGTAACACTATAACCTTGCTTGTTGCGTAACTGAAAAGAGAGATTATAAATCCTCATCTGCATGTTACTGGATGTCCCTCTACTCAAGATGGATATCACCTTTCTTCTTTTAAAAAGCACTACAGGCTTATTGTTTGTGAAGAGGAATTACAGATAGTGACATTGCCCTTCTCATTAAGCTGAACTTTACTGTCTTTTAATTACCTGAAAGAAAATCTTTTGTTTTCTAAACTATCCTCCACTCTTCTCTCTCTCTTTTTTTTTATGTTCTTGCTCCCTTCTCAATTTGCTGGGTGGGGCCCCTATCAGAGGCAGGGCGTTTTCACTCATGAATTCACAGCAACATGAAAGTAACTGTTGCTGAGATTTTGTAGCTATGGTGACATAGTATGTTTTGATGGTGGGTGGAGGTTTATGGCCTGGGTCTTTTTCTCAGTCTACCTTTTCTAAGTAACTCTTCAGGTCAGTGCTTGTTTTCTTCCTTGCCTGCCCCACCAACCAAATTTTTTAGCATATCTTCATTTCTGCTGTTTAATTTAACTTTGCAGTATTTTTTAAAAAAGTCAGGGTTCGAATTTTATCTGAGGCTGCTTGTGTTTACTTAATGCTAATGCCTTTTGTGAAAAACATGAATCTATATCCCTGCACTTCATCCCATTGCCACAGTCTCATTAATGGCATGTCACAATGATTCATATGAGTGAAGGAATGAATGCTTGAAAAAAAATATTACTCTTCCAAAATTGCTGCTCATGCATTAATATTTTGAACAAAATGTTTATTTCTTATATAGAAATTAATTTTTCTTAATAAACCAAACAAAATTTTGATGAAAAGTAGCTATAAAAATTAAACAAATTTTAAACAAAGGCCCATTGACAATCATGATAAAGATCAATCATTATTATTTATAATACTGTTCTGTCTGTTTGTATTTAAACTTGACTATTTAATATCTGTTTAGTTTCTTTCAAAGTTGGAAGCTGGCGTTAATTCTGACAATGGAAAGGCACTCGTTAAGAAGGGACACGCAATGAAGAAAGAGTGCTTGAAGAGTCTAACACTGTTAGCGGAGGGAAGAGAAGTTGATGGAAACAGCTAATAATATACCTAACATGTTTGTATAAATGAATGGTAGAGCATAAACAGGAAGGAATAGTAAGTGTTCAAACATTAGTGTTCTGGGAAGGAATTTGGGAAAGACCAAGAAGAGGAGGAAAGTAGAGAAGGGTTTTAAAAAGAAAAGTTATGGAAGAAGAGAAATGATAAAAAAAAAATGATAACAATGTGATGCAAACAAAAAGATATAGGTCAATGGATATCAAAATATGATGAGAGAAAAATTGGGTGGGTAGTCGTCAGATTGTTGATATATTAAAGTTCTTTACGTATAAATACTGAACAAGTGAGTAATGACAAAATTTTAGAGATCAGAGAAAATGGGAACAAAAAGAACACTTATAGTTAGAATCAGAAAGAGACAATTGAAATTTCTAGGGAACAATGATGAAAGAGGACTTGAAAAATTTAAGGCTCACAGGACATGTTGAAAGCAAAAGAGACAGAGAAGCAGAGACTAAAATCCAAAGAAGGATCTGCAATGTGTCTTGGCATCTCGACTTTAGTTATTTTCCCACCAACATGACATGGCTTCCCTCTGTCTTTTTTACAATTTTCATGACAAGTGCTTTGATGGGCTTTTGCCCTGAATTTAAGCATGCTGCTAGATTGGCAATTAGGTCCCACTCTTTTACCATTGAAAGAGTTAAATGTAACTGCCATTTCAACTCTAACAGTTTCTTTTCTTGCACTTCCCGCCTGTAGAACTCGCTTCCATTTACTTGCTTCCCTGGTCGCTACAATTTCTTAAAATTTATATGCGGCATTATTTGCTATTTTTTATCTTCTTGAATCCCTTTCATCTTTTATTTTTTTTCTCTTTTCAATACTCCCTGTATCCCGTCTTTTCTCTCAATATAGCCTACTGTACATTGCTGGCGTTCTCAACTTGTTTGGGGTGAAATGATTAAAAAAAAAAATAAAAAAAATCTATGTACAGAGAGAGAGAGGATGTAGTAGAAATATTTGTACATTATTACTTTTTCTAATACCAATTTTACGAAGAGAAAAAAGTTCAATCGTTATGAAAAAATGGTGACAATTTACCTATCGCACCCTGTACATTTTTAAAATCATATCATATCACCCCGAGCAAGGCGGTAACACCACTGATGTGCAGGGAGCTACGTAAGAGAAAAAGATTAGAGGAGATTGAAGAGAAGGACGAACCAGTTAGAAAGGAGCAAGAGAAGGATGGGAATACAGGTGTGATGACAGTTGCAAAGGTGGAGAGAAAGGAAAGGATATACAGGGCAGTGTGGAAAGAACTAGAGTTTAATAGTTAAGAGATGAGTATTGACCTTGCATTTAAATTCCTGGAGGTTGTAGCCATCAGGAAAGCAAGAATAAGGAAGCAAGTTCCACAGGCGGGAAATGCGAGAAAAGAAGCTGAAGGAGTAGAATTGTCATATGCATTTGGTTGATCGAACTGTGAATGAGTGAGACCCAGATGCCAGTCTTGTTGCACAAGTAAACACCTATTGCGGAGGCACCAGTGACTTAAGTTCGTTGGAGCAGAAGCCATGGAAATATTTATAGAATAGACACAGGGAAGCCACGTCTCATTGGTGGGAAAGTGGCTGTAGTCGAGCCGCCAAGTTGGTAGCTATCACATTACTGATTCTTCTTTGGAGCCTGTCAAGAACACAGAGATGAACAGCGGGGGCACCAGACCACATATGGCAGCAGTTCTCCATGCACGGATGAATGGTTGATTTGTATATATGCAGGATAGTTTCAGGTGGGAAAAACATCCTGGCCTGACCCAACCTTCCTAGCAGTGGATTTAGCTATTGACTCAGTAGTGGTTTCACTTGAGATCAGAAGAGAGGGTAAGGCTGAGGAGGCACAGAGTATTGCTCTTGGGGAGACTCACTGGGTCCATGCTTATGGGAGGCAGGAGAGGTTGCCTGTGATGATTTACAGACAACAGTTTGGTCTTAGACGCATTGAAATTTCCGAGCCACTTTTGACCCCAATTCACCACAGAGTGTAGATCCCTTTCAAGACCAGCAGCGAAATTATGTTTGTCTCGTCTGGGAGGTCGTTTATATAAATAAGGAAGAGCGTTGGGCCTAGGATAGAGCCCTGAGGGACACCAATGTTTGTACAGAAGGGTGTGGGGGCATGCCCATTCAGGACAACCTTCATTATGTGGCTATGTAGGAAAGATTGGATTAGATCATCAGTCAGTTAAGTGCCATACAAGATGCCCGCTTGGGCAATCATGTCTCTTTCAATCCATGACTCTAGGTAGATTTCCCCGCAGTAGGTTTCCATTTCTTTCTGCAGTAGATTGATTTCCAATCTGTACTGCTATTCAACCCATAGCAAAGATAGATTCATGCTTTTTCCAAGGGTATTTACATGTAAGTGAATGCAGCAAATTCAACTGGAATTTAAACTCAGCTCTCTGATTTCTCATTGTGGTGCAATGGATATTGGCTCATAATGCACATTCCGATGGTATTTGCGCATAAGTTAATACAACAGACTCTACTATATGCTCTCCAATTTCAAGTCCGAGTTGTTATCCACAGCATTTTTCTGCAATAGACTGGTTACCAGCCAAGGCTATAGAACCAATCTGTTTTGCTATTCAGCTCATAACTGGAGAGAGAAGAGATGGTTTGATACTTTTCCCAAAGGTATTTGTGTGTAAGTGAATGCAACAAATTTAACTGGAATTAAAGTTCTTTTTGCTATTCTAAGTACATTTGCATTTCATATTATGGGCATAGTTAAGGAGAGCTGATCATGAGATAACATTTCTAAAGAAGAAATTTGACAAACTACAAAACAAATTGCTTTCATTTAATCAGCGTAGAGAACCTTTTCTGCCTTCTGTCAGCATGGCTGATGCTAAACTCCAGGAGAGCAACACTTTGCACTTTCTTGACCTCAGGTTTTCCACTTACATGAAATAGAGCACCCATATTGAATCAGTTACTACATCAACTGATAGGAAAGTTGGTTCACTGTGTCAAGTTTATTAGGTATTGAACAATATTACTTTTTTGCTCATCAACTTGCCTGACCTTTTTTGCTAACCTGATGAATATTCATGGGCTTCTTTATAGTAAAAATTTTGAAGAACCTGATAACATTTTTGCTCTTGTAGATTAATGCTATTCACAAAATAAAATCCTTACACTTGCCATGATAAAGCTCTCAGAGGATGAAATGCATTGGCTAAGATAGATTTTCCTTTAATATTTACTCATATATAGACATAATTGGATTTGATGTTTTTGTGCCAATAACTTTTCAGCACTCTCCATAATTTTAGAAAGTAAGTTGTGTCAAGAAAAACCCATGTCACAACCCACTTTCTAAACATTTTGACAAATATCAGAATTGTTTCCTTTTCTTTTTTCATCTCCCCTTCCTTTTTTCTTTTTCTCCAACTTTCTCCACTTTTCTCTCCTCCTCTTGCTATCTTTTTCTCTCCTTCCCTCCTCTGCTTTCCTCTTTTCTCCTTCCCTCCTCTGCTTTCCTCTTTTCTCCTTCCCTCCTCTGCTTTCCTCTTTTCTCCTTCCCTCCTCTGCTTTCCTCTTTTCTCCTTCCCTCCTCTGCTTTCCTCTTTTCTCCTTCCCTCCTCTGCTTTCCTCTTTTCTCCTTCCCTCCTCTGCTTTCCTCT
Source organism: Ascarosepion bandense (assembly GCA_037127315.1). NCBI lineage: Eukaryota > Metazoa > Mollusca > Cephalopoda > Sepiida > Sepiidae > Ascarosepion > Ascarosepion bandense. The sequence continues at coordinate 1,462,567 of JBBBDQ010000166.1, read as the reverse complement.
TTTCTCCTTCCCTCCTCTGATTTCCTCTTTTCTCCTTCCCTATTTTCTCCTTCTCTCCTCTGCTTTCCTCTTCTCTCCTTCCCTCCTCTGCTTTCCTCTTCTCTCCTTCTCCCCTCTGCTTCCCCCAGAACTATACTACACCTCTCAATATGATGTAGATTTTGGTTTGTTGTGCTTGGCTTTTACATTTTCACTTGTTGACTTTTACCATGAAATCTATGAGTTTTTTTTTTTTTATTTTGTGTTAGCTTATTGAAAACACGTTTTCATTCACAGCATTGAAATTATTTATTAATACTAATTAGTGATAAGAAAATTTTGCTTTATGCCTTCTGGTATTGCATTACATTTTCAAAAACCAAGACAAACAAATAAATGAAAATCTGTGGAAAAAAAGTTACTTGCTTATCTTAGTCTGGCATAAGGCCACCAATTACAGCGGTTGGAAAAATCAAACAAATCATTGCTCTGTAAGAAACAAACTCTCTCTCTCTCTCTCTCTCTCTCTCTCTACTCTCTTCTTTCTTTCCACTCTATTCACTCTCTCTCTCTCTCTCATTTCTCTCCACTCTATTCATACTTTCTTATTTTTCTATCCTGTCTATTCTCACTTTCTGTTTCTCTTCACACTCTCTCTTGCTATTTTTTCTCTCCACTCTATTTACACTTTCTCTCTTTTTCTCTCCACTCTATTTACACTTTCTCTCTTTTTCTCTCCACTCTATTCACACCCACTCTCTCTCTATTCACACCCACTCTCTCTCTCTATTCACACTCACTCCCTCTCTCTATTCACACCCTCTCTCTCTCTCTCTATTCACACCCTCTCTCTCTCACTCTATTCACACCCTCTCTCTCTCACTCTATTCACACCCTCTCTCTCTCACTCTATTCACACCCTCTCTCTCACTCTATTCACACCCTCTCTCTCTCACTCTATTCACACCCTCTCTCTCTCACTCTATTCACACCCTCTCTCTCTCACTCTATTCACACCCACTCTCTCTCTCACTCTATTCACCCCCACTCTCTCTCTCACTCTATTCACACCCACTCTCTCTCTCTCACTCTATTCACACCCACTCTCTCTCTCTCCATTCTGTTCACACCCACTCTCTCACTCCATTCTATTCACTCACTCTCTCTCGTCTTTCTATTCACACATACACACACACACACTCTCTCTCTCTTTCTCTCTCTCCTATTTACTCGATTTCCTCTTCCTCTTGTCAACATGACACATCGTCTATCTTCACATGAATTAAACTAGAGTGGAAAGGATGAAAGGAGTGGAACTTATTCAGTTGGGCAAGATTCTTTTTTGATTTTTAAAAGATTCCCCAGCCAAAGAGGCGTGAAAGAAAGTTTTTACTTTATCTACCAATATGGATGATATGGATCGAATCACTCAACACTTTAAATGGTTTTCATTTCATTTCACAAGGTAGAAAAGAAGTTATTTGTTTTGTTTCTTGTTTTTCAAGAGTCTTTTGTTTCTTCCTTAGGTAAGTTGAATTAGCTTTCAGAATTATTTTTCCTTATTTATTTGGTATTAATTGTTTTAAAACAGCAACTAGTCATCAGTTCAACACTCATCAGTTTCAATTTCTTCAAAACTTTTTCGAAATAATGTTCAAGTTTATTTAAGTTTTTTAAATTACTCTGACCCTCCCCATCTCCAAAAACCTAGAAATTGGATCTAATTGGATTCCCCCTCTGGAAATTGAAAATCCTAACTCACTGAAAAAGCAGAATGCAGTAATAATAATAATTGGTAAAAAATATATAAAAATAAGTTTATCCCATGGGAGAACCTTATTTACTTTTATTTTTAAAATATTTGTTTCTTTGCTTTTGTTTTTCCTTTCTCCTTTCGTTTTTCCTTTCTCCTTTCGTTTTCCTTTCGTTTTTCCTTTCTCCTTTCGTTTTTCCTTTCGTTTTCCTTTCTCCTTTCGTTTTTCCTTTCGTTTTCCTTTCTCCTTTCGTTTTTCCTTTCGTTTTTCCTTTCTCCTTTCGTTTTTCCTTTCGTTTTTCCTTTCTCCTTTCGTTTTTCCTTTCTCTTCATTTCTGCTAAATTTATTTGGCAAGTAGTTAATTCTGTAAATAAGTTTTGTTTTTTTTTACATTTGAAAGTAAGTAAAAATATCTATACTAATCTTTGTTTATTAAGTTTTAATAAAACAAAGTTTTATTGTCAAAATGTTTATTACTATTCAGAGGAAAGATCAAAGTATTTTTTATTACTATTTTAGATTTTGTAATCCTTTCTAATACATTTGAAATTTTGGAATCAGTGTGGGAACAAAAAGTTGACTATGGTAATTTTTTCTGGGGGAAAAAACATTAATTTGGAAATTCTTGCAAAAATCAAATAATTGTTGGATTTTAATGAAAATTTCAAGACTTACTTACAAATGAATGAGTTTATTTCTAGAAAATCTTGGTAAAATATTCTTTTGGTTTTTTCTTACATGTTTTACTGCCTTGTTCCTCGACTTTATTTCACGAAATTTTGTGAAATTAAATTGTCTGCAAACTTTGTTTTATTAGTTAAAGACATGATTTCTTGGAGAGTTTTTTTTTTCTTTCCAAAAATCTGTTCTGAATTGTAAAATAGAAATTTTTTTTTTCTTTTTTTTTTAATTATATTACCCCGAGCAAGGTGGTAACGCCACTGATGTGCAGGGGGCTACATAAGAGTGAAGAGATTGGAAAAGAGAAAGCTGGAAACCGCATCCTAAACAGGAAACAAGGGATGAGCCTCTTCACTTGTTCAATAGAGGTGGGTGGAGTGTGAACCGGGCAATAGTTTAGTCTATCGACTCCAATTGAAAAAAAAAAAAACAAAGTGAGAAGATTAGATTAACATTATTTAATTAGATAAGCTTTTAATTGCTTTTATAAATATACATTAAGACCATTATAGTATGAAGAATATTTTTTATCGATGAATAATTCATTTTTAGAAGAATTGTTTCCATTTTTTTTTTTAATCATGATAATTTATAACATCTCAAAAATCTTTTTAAAATTCTTCAAAACATAGTCTGTATTAAATTATTAAGTGAAAACTATATTTACTAGGTGAAAATTGAAAAACTTAACCCTTTGTTGCATATTGGTTAGAATTGTAACCAATATGCAACAAAGGTTAGAGAAAGGTTACAATTGTGACCAGTATGCAACAAAGGGTTAATACAAATCATCATGCACCAAGATTTTAAAATAATTTTGAAAGTATGGATAACTATACACAACATTATTAAAAAATGGGATTGATGACTATAGTAAATTTAAGGTAATTTTATTCGTAAAATTAGATTATAAAAAATATTTCCAAAATTTTTAAGATTACTCAGTATTTAAAAATTATATAAAAAGTCATTCTTTCATCATTTTTCTTAAATTATGTTTTAACAGATAGTCTCCATAGGACAGCAATAAACACATGAATTGCTTATCTGTGCTTGACAAGCGCTTGTTGGGTGTTGAAAGATATGTAAATCACTACTACTGTTCATTTTAAAAAAACATTTTCTGTTTTGTTTTGTTTTTTAACTTAAAAAGTAAACAATACCTGTTTCAAATCAGATTAATTATACTTTAAATCAGCTAATATTCTGCAAATAAAGTTTGAGAAAAGTATATTCTATTTTTGGAAAATGTTTTAATAAAGAAAATTACATTGTGATGAAAGTCACTAGGAAAGAGTGCTAATCATCTGTTTTAGGAAAAATTTTTAAAAATCAATTGCTGTTTGAAAAATACACTATAGAATATTTTGCTTTCTGGAAATAATAAATTTAATCCTTTAGCTTTCAATTAAAGATAAGATGAAAGCTTTTAAAAAGCTTCTTCATTTATAAAAAATCATTTTAAAATTTAGGTATCACAAATTATCATGAAAAAGTTGAGGTACTTAATTAAGAGTTGTACCAGGGAAAATTAAAGTGCAAAGAAGGTTGTGATGCATCAATCTTATAAACGAAGACCTGCTAACCTTAAAAATCAGCTTTTAAAATACCGGTTCCATCCTTTTTCTCTCCCCCCCCCCAAACTTTAAAAATAACTATAGAAATAGTTTCTTTGTTTTATTTAATCAACTAGGGAGGGATCGGAGGAATTGTTCTGAGTGAGGTAGGAAGGTGAGACAGAAGCATCTTTTTGTTTGTTTCTATTTTTCTCTTGAAAGTATGACAATTTAGTACCAACTAATATTTCTGTTCCTAACTCAGTAACTCCTTCCTTGTGTCTTAGTTGCTTTACTGCCTTGCTTGGAGAGAAAGCATTTAAATAAAAAAACTGCATATCATTAATAAAACCTATTTTATGAAGTGCATTTTGTGTATTAAAAACAGGTTATATTTAAGTGTAAGTCACCTAAAAAGAATTCAGGCAACTGAATTTGAAATTGTTTAGTAAAATTCACTCAAAAAAATACAACATTAATTCTGTATTAATGAATTAATATCTAACCTCATAAAGGGATCATGTTAGCCACCCCCAGACTCAAGACTTGTATTGTGAAAATGATGTTTTTTTTTTTGTTTTGTTTTGTTTTTTTAAGTGGAGGGAGAATGTTAAAGTCTTCACATTTGAAGCTGATGATGAAATGGACAATTTTTTAAATTCATTAGGCACCGGTAAATGTTTGAAATCAGTATACATTAATATAACCACATGGCAGATGGAGGTGAGAGAAGAGACTCAAAACAAAGCATTTATTTTATTCATCCTTCTGTCATTAGTTCTATTTTTCTTTTTTTTAAGAATGAAAAACTATGATGCACTAATGTCACATGACACTTGCTTTTTTTTTTTTTTTTTTTTTTTTTTTTTAGATGGAGGTGATCATGCCTCTCCATTTTCTTAATTATAGGTACTACCAAAAAAACAGTGATACCTAAATAGGTACTTCTCCTAATTCACAATATCTGGTTTAAAATTAATTTTTATAAATAATTAAAAAAAAAGCTTTCTTTGAGAGATAAAGAATTAAATTTACTATTTCCAGCAAGCAAAATACCCTGGTGTAATTTCAAACAGAAACAGTCATGTCTCTTTTGAAACATGACTGACTGGGCAGAAGATTTTTCCACAGCAGGTTGCGATTGCTTTCTGTGGTAGACTGGTTGCCAACTTAGGCTATAGAACCCAATCTGTCATGTTATTTGATCCACAGTTGGAGGGAAGAGATCGATTAATACCTTCCCAAGAGTATTTGTATGTAAGTGAATGCAACAAATTCAAATGTAATTTAAACTCTGCTAATTAACACTTTTTTTTTTTTTTTTGTTAGTTGCCTTTTATCGCAATGTAATTCGAACTTGACTAATTAATGCTCTTTTTTTACATTGCAATGTAAAAAATCTTCCAGGAATAAAATTTACTCTTCTGAAACTTTATTTGAGAAGTAATAGCTGATTTAAAGTATAGTTAATCTGATTTGAAAAGAATATTATTTATTTTAAGGTGACAAAAACACAGAAATGTATTTTTAAAACAAAATAGTAGCAGTGTTTTTAGCCATGTTCTTGTTACAAAATCATTTCTATTAAGTTTTTCAATTTTTGATTAGTAAATATAGTTTTCACTTAATAACAATATTATCTAAGAAGATTAAACAAATGTAAAATTTTTAAAGATTTTTTTTTAAATTATTATAATTCAATATAAATGAAAATGTTTTTTGTAAAAAGTCATTATTCATCAAAAAAAATTTTCCTTAAGGTAATAGTGTCCTTAATAAATCTTATTTATAAAAGCAATTAAAAGTGTTTCTAATGTTTTATTGCATTTTCTTTTTTTTTCTTTTTTTTTCTTTTTAATGATTTGGAGCATTTTCTGGAGGTGAAAATTTAATTTGAAATTCCATGAAATTATGTAAGTAGAGGTTAACATGTTTTGAAAAAAAAAAAAAAAAAAAAGATAATCCACAAGAAGCACATTTTAAAAAGTGGCAACAGATGACTCAGAAGTACCTTAAATTGAATATTTGCAATAAACAAGATACTTTTGTGTATTTTTGAAACAATTTTCTTTTTTTTTTAAATCTCTAAAAATTGTCGAAATTGGCCAGATTGATATATTTCTCAAAACGGCATAATTCTCTTTATTAAAACAATCTTTCAAAAGTAAAATAAGTGTCTATTTTTAGGGCCACAAAGGTTAAGCATTATTCTTTATATTTTCATGAAGGTATTATTTCCCATCAGCAAACAGAAGAATACAAAATGCCAATTACAGGTGGGGAATACTAAAATCAAGCAGATACAAAAGTTCAAATGCCTGAAAAGTGTTCTAAGAAAAGACAGAAAGTGCAACACTGAGATCCAAAGGTAAATTGGGATGGCGAAGGATGCATTCCAGAAGCTGAGTAGAGTATTAAGAGACAGGAAAAATTTACAGTGATTGCTGAACAATATCGTCAAAGATAAAGGAAAAACTTAAAGCAACTAAAATGTGGTTCTACAGAAGGATGCTATGGATATCATAGATTGAACAATGATGAGGTTTTGGAAAGGATGGAAACAAAAAGGAAATTCATACTGAGCATCAGGAAAAGATAGCTAAAGTTCCTGGAACATGTAATGAGGAAGGAGGGCTCGGAGAATCTGATACTCACAGGTCAGATGAAGGGAAAGAGACAGGGTAAAGTAGTAGGTAACATAATTCATAGGCCTGAGCAAGTGGATGACAGTGGGGTTTTGGTGGGGTAACAGAAGAAAGCCTGCTAAGAGCCACCAGGGATAGGAAGAGATGGAGAGCCATAATCACCTACATCCTGAAGGAACCTGGCATATAGAAGAATTATTTCTATTCATCTTAATTTGAAATTTTCTTAAAGTACCTTTTATTCATTACAACGTCTAATCTATATGTTTAATCAATTGACACATTGAGTAAACGGTTGAAATTATTTCTGTTTCTGCTATAGACTGACTGCGTGATTAAAGGTGACAATTGGAAGCAATTAAGAATAATGATAAAAGGAAATACTCAAAAGAAAATGTTGCACTCTGTATATATCAGAAATAGACATTAATTGATGTTGAGATATATATATATATATATATATAATTTATATATAAACTATAATTTTGGAAATAAACATTTCATTGAAATATATTGAAAAATTATCCATGTTTTCATCTGAAACTGAAAAAAAATATATAGACATTATGTAAAATGGTCATGCGGAAAAGGCAATATCAGTTCAGACACCAGGAGAATATAGATCAATGTTATCTCTAGTCTTTAGCCTCATTTAAATGTATTGCATCTGTTAATCTCCAAGTGTGGCCAGATATTTTTCATTATTTTAACCCATTCATTATTTCATAGTTTCTTTTGGTGAATAAAATTGTATACAGTGACCCTTAAATCCCCAAATTACCCTTAAAAATTAGGGGTCATATTATACTACAATTTTAAAAAAAGAACTCATAAATTCTGAGTGATGTTTGTCGGTAGACTAACCTCGGCCTTTGTGCAATAACTAATAATGTACATAAAAAGATTCACTGAAATAAACTGATAATAAAAGTAATAAAACCTTTTCTATCTTGTATTTGTTTATATTTCTGACATGAGGTAGTATTTACCCTATTTTCATTATTCAGACTATTGTTCTCATCTTTGTTGCCATTTGTACAATGTTTCGACCATTGTACACTCCAGCCCTATCTGGCCCAGTGGATATAGACATTGGTTAGTTCCAGTGACTTGACCCAAAGAGTTGTGAGTTCAATACCAGGCTACAGTAGCGGGAAACAAATAATTTAGAGAGTTGGGTTAGAGGGAGATAACTCATGACTACCAAAAGAAGCTTTGCACAAAGAATGAGAATGATATACCCTAGTGATCGTAATAAAGGGTTTGGTTCGAAATTCCTAGCACCTGAAGAAGGCTAGAGCGTACAACAGCTGAAACGTCGTACTTTTCTACCTTATAGTTTAATATTATATTGTAATTAAAATATACGAAAAAAGAAGGCATCAGTTTAAACCATAACCAGGAATATATGTTTTAAACTGACACTTTTTTTAAAAGCCATAACCAGGAAGATATGGTTCAAACTGACACAATTTTTTTTTGTGTGTGTGTGTGAGCATTTGACTAATATTATTTTCTTGATTTCAGCTGAAAATATAAAATTTATATTTCATTATATTTAAATTAAATTTTTACTTTTCAAAATAAGAGTTTATAATTATAGATAAGATAAATGTGGTTAAGGGGTGAAGAAGAAACTGAAATCAGGACAGTATGAACTCAGAAGTGGTTTGAATGACAGAATGTTGAGTATATCTAGCAATAAGACCATAGCCTCATGGTGAAAGAAAACTATTTTGCAGAGGAAATTATATTTTTATACGTGAATAAATTATTTTACAAAAGAAATTTATATTATTACATGTGTAAAAATTATTTTACAAAGAAAATTATATTTTTAACACAGAAAATTATTTTACAGAGGAAATTACATTTTTGCATACAAATAAATCATTTTACAGAGAAAATTATATTTTTATGTGAAGAAATTATTTCACAAAGAAAATTGTATTTTTACATACAAAAAATATGTTACAGAGGAAATTATCATTTTTCAATATAATTTTCTTTGTCAATCCATTTTAATTCAGCAGTGAAAATTTCAGTTAATGAGGCTGCAAATATTAATTTATATCAGCCAAGACTGTGTAATCAAAGGTGAGGATATTCATCCTAAAATTATCAATAATCTCAAAAAGTTACCACCTCTTTACCACTGTAAAATAACTGATTCTAACAGATTTGGCACAAGGCCATAACTACAGAGCACTCATTAAGGGTTGAATGTTTTAAGAATATTTTTCAAGATTAGCTTGCTCAAAATTGCTCACTGGTGAGATATCTTGAGTATTTTCCAAGTTTAGCTTGGCACAAGGCCATAGATATAGGCGACTAACTCTGAAGAGTTGCTCTCTCTTAATCATAAACAGAGAAAAGTTAATTGGACAATTCTTTCACCTTAAAGCACTCCTTAAGTACAATGGATTACGTTTTTGTCTATTTATAATTGATTTATATATTACCAATCCTATAGTTAAATTGAAACAATGTTTTGAGATGCATTTTAATGTCACTATGTAATAAGATCTTCAGGAACTTGTCTGTAAATGGTTTCACTCCTCCATGATTAATTCAGGAAATTCCATTAGATATCATCTTGACTTATCTATACTGAAATCCTATTAATAAACTTGTCTGGTCAATGCAATAATACAGTACAATCCAGAAATGATTTTTGAATAGAAAGTGTAATATATGTGAGAGATAAGGAAATGCTGTTCTTCAAAAATATGTACAGGGTGATCCCAAAAAAACAGGAACTATATATATATATATATAGAGAGAGAGAGAGAGAGAACATTTAATGATTTGGGATGGGGAAGTAATCTTGTAAAACTTATGACAAAGTTTAACTTAGTCACTTATGTGCCATACATGATACAGGCTGGGGCAATCATGTCTCAAAAGAGACATGATTGATTGGGTAGATTTTCCCGAAGTAGGTTGCCACTACTTTCTGTGGTTGACTGGTTGCCAACCAAGGCTATAGAACACAATCTGTCCAATTATTTAATGCATAGCTGGGGGGAGAAGAAATGGATTAATACCTTTTCCAGAGGTTTTTATGAATAAGTAAATGCAAGGAATTGAACTGGAATTTGAACTTGGCTTTCTGATTTCTTGTTCCAAGCCGATATCCACAACACCACAAGTACCATACAAAAAAAGTGTCTAAAAGGACATTTATCATCTGACAAAAAATGGAAAACTTGAGGCATAAAAAATTTGGTTCTCCAGAAAGATGCTGAGAATACCATGAACTGAACATGTGACCAAAAACAAAGTTTTGGAGAAAATGGAACCAAAAAGGACATTTCTACTTAACATCAGAAAGAGACAGTTAAAATTTCTAGGGTGCATAATTAGGAAAGAAGGCTTGGAAAATTTAACATTCACATGACATACTGAAGACAATAAAAACAGAGGGAAATAGCACATAACCTACCTCGCAGACAAATAAAGCAGAAATAAATTATGTATCAAAAGGGCAGTTTTTCTCTTGACGTTTCTTTTACCATATCAGTTAAGTGCCATATGTGATACAAAAAAAAAAATAAAGGGTTCAGTTTGAAATTCCTACAACCTGAAGAAAACCAGAGCGTATAATGGCTGAAATGTCGTACAAATGGCAACAAAGATGAGGACAATAGTTTCAATAATGTAAATAGTGTATATGCTATCCTCTCCATTATAATAAAGACCCTTGTGTATTTATTTCTGTATGTGATATGTATAATTTTCCTCCAGTCACACTCATGGCAAGATAGACAATAGCAAGGCTTCACCTGCTCAGTTCATTCTCTTTACTACGAGTTATGAAAGCACTGGTGGCATTTTTGCCCTTTAACAGTGGCTTATTCTATTTTTTTGCAATGATTATGTCATCGAGTAGTGAAGAATATATATATATATATATATATATATATATATACACACTCTTTATTATAATAAAGATTAGGGTGTGCGTATGCTTAGTATGTGTAAAATAATCCTGTCATATTTTTTCCATTTTTGACAGCAGGGGTACACTCATATGAGATATATATATATATATATATATATATATATATATATATATGCGCTAATAGCAGTCAAGAGAAAACCTATCCTTCTGACACACCATTATTTTTTTCTTGGTCTCAAGTTAAGCTTTGCCAAAACAAAACATTTCAGTGCAATTCTTTACTAGTAAAAACAAAAGTTCTATTCAAACACACTCAATATTTTAAAGTTCACAATTAAATGCACAATACTTGTTCTGTTTTATTTTCAATTTGGTGCCTAAACACAAAAAGCTTCTTACATGTAAAATTTGAATAGTTTGATAGATGAATTCTTTGGCTCTTTGTTGATAAAATAACAGTATTTTACACACATTATAATTATTACTAATACCTACCAATGATGTTAGGTCTTTTATAATCAACTCCAGAAATAAACTAGGGAGTTTTAGACCATAACTGACCATCTTGTTGAATGGGGTGCAACAATCATTTACAATCTCACTGTTGCTAGGTGTCGTGCAAAAAGAATTTTTTTTAATCCTACCCCAGGCAAGGTGATAATGTAACTAAGACACAATGGGTTACTGAAAGTGAAAGAGAATACTTTAGAAGGAACTGAAAACCCAATAATATTATAAATGTAATGGAGACATAAGTATAGAGTTGAAGTTGAATTAAAAAAGGAACCAGAAACCCAATCCTAAACAAGAAACAAAGAATAAACCTCTACTTCTGTTTAAAAGATTCATTCATTCATTTTTTACAACTTATCAACCCTTTGCAGGTTCTTTAAAGCCAGAAAATATTTTTAGATTGTGAGATGCTTTTTTTTTCTTTTTTCTTTTTTTTTTTTTTTTGAAGATAATGATTGAGTAATTCTAATTAACCCATAGCTGGTGTTTTCACACTATATGGCTGTAAGCCCTGTTCAAAAGAGCCCGTGTGAATATGCTGAGGTAGAGAAGCAAGTACTTATATGGGTACCTGCTTGTGCGTGTGTTGCAAGCAAACAAGGGTATTTTTCAGTGCACCTACCAGATGTGACAAGGTGTAAAGTGGGGTTAACAACAGTACCGTGAAAAAAAAATTGCCTAAGACTCTTCGACACATCCTCTTTTGGGGATACCTCAGACACTGTGTAAATACCTCAGACCATTTCCAAAGTAAAGGGACTGCCTGAGGAGAAAACCTCCTGGAGCTTGGGCTTTTTTTTTTTTTTTTTTTAACTTTTCCACATAAATTTTCACCTGTGGTGAGTAAGATAGACTGATATCTGTGTGGGTTTATTAATAGCTAGATAAGTGGGTATGTGAGTGTGCACACAAGATGGTCATGTGTTAACCTAAAAATACCACTAACCAGCAAAAATGGTAAAGGTCATTGGATGATTGTTTTTTGTTTTTTTTTAACATTGTCCATAAAGAGATGCCAATTAAGTTCAATGCTCTTGGTTTCACAATTATGTTTTTATGCTGTTATGCAAAAAAAAAAAAAAGCTCTTAATTCATGTCTTTCATCTTCAAAAGTTTGATTTCTATAGCAGCCATTGCAAAAATATCTCTATAGTATCAGTGGCAGCCATCACAATAATGTCGTTGACAGCCTGATGATAAAGTGTAATCTCATGAAACAATGTGAAGCCTTGTCGATAGCAATGGGTAAGATGAGCTTTGAAGAAAAACGTTAATCTACATATTTCAGATTTCTTTTCAGATTTTGATATGAGCCACTCCACAATCAAGTTTTTCAAACCTCTTTTATTAAAACCACAATCAGATGTTCCACTTCATGCAACAAGACCTCAGTTAATATATATCTTTGACCTTTGCGAGCCTGTTTTCACGGAGCTGTTATTAAACACCCAGTAGGTCTGATCAGTTTTCGCTTGTTATGTTCTTTATTTGTTCAGAGCTGCTCCAATGAATAGCCTTATAGATCTAGACTATGTCTACTTAATTTCAGGAGCGACTAATAAGAAACAAATTGAATAAATCTATACAATCTGGTTCGGGTAGGAATAAGATAGAAACATTATTACAGGTGGGAGGTGGAGGGATTATGCAAGACTAAATCAAATATCTCCCTATCAGTCAAAAAGAGGACAACTAAAAATATTTGAAGAGGTACACAGTTGCCAAAATATTGTCTCTAATATTGTTACTATAATATTATTGTCTATAATGTAGGTACCTCCACTAAATCGCTGAAAAAACAGGATAGTATGAAGAAAAAAAATCCCAAACTTAATAAAAAAACAAACTTATTCCATCAAAATGTTTGTTATTATTAAGAGGAAAGATCAAAGTATTAATTAATTTTCAAAATTTTTTAATCCTTTCTAACATGTTAAAAATTTAGGTAAAAATTTTGTTTTTATTAGCAGGGAAATAAATCATTGTGAGAATTTACAATGGAAAACATATTACATAATTCAGTTTTTTTTCCGGTGACAAACACATTAATTTGGAAATTCCTGAAAAAAATCAAATTGTCGGATTTCAATGAAGCTTTTGGGACTTATCATTATTTTAAAAATATATTGGTAAAAATTTTTTTTTTCACATCTGTTACCCCCTTCCCCCCACACACACACCTGTAAATTAATGAAATTCCAAGACATTAAAACCAGTTCTGCCTACAGAATGTATTAGTTAAACATAAGACTCAATGTAAATTATGTATTATTTTTTAAAATCATTTCACTCCTTTCACCGAAAATGTGCTCTGAATAGTAAAAAAAAAAAAAAAGTGCAATAAAATTGACATTATTTAATTAGATAAGCTTTTAATTGCTTTAATAAATATCAAACATAGTCTGAAGGAGAAAAAAAAATTAATTACTAATGAAATTTTAAAAGAATTGTTTCCATATTTGTTTTGTTTGTTTTTGTCTTTTTTTAATTATAAAATTACAAAAATATTTTTAGAATATTTCCAAGTCTTGTAGATGTTAGGCTGGCAGATTATATAGTGAAAACTGTATTTACTAATCAAAAATTGAAAAGTTTATTAAAAATCATCTAGCCATCATATATTTATATTTTTCTTTTGTTTGTGTGTGTGTTTGTATTTTTTTTTTTTTTTTTTTTTTTTTTGGCATGGTAAATTTTGTGTACATTAAAGTCACGTGTTTCACGGTTTCTTTCTCTTACCAGAAAAAAATTTATACAATTATATCACTTGTGATAGCCATACATACCTTATCTCGCATCTGTCAGCAGGTTTCAATTACAGTGAAAAGGTTAGAAAGGCCAACAGTTTGTTTAAAAATGGTTTTATTCTAAATTTGATACTATAAATAAGTAACACATGTATAAATCAGATTAATTTAATATTCAATTTGCTAATTTTCCAAAATAATGTGTCACAGATGTATATTTTATTTTTGCAAGATTTTTAAAACTGAAGATTAACTTTTGTTTACAAATGTGTCAATCACTCAAAAATGGCCGAAAAATTTAAAACATTTCAGAATTTTATATTCCAATCAATATAACTTCTGTTTGAAATACACCAGAGTATTTTGCGTAAATTTTTACTAGAAATTGTAAATTTAATCATGTAACTTTCAATTAAAACTAAAATAAAAATTTTAAGAAAATTTTATTATTTAAAAGTTACTTATCAAAATGAGTGGAGGTATCTACGATAATGATTATATAATATTCTCTATAATATTGATTCTATAATATTATTGTCTATGATATTGTCTCTAACATTGATTTATAATATTGTCTATATAATGTTGAATCTATATTATTGTTGAGAAAGATACTTTGAATAAATCTCCTTCTCTCTTAAAAAAAAAAAAAATTTCACAAAAAAAATGGAATACACCTAAATTTTTTAAACTCAAGAAAACCATGGAACACTTGAGAAATACTAACTGCAAAGACAATCTGTGACATTGAATGTGAAATGATACTTTTCTTTTTCTTTCTTTTTTGACACTGAGCCATATGAGAGAGAAAAAATTACAACACCAATTGGGAGAGAGTATAAAGAGACGAGAAATAACAACATTCTACATAGACGAGTGCACACAATCAAATGCATGCACGCCTGCTCAATGAATCTTTTAAGATGTATTCACAAAGGAATGAGAACAATTTCAGAAATTTTTTCTTTTTAAGAAAAATTTTTTTTTTTTTTTTTTTTTTTTACATTTGTTACAATCTGTTAGTTAAGTGCTATACATGATATACGCTTGGGCAATCATGTCTTGAAAGACTGACTGGGCAGAGGATTTTCCTGCAGTAGGTTGCCATTACTTTCTGCAGTAGACTGGTTGCCAACCAAAGCTATAAAACTTCTGCTGTTTAACCCATAACTATTGGGAACACCCGATGTTAGACCTGACTTAATTTTTAAAAATCTCAAGAAATTCAATGAGATTATTTTTAGTGATTCTGTTAGTTAAAAGCAAAACACCTTGGAGAATTGAAATCATCAACTATTTTTGTAAACTTTGACCCCACCCCCCCAACCTCTAAGAGAAAATCTGCACTGAATCATAGAATAAAAAATGCAATGAAACTAACACATTATTCAATTAGAAAAGCTTTTAATTACTTTTATGAACAATAAAAGAAAAAAAATCGATGAATAATAAATTTTTATAATATTTGTTTGCATTTTCTTTCAGTTTTAATCAGAAAAATTTAAAAAAACATTTAAATCTTTGGAAATTCAGTTTCAATGGCTTAATTGTTAGGAAATATTAAGTAAAACTGCATTTTCTAATCATAAATCGTAAAGCTAATTATGAGAGAATAACCAATATTTTTTAAAAAGAATTTTGAATTGTTTTTGTTTGTGTATAAATATGTTGATTTTTTTGATACCGATGTTCACACACAACATTATCAGAAAATGAGAGCAAGACCTATAGTACTATTAAAGCTAAAAAGTATCTAAAATTTAATAAAACATGAGATTGTAGAGAATCTTTTCTTAAATTTAATTTTAAGATCACTGAGTATTCAAAAATGTTCTGTAAAAGATGATAGCATTATATTCAACTTTTTTTTTAAGCTAACCCCCTCTTAGAACAATATTAGATAAACATGAATCTATCATTCTGTCAGACATGTCAATAGCTTAAATCAACAGCTACTGCTGTGTTAAAAATTGCATTTCTATTATATTTCAAACTTAAAGTAAATAAGTTTCAAATTGGATTAATTATGTTTTAAATCTGCTAATATTTCTCAAATAAAATTTCTGAAAAGTATATTATATTTTTGGAAGATTTTACTAAAGAGAATTCCATTGAAATGATGGCAGACTAAAAATGGTGCTAATTTTTAAAAAAAACTTCAGAAATTTCCAAACAAAAATAAAGGCAAGTACTATGCTTATTGAAAACAATAAATTTAACTTATTAGCTTGTAAGTAAAATTAAAATAAAATATTATAGAAAGATACTTCATCTTTTAAAAAATTATTTTAAACCTTAGGCACTGCAAATATATGCACATACCTTCATATATATATATATATATATATATATATATATATATATATAACTGGCCACTCATACATAAAATAGGGATTGAATTTTCAATCACCCATTTTATATATATATATATATATATATATATATATATATATAATAATGAAATTTGGTTATAAACAACCGACAATTTGAAATGATTTGTTTGAACATTATTTTTATATCGATACTCGTATTTAAGTAAATATTCTGTTTTTAATTAAACATTATATATTTATATCTACTGGCCTGATTATTTACGATAAATTTTTATTCCGAAAATGTGTGTCATTCGGCAGGATTTGAATCCTGCTGAATATGTAACATGTTTACATTTGTTGACATTACGATACATTTCAGAGCAGATATGGTTATTGCGATAAATCAAAAATTGTGTTATAGAGGCTTGATTAAAACCTCGTTTAGACTAATGGTCATTCGTGGTCAATAGGTCTAAGACATGCCAGATCACATGGTAGCTTCCCCTATGTGGATAGGGGTCGCAGGTTCAAATCCTGCCGAATGACACACATTTTTGTAATAAAAATTTATCATAAATAATAGGGCCAGTAGATATAAATATATAATACTGTTTAATTAAAAACAGAATATCTACTTAAATACAAGTATCAATAAAAAAATAATGTTCAAACAAATCATTTCATATATATTGAACAGGTGAAGAGGCTCATCCCTTGTTTCCTGTTCAGGATGCAGTTTCCAGTTTTCTCTTCTCACTTTTTTTTTTTTTTTTTCCAATTAGAGTGGATAGACTAAACTATCGCCCAGTTCACACTCCACCCACGTCTATTGAACAGGTGAAAAGGCTCATCCCTTGTTTCCTGTTTAGGATGTGGTTTCTGGTTTTCTCTTTTCCAGTCTTTTCACACCTATGTAGCCCCCTGCACATCAGTGGCGTTACAGCCTTGCTCAGGGTGATATGATTAAAAAATATATATATATATATATATATATATATATATATATATTTTATTTGGAAACCTAGATTTCAACCTTTTAGTATCTTCAGGTGATCTAAATCCCCTGAAGATATTGAAAACAAACAAAACACAAAAACATGTCTTGCGCAAAAGCTGAGTATCATCTACCATGTATTTAATTGTGAAAGCAGAATAATGTATATCATATTTTCATTACTTTGAAGCTCCCAGGATTTGGTATTAAATGACTTCTAAGGAGTTGATATGCCACTAAGGAAGTCAAGAAATTTTACAGCTATCTTGAGCTTAGTAAGGCCATTTATTAATTTTTCACCTTTTGACCCTTTGAAGCATCTTAATACCCTGGCACCATTTATTGCATAATTGATAATGACAAAAATTTCAACCTCCCCAATTAAAAACCTCCAAGAGTAACATACAGAAAATATTAATAAATATATTTTTGCTTTTGTGAGTGCGTGCATGTTGTGTAATGGAAAGCAGCTTAAAATAAGAAACTGGAGTTCCAAGTTCAAAATTCACTAGTCTGTTACATTCACTTATACACAAAACCCATCTTTTCTCCCCCAGCTATGGGTTAAGTCATAGGACTTGTATGTGGAAAAAACATTATCTTTAAAAAAAAAATTAATGCAAAATTCACTTAGAAAAAAAATTTTTTTTTACATTCCAAAATATTTGGCTTTGAAAAAATCACAGAGATTTGATAACCCATAAAAAAATAATTTAATCAGTTGCATTTTTTCCTCTTATGCTATGTCCCATCAAGGCATAGGCAATCATGACTCTTCACAGGATTCTTTTCTGTATTATAAATAAATAAATCTTCAGATTGTTGGATGCAGGCTAAATGTTTTAGGCTTGTTCCAGATTGATGGAATAACATCTTCAATATTAAGAAATCTAGTAATCTTCAGTTTTCAAAACTTCAATGATGTTTATTTTTCACATTAATATTTTTTGTCTTGTTTTAATTTCAGGTTGGACGTTCCATCTTCAGAGCGTGCTAATCTGATGGCCCCAACAGTTGGTTGCTGGTGACTCTCCGCCCAATAACTAAATCCCTTAACCACCAGCCCCTGCGCCTTCAAGTATCATCCGTCACCAACATGGAGAGCCCAGACTTACCCCTCCACCACACAAGCAGACACCTCCAGCAGGTGTTCCTCCGGAGTACACTATTCCCACCCAACACTACTACTACCAGTTTAAGGGACTCTCCTCGTTGTGATAAGATCAGTTATGACTATGAGATTATCCCAGCTGTTGTCTGCTCCATGTGTTTTCTTTTTGGAATTGTCTACACATTTTTTGGTAAGCAACTTTTTTCTTTGTCCATTTGAAGAGTGAAGCAAATTTGTTTAATTCTTAGAGTGTTTATTAACATGAAAAAAATATTTTATTAGCATCAAATGTTAAAATTTATGTAAAGGTTTACTTACAAATCTTGTTTGGATAATTGAACTCCATGAGTTCTTGTAGTATTTGTTTCTTCTCAGAGTGTAGTTGGTAGATGAATTAATGACCACTTGGATCCGTTCTCCCAGCTGCTCCACGTAGAACCCGGAACACTGCTTTACTCGGGACTCTATTTCCTGCACACCGTAAACAAAACACTGTCTCCCGAACACCGGTGTAGCCTTCACGAATCGCCAACACCAAACCGCCTCCAAAACAGAAGTTGGCTCTTTTTATGCGATTTTGGTCTCAAGCAAGAAACTGTAATTTCTCGCATGTGAAAGCCTCGCTTTCACCAATGACACATACACCATGTCGTTCCAAAAACTGCCTTGCATGAGCTCGCCTTGCAGTTCCATGATGTCTACAAATGCATGTGCAGACAAACCACCTTCTCTTGCTTCAGTGAGGTAAGTCTCCACCGCAATAGTTCCATAGATTGAGTAGCCTTGGTTAAATGTAAAAAAATGACAGAATTTACAAAGTTGGCAATAACAAGAAGAATAAAAAATAATATGAAGCAAGCAAACAACATATGCAAAGCAAATTATCAATAAGGTAAAGCAACAGTTATATGGCAAAAAGTTTACAAACTAAGAATTGGGGTTGACACAAGCAAGTCCAGATAAGTGAATACAGCGTTTTACTTCAAGACAAGACAGACCAGGGCTGAGTTAGATAAAAACAAAAACTGGCATATTTAATTGGCTAGGAAGAAATCCCAGTATGCATTTGTGTATTTCTGCTTACAAATTGAGGAGTGGGGAAAGTATTTTGTAGTTATTCCAAGACATATTGAAATCTACAACCACAATCTTTCATCCAAGCCATTCTTCAGCCTTCTTCAGTTAGAAAATAGCTCAGAATTAAAAATTGAAGGGCTGAGTTTGAATTCCAGATAAGTTTGTTACATTTACTTACACATAAATATCCTTGGGAAAGGGTTTTTTGCTTTTTTATATGTATATATATATATATATATATATATATACTAACAAAATAGCAAGATCGCCAAGACCGACCGCGGTTTCGCACAACGGCTCGTCAGGCCAGGGCTTAAATACTTTTCAGTTGTGTGTATCGAGCACTTTTCTTTTCTGGTTGTTTGTTCCGTTAGAGGGTTTTTTTTTTCTTTTTACTGGGAGGAACCGTATGTATTGTCGGTCCCACGCAGTTTTCTTTTTTTCCCCCTCTTTGCCCAAAGCTTTATAGCCGAGGGCAATAACGGATTTAGATTCTGCTGGTCATTCATAGTCTTAGAAAGTCCCTTCTATAAAATTTTGAGATTAGAATACACGCAGAGTCGGTTTAATAATTATTATTATTATTATTATATATATATATATATATATATATATATATGTGTGTGTGTTTTTCTTAATTGTTTTAGACTCTAATTTCTTATCTTTTCAGCGTTAATATATAATTTTTTTTTTTTTCTCCTATCATTTCTTTCAAATTTAAATTTATTCCTCTCTTTTTTCTTTTTCTTTCTCCTTTCATTTACGCTCATAAAACACTTACCCCTTTTTTCTTTCACACTATCTTTCTCTCCCCAACCCCTTTTTTTACTTTTCAAATCGATGTGTCACACTGACTTACATTGATTATTTTTGAGTTGACATCCATTCTTACGCGTACTCTTTGATTACATGTTGCATGTGTATATATGTTTATGTATGTGTGTGTATTCGCCTAACTGATGTAATGATGAATTTTTTCTTCAATTTTTCACTTTTAAAGGAGTGATTTTTATTTCTGTTTTGGGTTTTGTTTGGGATCTTTATTTGTGAAATTCATTCGTGTAAAATCTTCTGTACAATAAAGACGGAAACTGATGAAGGTTCGCCTGAAATAGGCCTACACTTCCACTTAACCATGGAATAACGTGTCTGATAATTGTTTCACACCAAGCAAGGCAGTACTGCTACTGGTGCGCAAAGGGCTACATAAGATGAGAGCAAAGAGGAACAGGTCATGGGGTGTTGGAGAATGGGTAAGAGAAGGATGAGAACAATGGTGTGAAGTGGAAAGGAAGAACAAGAAGATGCAAGGGGTGTCAGGGAAAGGATGGGAGTCAAGCAAATAAGAGATGGCAATTGACATTGCATTTAAACTCTTGGAGATTGTAGTTATCACAGAAATAAGTATATAGAAGGGACTTAGGAATAAATCTCTTCACCCCAGCCAAAAGTTAAATAGTAGAACTTATATCTGGAAACATAACTGTTATCTCCAAAATATTAATGCAGTAGGCTCATCCCTTGTTTCCTGTTTAGGTTGTGGTTTCCAGTTTTTCTCTTTTCCAATCTTTTAACTCTTTTTTTTTTTTTTCAATTGGAGTAGATAGACTAAACTATTGCCCGGTTCACACTCCACCCACAAGGCTCATCCCTTGTTTCCTGTTTAGGTTGTGGTTTCCAGTTTTTCTCTTTTCCAGTCTTTTCACTCTTACGTAGCCCCCTGCGCATCAGTGGTGTTTTCGCCTTGCTTGAGGTGATATGATTAAAAAAAAAAAAAATTCACTTACCAAAAAAAAAAAATTATTCTTACAATTCAAAATATGTTTATGCTTAATAACTGACAAAGGGTTGTTAAGCCATAAAAAATATATCAATAAATTATCAATTGAACTCCCCCCCCTTTTTAATCTATTTTTTGCATTTGGATTAGTAACTATTTATGTCATTGTCCTCATCTTTATTGTCATATTCATAACATTTTAAAAATGACCTAAAAAAGCAGACACTATTGACGAGTAAAAATGTTTCACCAGACAAACAATTGCTTTTTTAAAAATTGATATTTATATCATGGCTTGGAAGCAATTGATTTAGTTTTCTACGGCTTATCAACCCCTTACTGGTTATTTAAAGCCAGAAAACATTTTTAGATTGTAAGGATTTTTTTTTTTTTTTCTTGAATAATGATTTAGTGATACAAGTCTTACTAATTATCTCATAGCTGCTGGAGAGAGATAGTCACCCCTTTCCCAAGTGTATTTGTGCTTAAATGAATATGAATATGAAATTGAAACCCAGCCCTATAACTAACAATTCCAAGACATTATCTATTACACTAACTGCACATCTAAGCTTACAGTAGATGGTATTCCCAAACAGTCACCTGTCTAGGTACTGACCAGTGTTTCAACATGATGTGGCTTTAATCCATTTTGCAAGTAAAATAAAATAAACAGTGTATAAAGAAAGAGAAGTAAGATTAACGTGTGTGTGTTTCCTGCTGGTGGGGGTAGTATATTGTGAAAGTCTCTGGAATCTAACTTTTCATTTCTTAAATTTAGGGCTTACGGCCATATCACGTTGGAACTCCTGTTCCTGTGTGATCACCAAAATTAAACAATATTGAGCCTTGTCAATACTTAGGTGTGTAACTACTTGGGAGTACCAGGCACTGTAAGCTTGAGTTATTAAAGAGAATTAACTGAAACTGAGATATCCCCCCACCCACCCATAAAAATAAGAAAAAAGGGTATATTACATAAAATTAGAACAATCTACTCACATGGACTAAGATAAAGGTTTGGGTCTGAAATTCCAATGTATATCACCTGAAGAATGCTAGGGCGTACAACTGTCAAAATATGAATATGACAAAGATGAGGACAATTCTCTTTATTATAATAAAGACTGTTAAACGTATATTTCCCTCCTGTCGTGCTCAGAGGAAGAGAGACAATAGCAAGGCAGCACCAACTCAGTTCATTCTCTTTATTGCCAGTTACGAAAGCTCTTGCTGTGTGTTTGCTCTTAAACGGTGCCTTATTATTTTTTTTTAAATGATAATGTTGTGTGTGTATATATATATATATATATATATATATATATATACACACACACACACTCTCTTTCTCTTTATTATAATAAAGATCCTTGTGTGTATGTGTGTGTATATTACAATGGTGGTAAAATATGCAGATTATGCCAGGAGAAAAAACTGGCTATTATGTTGTTCCCAGACAAAAATGAATTACTAAATGAAAGAACAAATATTATGTCCATGTGTAACCGTACCAATAAATACCTACTAGAATCATACAACCATGGATGAAAGTGTTCTAAGACCTTTAAGTAACTTCTAATTTTAAAAACTGCAAGTTCATAAAAGATCCCTGTTACATGAGTGTTTGAAAAACAGTAAAACTAGTTATTGCAAATCACCTTAAGACACTGAAAGGTTGTAAAGTAACTCATTTCCAAATGAAATATATTTATATAATTTCCCTCCTGACACACTCAAGGGTTTGTTGTTTTTTTTTCTTTTTCCTTATGTCTTAATGTAAGATACTCAAAAGTAGGTACATCACTATATATGTTGTCGTTATTTCAGATGGCATGTAAATGTAAGTATTTTGTTGTCATTTTTTATGGGCCCACTCGTGATGTGAATAGTTACTAATCCAATTCTTCAATAAAATCTCATTCAATCTATATGCATGTGTTGGAATGTCTTTGTTAGATGATTCCACATGTTCATTTTGAACAACATAAAGGCTACATTGGTTCTCTTTTGAGCTTCTACTGTCTCTCTTTGTTAAGAATAACCAATTATAGTTAGAAGTACTTGAAACATTGTGTGTAATTTTGGCAAACTTTCTACAAGTTTCCACTTGACCTCAAATGACTTATTTGATACTAGGAAAAACCAAACAGCTTAACAACCTTCCTTATCAATTCTATTCAATGAAGTATGTTTAAGAAGGATAGAAACTTACATGTACTGTTTTAAAAACATACAATACTTTAGAAAAGTAAGTCTGATTGAATTAAGCAAACTTTCCTCTTTGATTTCAAGGTTGGAAATTATACATCAGCAAAAGAGAGCCAACATGAGATAGCATTGGTCAAGTGGGAGTTACTTGTATTAATTGGGTAGGTGACTTTTAGTTTAATATATAATAGTAATACCCACTCATGTAAGTGATGGAATGCACATAATTGGGGATAGTGATGGTTGACTAAGGGGGGTGCTGGTATTAAAGTGTGTCTGAGGGATGGTTGACTAAGGGGGTGCTGGTATTAAAGTGTGTCTGAGGGATGGTTGACTAAAGGAGTGCTGGTATTAAAGAGTAGTAACTAATTGAAGGAGTCCTCTCATGTCAAATCAAAAAGGGCCTGACCATCACTGACACAGATTTTATTCAAACTTGGTACACTTACAAATGTGCATTGTTGTGCAGTAATATCAGATTGTAAAGAAAAGGCTGAGAGCCGAGTTCGAATTCCAGTTAAATTCACTGCATTCACTTACGTGCAAATACACTTGGGAAGACTATTAATCTCTCCAGCTATGGGTTAAATTAAATAGCAAGACAAATTGGGTTCTACAGCCTTGTTTGGCAACCAGTCTACATCAGAAAGAATGCCAACCCACTGTAAGAAAATCCTTTGTTTGCTTAGTCATGTCTCAAGAGAGACATGATTCCTTAAGCATGTATCACATATGGCACTTAACTGACACTTAAGGAGCTTCATGATAGAAATTGAATGATACCTATTTTAAACCTCAAAGTCAAAAGGTTCCTGAGATGTGACCATTGCCAAAAAAGTGAATTTTGGAAAATAGTCAAAGTTTAAATATCAATATCTTAGTTGTTTTTTCATCTGCAAAGCTAAAATATATAACATTATAAAATACTTGTGTAGATCTAAAAAGTGATTTATTTTTTCTTTAAAGGTTAAATAAGATAATTTGACCTTAACCTTTGACCTTTAATATCTGAAAAAACATATTTCATTTTTTTCAAAAATTTAACAAATTTGTTTGTCTAATGGCAAGATATGTACAAAAATTTGTGATGGACTTTCAACTGTGGTCTGAGTTATAAGGATTTTACTGAGTTCAGACAAATTCAAAATTGCTGATTTTGCTATTTGCCACTATTTGCTAAAATTTTCATATCTTCCAATATAGTCAAATTGTATATCTTTAGAAAGCTCTATGAATGTTGATTAATATTCACATAAGAACTGTGATCAGAAAATCAACAGAATCTGTGTTATTTGAATTTAAATGTTGACCAATTTGATGAAAATTAAACAACCTTATTTTTAGTTTTGTTTGGTTTTTTATGATATAGCAAATAGATTTTTATATGAAAAAGTGACAAAAATAATTAGTGTCATGAATTAATGTTAAAATAACAAAAGAATATTCAGTAAATGATGTAAATAGCTAACAAATTTTTGTTGACATTTGTCTAGGTATATTAAATGCATGAAACAGATTTTCAATGAGTTTTTTATATATAAAAAAAAAATCAAGTTCTGATATGAAAAATTGATACATTTAAATAAATACTTAAAAAAAGATTCTTAACATTTATAAAGAGATTAACAAAAACTTATTTTTCTGCTTGTTGGAATACACGTTTAAACAGAAAAAGAAATTTGGGTATGAAAACCACTTAGTTTTTCACTCATATTTTCAGTGATGACCAACTTTGTATCATTATTTAAGGTTACATCAAGAAATTCTTTTTCCTGAAATATTTGAAGCATTTTTCATCTCAATTTTAAAAAGTTCTTCCAATGTCAGTTATTGAATGAGCTAAACTAAGACTATCAGAATAATTTAAAATTAATATATCTGGATGTAATGGATAAGAGAATGATAGGTAGGGGCCCTTCAGTTGTAAAAATGTTAATTTTTATCTCTTCATCCAGTTAAATGCCATACATGATACACACTTGCACGATCATGTCTTGAAAGGAACATGACTGACTGGGTAGAAGATTATCTCTCAGTAGGTTGCCATTACTTTCTTTGGTAGATTGGTTGCCAGTCAACGCTATAGAACCCAATCTGTTATGTTATTTAACCCATAACTGGAGAAAAGCGATGGGTTAATATCTTTCCCAAGGGTATTTGCGCATAAGGAATTCAACTGGAATTTGAACTCCACTTGCTGATTTCTCATTCTAAGCTGATATCCACTGCACCACAACGCACATCCACTCAAATGACTGACTGACCTTTTCATGACCAGGATATTTTTCAAGTGCACATCTTAACCAATAATTTCTATCCTAGATTGCTGTAACAAATCCTTTAATGTTTTCAAGCTCTATATTGTCCTACTTTATAATTTTAATTATTTTTCTTTCTTCCTAAGTTGACAGTTTTATTCCTGTGTCTCAGAAATAAAAACAGTGTTGTTTTTGAGTTCCTGTATTTATTGAAGCATTTTTTAATCTACTTTCTAAGATTTCTGCTTCATTTGTTGAGGAATACAAAATATTTATGCCTGAAATGAAACTAAATTTTTTTTTTTTTTTTTTGTATAATCAAATAACTGTCTTGGTGTCATTATTTGTTCATTACAGATTTGCTGCAGGCTTGCTTATGCTGCTCATCTCTTAATAGTGTTACCTAACCCCTCACATGGTTCTTTCTCATGAGATGTAACAAAATAGTTCCACTCTGCATCAATATCAAAATCGGCCTTATGGTTGCACAAATTGATAAAATTTTTATAATGTAAAGCAGCACCATCAGATAAAAAATTTGATTTTTTTCAGTATTTCTAGTTTTTCTTGGAACAAATGTATCACCACATCATGAAGCTCTAAGTTTGCCAAATCTAGAAAAATCCGTGTCGGTGATGGTCAGACCCTTGTTGATTTGACACGGAATGACTCATAACTTTGGCCAATTCACTGACACAAGAAAAACTGTTTCTTTTAACCAAAATTTCTAACCTGCTAGAAACAATTAAAAATATAATCAAATAATTAAAAATACTTTCATCTTTCCTTTTAATCTTAATAATAATGAACATCTTTGATGATAAAATTTTGTTTTTATCAAGTTTGGGATCTTATTTCATCATGGTATATGCTCTTTTAGAAAATCTTTTTTAGGAATACATAATATTTGTCTAAAATGTTTTTTTTTTTTTTTTAATCTAACAACTGTTTTGGTGTCATTATTTGTTCATTATAGAGTTGCTGCAGGCTTGCTTATGCTGCTCATCTCTTAATAGTGTTACCTCACCCCTCACATGGTTCTTTCCCATGAGACGTAACAAAATAGCTCCACTCTGCATCAATAGTAAAGTCAGCCTTTTGATTGCACAAATTAATAAAATTTTAGTAATTTTATAATGTGAAGTGACACCATCAGAGAAATACATGAGTTTTTTTTTATTTTAATTTAAGATTTTTTTTCAGTACTTCTATAAGCTTTCTTTGTAACAAATGGACAGCTGCTGTGTCATGCATGAAACAATATTAATATGCTCCTGCTCTTTGTCATTTTGTAATAACAGACAAATGGATGTAATGTGACTTGAGAACTATTCCAGTGGAAGTTTTGTGCAGCATCCTGCAAAATAAATGAATGATTCTCAGCAAAATCGGCAATAACTACGATTTAACCATCTATCAAAGACCTCTTATTAAAATAAAATTTTTATTGTTCTTTGACAATGAAATCTTGCTTTTTCAAGGTTTAAAGGCCTGCACAAAAACTTTCAATAAATTCTTCTGGAGATTGTGATACAATTTGCAATGTGGTTCTATCAGTTGATAGCCACTGTTTGCAGATAAAATAATCTATTAAATTTTTATTTAGAATTTCTTATATATCTGCCATCAAATTACTACAAGCTGAGCAATCACCCAAGTAGTAGTCAGATGTTGCTTAATTGCATATAACAGCAGTTATGCATTGGTGGTAATTTGTTGTTTATCTTGATTCAGTGTACCAAAATGAATCCCCACCCCACAATCATCAGATTCATATTTTGAAGTATTGTGCAAGCACAGACACTGTGTGTTCCAGCACCACCTGCTAGGATACATTTTATTGGTCTGAGCTCAGCAAATTCTAAAAAACAAACTCAGTTGGAACTTTTTATTTAAACTAGCAGTATAGCCCAGCGTTGCTCGGGTGTAATGAAAGCTTTAAAACTAATCCATGTTCCTGGAGCTCAGACTCTTTGGGCATTGGCACAAAAGACTAAAATGCAATAGTTGTTTCCAGTTAAAGTGAAACTGTAGACTGAAAGAAAAATGAATGGTTGTAAGTCAAATTTTGATTTCCTGGTATCGATGTAAGTCAAATTTTGATTTCCTGGTATTGATATCAAATAAGTTTTTTTTCATCGTAAACTGAATTTTGAAGGCTAAATAAGTCCTCTGAGTATGGTATCATGGCTGAGACTAAGAACTACAATTATACCTACTTAGAGCCAAACCCAAAGCAAAAACTAAAATAAAAAGGCTGAAAAAAATACAAACATACAGGCAGATAAACAGACACACACACAAACATCTTGCCTGTTATCTATATATATATATATATTATCGATTTTCTGCACTATTGTAAGAACTGTAACCTTGAAACTTCTGAATATCGTTTCTTATGTCTTTGTCTATGAGTGTATCAAATTTGATTAAAATCAGACCACTCCTTCTATAACCCGATTTTTTTGATTAGCGA
Source organism: Ascarosepion bandense (assembly GCA_037127315.1). Taxonomy (NCBI): domain Eukaryota; kingdom Metazoa; phylum Mollusca; class Cephalopoda; order Sepiida; family Sepiidae; genus Ascarosepion; species Ascarosepion bandense. The sequence goes on along the minus strand of JBBBDQ010000166.1, from coordinate 1,434,569 downwards.
TTTTCAATATTTATCGGGTGTACCTCAACACAAAACCTAGCTAAGAACACTCGCAGACGCTTATAGTACAACTGTGTAAATTTTCAAGAAAATAGGTTCAGCCGTTTCGGAGTCTATAGGTAATGGAAACACACACACAGACAAGGTTCTATTTATAAATAAGTTTAGATTAACAGTATTTGTTACATATTTCTATATTATATGTTAAGATTAATTTGTGACACTTTCATAATCATTTTCATCGTGTCACTTTTTCATATAACAATCTATTTGTCATATAATAAAAGTGTAAACAAAACCAAAAAGAAGTTTATTTTCCACCAGATTGGTCAACATTTAATTACAAATAATACAAATTCTGTTGATTTTATGATCATAGTTCTTATGTTAATATTAATCAACATTGAAAGAGTTTTCTAAAGATATACAATTTGATCATATTGGAAGATATAAAAATGTTAGCATATAGTGGCAAATAGCAAAATCTGCCATTTTGAATTTGGCCCAACTTAGTAAACTCAGGCTACAGTCAAAAGCCTATAACAAAATTTTGAATATATTTTGCTATTAGGCAGATAATATTTTTGTAAAATTAAAAAAAAAAAATTAAAGATATGTTTTGAGAAATTAAAGGTCAAATGTTAATGTCAAATTTTCTCATTTAATCTATAAACAAAAAATAAATAGATCAACTTTTAGATCTATCCAAGGACTTTAATATGGGATATAATTTAGTTTTGTAGATAAAAATACAACCAAGATATTGATATTTAAACTTTGTGAACATTTTCCAAAATTCATCTTTTTGGCAAGGGTCAAAGGATATCTTGAGAATCCTTTGATCTAGAGATGTAAAATAGATACCATTCAATTTGTATTGCCGGTACCAAATTCGAAAAAAATTCTGTATTGATGATGGTTAGATCCTTGTTGATTTGACATGGAATGACTCACATATTTTTATTTTTTTTTTTTTTTTTTAATCATATCACCCCGAGCAAGGCGGTAACACCACTGATGTGCATGGGGCTACGTAAGAATGAAAAGATTGGAAAAGAGAAAGCCGGAAACCACATCCTAAACAGGAAACAAGGGATGAGCCTCTTCACCTGTTCAATAGACGTGGGTGGAGTGTGAACCGGGCGATAGTTTAGTTTATCTACTCCAATTTATATATAAATTTTGTTAACTTAAATTCAACAGACCAAATAAATAAAGCTTAAGTTTTAAAAAAGTCAAAATTACAAGCAAATCCAAGTATTTTGAAAATAATTTTTTTAAGTTGTAAAATTAATAAAAATGCTACTTTGATATATTAATGCTGTTTTTTTCTTCTCTCCTTTCTTAGGTTACCGTTTCTTCAAGGCTGTGATGTTTCTCACCGGTTTCATTTTTGGGACTGTTCTAGTCTATATAATCTGCATTGAAGAAGATATTCTGCCGCCAGAAGCCAATGCTGGCATTGCCATAGCTGCTGGAATAATTTGTGGACTTATTACCATGCTTGTACAATATGTCGGGCTCTTCCTTACTGGCTTTCACCTTGGCATTGGACTTTCCACAGGAGTTCTGGTCACTGTTGATCAATTTTACAACATCACAAACAAATGGATCCCCATCGGAGTTCTCATTGGGGTAGGGATTCTGTTTGCCTTGCTAATTTTGAAATTCCAGAAAGCTGGAACAATTCTGGGAACAAGTATATTTGGTGCTGCCCTCATGGTTACCTGCCTGGACTACTTCATCGAGAAGTTTCTGATTATAAACTATGTTTGGGAAAGCATCAAGGTGACCGATTCGATGCCTCCCTGTTGGTACAGTTGGCTGGTGATTGCTTGCTGGCCTTTCTGTTTTATTGTTGGGACATTCACCCAGTGGAGAATTACTGGACAAGGCTTTGACCATCATGAACGTAAGTAATACTCTCTTAATATATGGTGAGTAGTTTTTGTCATGAAAAAAAATAAATACCTGCAAAAATACAGCTATATATTTTACTTGTATAGATTATTGAAACAGCAAAGGGAAGTAATTGCTTGATATACATCCTTCCCACTACAGATGGGACAAGAAATATATAAATACACATAATTATTATTAATTATTTTTTTAAATTTTATTCTGTATTATTTATAGGTAATTTAGAATATTCGCTTTCCCACCATGAGACCTGGGTTTGAATTTCACCATGGCCAATTTGTCAATGCTGATGAGGCAATCCTAGCATGCGACATCATTGGAAAGTGTCTGAAAACTCTCTGAAAACCATACCACAGGCTGACCCAAGACTTTTGTGTAGAATCAGCTAGACAAGACTGTTTGGAAGTTGTTGGTCATTGAGCAAGCATTAAGTCTCAAATCATTGTTCTTAGCTTAATCCACTTTCAAAAATCTTCACATAGTTCAAGTGTTAACAAGCTTGTATTGCTAGAACCTGTGACAACCGAGTAGTGAGTTTGATCTTCACTGGGTGGCTCATACTTTCAGCCTTGTGCCACATCTAAGCTGCACTTTAAAAAAATCAACACTTTCAAAAATCTGAACAAATGCCCAAATATTTTCTTGCTTTTCGACTGCATTAATAACTTTTCAGCACCACATCATAAACATATACACACAGTATAGACATATGAATCTACACTGCATGGTAACTGTCAGTCTCAAGTGATCTTCGGACTAATCTTCTGTACATGATCTGAAAGTCACTTGAGACATTAACCGAGCAGTGTTGATTTTCCATGTCCGCACTGTCTAGAGCTACAAATTTTAAACTACGTTATATAAAACAAACTAAAAAGTAAAGGCAAAGTACAAAAACTAAACAGATTCTACCTATGTAAAGCCTGGAAAATGAAACAGAAACTTACTTTATCCAGAACCAACAGTGTAGTATGAAGAAACCAAAAATGGAAAACCAGACCATGACAGAGCTGTGACAATAACAACTAGAAATACATCTAGAGATACCAACCTATAACCATAATTTGAATTATTGGTTAGTATGTCTGGTCATACCTTGAATTGTAACAATTTAAGAATTTTGAATAATTTCTACCATGATATGTCTTGCCAGTGATGACATTGTCAAGGTAAAAAAAAAAATGTTAAATCACAACCAATCTATAACCATAATTTTAATTATTGGTTAGTATGTCTGGTTATACCTTAAATTGTAATATAGAAACAACTTAAGAATTTTGAATAGTTTCTACCATATGTCTTGCCGGTGATGATATTGTCAAGATAAAAAAAAAAAAAAAAAATTAAATCACAATCAACCTATAACCATAATTTGAATTATTGGTTAGTATGTCTGGTCATACCTTGACTTGTAATATAGAAACAATTTAAGAATTTTGAATAATTTCTACCATGATATGTCTTGCCAGTGATGACATTGTCAAGGTAAAAAAAAAATGTTAAATCACAACCAATCTATAACCATAATTTTAATTATTGGTTAGTATGTCTGGTTATACCTTAAATTGTAATATAGAAACAACTTAAGAATTTTGAATAGTTTCTACCATATGTCTTGCCGGTGATGATATTGTCAAGGTAAAAAAAAAAAAAAAATTAAATCACAATCAACCTATAACCATAATTTGAATTATTGGTTAGTATGTCTGGTCATACCTTGACTTGTAATATAGAAACAATTTAAGAATTTTGAATAATTTCTACCATGATATGTCTTGCCAGTGATGACATTGTCAAGGTAAAAAAAAAAAATGTTAAATCACAACCAATCTATAACCATAATTTTAATTATTGGTTAGTATGTCTGGTTATACCTTAAATTGTAATATAGAAACAACTTAAGAATTTTGAATAGTTTTTACCATATGTCTTGCCGGTGATGATATTGTCAAGGTAAAAAAAAAAATTAAATCACAATCAACCTATAACCATAATTTGAATTATTGGTTAGTATGTCTGGTCATACCTTGACTTGTAATATAGAAACAATTTAAGAATTTTGAATAATTTCTACCATGATATGTCTTGCCAGTGATGACATTGTCAAGGTAAAAAAAAAAAATGTTAAATCACAACCAATCTATAACCATAATTTTAATTATTGGTTAGTATGTCTGGTTATACCTTAAATTGTAATATAGAAACAACTTAAGAATTTTGAATAGTTTTTACCATATGTCTTGCCGGTGATGATATTGTCAAGGTAAAAAAAAAATTAAATCACAATCAACCTATAACCATAATTTGAATTATTGGTTAGTATGTCTGGTCATACCTTGACTTGTAATATAGAAACAATTTAAGAATTTTGAATAGTTTTTACCATGATATGTCTTGCCATTGATGACATTGTCAAGGTAAAAAAAAAAAAATTTTAAATCACAATAGTTTTATTTATTTTCCATTCCTTCAATTTCTAGTCCAATGTTACTCAGGCACATATGCATGTTTGAATGCAATTGCTTCAATTGATGCAGTTTTTACCCAGTTTAAGAACTGTGTTGTATACTTGCTTTTAAAGAGTTTTTAATTTCTAGGAACTGTAGAAATTTGAAGAACTGACATTTGAACGTCAGTAGAAATGTATTATCAATATATTTGAATAAACACCAATATACTTCTTTTGTTCATACCTTCATTTCCGCTTATAGTTTATTGGATGCTGTCTGTATGACAGAAACTGTTAGATTTCCTATGTTCTATTATTTGAATCGGATCATAATCTCTGGGTTCTGGTTAGTTTTTGGCTTCAGCTTCAAATAATGCATTGAGAATTAGAAAAACATTTCTTTATTTTGGTCAAAAATATCTGTATAATTTAATTTAATAAAATAACTCTTTTCTTTCTGTTTTTAGTAACAGTTTTTAAAATTACAAACATCAGCCTTACTTTTTATAACAATTGTCACTCATTAACATTAGTTTTATTTTTAGTGACAATTGCTATAAATTGCTAACATTGGCCTTGTATTTTATGATAATTGATACAAATTAACATTAGCCTTATTTTTAGCAACAATTGTGACAAATTATGAAGATCAACCTTGATTATTTTTGTTGACAAATTAGGAATATAGCCTTGATTTTTGTTACAATTGTTACAAATTATGAATGTCAGCCTTCTTTTTTTTTTTTTTTTTTTTTTTTGTGACAAATTATGAATATTTTCCTTGATTTTTCATTTTCTTTTGGTGGGGGAAAATTGTGACAAATTATGAATATCAGCATTGATTTTTTTTTTTTTTTTGTGACAAATTATGGATATTTTCCTTCTTTTTTTTTTGTGACATTTGTGACAAATTATGAATATCAGCACTGATTTTTTTTATGATAAATGTAATGAGTTATTCCCATTAGTCATGTTTTTTAAACAAATATAATCTTGTTGCATCGTCAATGCTTATTTCATTTACATATTTATGCCAGGTGTTTGTTGGTTAGCATTGTGGGTTAAGTTTCAGCAAATCTTGAGTCATGCACCTTCCTCAACACCTGTGACCTGGCCAATCACATCATTATTATTATTATTATTACTATTGCAAGAGAGAAAATTTGACTTTTTTAATGAACAATGCTATCAAGTATCTTCTGCAAATCCTAAACCAAGTTCTCCATTTTCTTTTTCTATTTGATGTGTTTAATGCAGAGAGGGTATTTGTTTAACAGTTAAACAAATTCTCTCTCCAAAACAAACTGCTATTGCTGCCATTATTTTGATTTCCTCTAAATACATTCATCAATTGTGATATCACTAGTAGGATTTAGTAAGCAAATACATCAAGGTTTCCGTTCACTGTAATAATTACATAAATGTGAGGATTTGTTGTAAAGTTTTTAAACCTAACCAATATTCAGAAACTTGTATGACCAAACACAAACATTTTTTGTTTTTAAAAGTTTTTTTGTCTGGCCAAGAGCTTTTAACCAGATCTTCATAATACTACTAAAATTAGGGTTGGGAGAATATCAAGAATTAATGTACTTATTATACACAAAAAATGCAATTAATACATTACTTCCAATTTTAAGTATTGAAATATGTTGAAAATCAGGAAGAAAGTTTATCTATGATTAAGAATAGTGTAGTGGCTATTAAATGTAGATTGTAAATGCATTGTTAATGGTTTTACTATAGAATTACATGAAAAAGGACAGAAAAGTATGGTTTTCCTATAGAAATTACATTGAGATGCGCATATATAGGAAAGATAATGACTTGAAGAGGCTAAGATTGTAGCAATCAGGGAAGCATCTTCCCAGGAGTTTGTTCCACAAAGAAGCATTTCTTAGAAAGAATGGAACTTCTGAATAGAATATGAAGAGAATAGGGAAGATTTGAAGTGGTGGAACTAAGGAATATTCCTTGTCAGAATATTTGCCATGGAAGAAGTCATATTAGTGAGAGACTAGCAACATTTTGTCCGAGGAGAAGGGATTGTAGAGTAGGAAATAATTCATCACCCACATGGCTGTGTTGAAACTTTTGAAATCTATTATGGCTGGAAAGTAAGGATTGGACAGCACCAGTTCAGATATGGCAGCAGTAATCTATTTTTGGTTTAATTTGATTCATGTAGAGATAAAGCCTAGAAATAGCCGTGTACTGTCTGGTGCGGTGCATCTGCAGCAATGGAACATATGAGTTTCGTTTCAGGTCTGGGATTGTCATCATCTTGCGGCCATTGGCCGAGATAGAACTCACTACACCCCTCCAGTATTCCCTGTGCATTTGAAACCCTGGCACAGTTTGCAGCGAAACTCATAATCTTGTCAAATAGCTGAATACTTGATGCTTCACCAGGGCTACCAAGGGTGTTTTTATTGTGACACCAACACTAGATGGGTTGCCGCCAGGCCCCATTCTGCTATTTAACCTGTAACTGAAGGGAAGTGACGGATTAATACCTTTCCCAAGGGTACCAGTTCTGAAGTGAATGCAGGGTACTCAACTGGAATTTGAACTCAGCTCACCAATTTCTCTTTCTAAGCCAATATCCACTGCACCACAACGCACATCCGTCACTGGTCTGGGATGAGCTTATATTCCAATAGATATTCAAAACAAGGAGTTTCATTGAAAGGACAACTATTTGTCAGGACTAGAGACATGGTCTACTCAATGATGATGAAAGGTCATGAGCTTGATTCTCTGCAAGTACTACATTTTATATAAGGAATTTAAGTGTCTATGCTTCTATCTATACAGGTGGACCTTGAGACAATCCCCTGCAGACAATAAGAAATAACTGTCTCTAAACATCTCCACTCACCGCATGCATGACGAGGAGAGAAGGGCAGTGCTTTGTTTGTTGTCTTTATTATCTTACCAAGATGTCTGACAGTGTTTGCAAAAGTGTACTGATAATTGATTTCATGGAGACATGATTCTTACCTGATTTATTGACATTACATTTATGTGCTTCATAAGTATTTTGGGTTAAGAATATACAGATATTATAATAAACTAGTGCATAGGGCAGAATAGTGGCCTCCTTAACCAGTTGGCTTACCACAGACTTTGAGCTTCATTGAGTGGGTTTATCTAATATATATATATATATATATATATATATATATATATCCAGGTGAAGAGGACTCAAGGTTTTACTATTTTGAGTACTCTGGCATTTAATTTATTATGAACAATGCTCAATATAATAAATATGATAGAGCTTAATATAATCATATAGTTATGAATTAAATGTACATTTAATTCATAACTATAAGATTATATATATAACTGTACAAATATATATATATATATATATATATATATATATATATATATATATATATATAATCCATCAATTTTTTTATTAGACCTCAACAGAATGCAGAAAGCATTGGATGGCCATTTTGTCCTATATTTAGGACTCATCGGCACTGCTGATGAGTCCCAAATATAGGATGAAACGGCCATCCACTGCTTTTTGCATTCTGTTGAGGTCTAATAAAAAAATTGATGAATTATCTAATTATTTCAAATCCTCCTACAATTTCAGTTTATGTCATTGCTTGAACCAGGTTATAAAGCTCCGGAGTGAGTGACTTGGTTTGAGTAGTCATGGCTCTGGGAGGCACACTCCTATGGTTAAAGGAGCTTGGATGAGTTTCTCCTAGGAATGTGTGAATGATTGGCGCTATATTGAGTTTAATTAGCTACCTCTTCGTCACTGGGATCCGTGGTACAGTTGGTATGACATCTGCTTAATAACGCAACTGTCTGGGTTTCAAATCATAGTAGTGGATGTGCACTGCTGATGAGTCCCAAATATCAGACGAAACGCCCGTCCAGTGCTTTCTGCATTCTGTTGAGGTTGAATAAAAAAAACTTGATGAATTATCTAATTATTTCAAATTCTCCTAAAATTTCAATATATATATATATATATATATATATATAATTGTACAATATATGTGTACAATAATTGGACATATATATTAATTGTACAATTAATTCATAATTATATCATTATATATTATTCATCCACATACAAGCCTGTTTACTGTATGACAGCTCGTCAGTGTGGCTAGACATCCTCTTGCTTCTAGCCAGGATTGAAACTCGACCAATTTGGTATCAGTCACTCTCTACTCCCTAAGCCATAGACGCATGGAATGAGAGAAGGAAAATTTTAGTGTGTGTTATATATATGTGTGTGTGTGTGTGTGTGGTGTATATACACACATTCACCGGGAGAGCTCAATTCCTGACTGAAAAGTAACATGTAAAACACAGAAGTGATAATTATTTTTAAAATTATTCTCTCTAGAAAGCTCAATCGTAATGAAAGCATAATATATTAGGTATCCACATACATACAAGCCTGTTTCACCATATCACTGCTCATTAGTGTGGCTAAACTTCCACTTTCTTCTAGCCAGGATTGAAACTTGACTGATTTGGTGTCAGTTGGAGTCTCTACTCCCTAAGCCATTATCGCATGGAATGAAAAAAGGGAAATTTTAGCATGTTATATATGTGTGGTGTATACACACGCCAGTCACTGAGAGAACTCGATTCATGACTGAAGAGTGCTTAAACACATTCATCTGACAATTGTACTTACGCATGAAACTGCTGGGTGATGACTTCAATGATGTCCACCTTTTTGCTTTTCAAATCTTCTCACTTTTTTTTTTTTTAATTGGAGTAGATAGATCTATCTATCGCCCGGTTCACACTCCACCCACGTCTATTGAACAGGTTAAGAGGCTCATCCCTTGTTCCCTGTTTAGGATGTGGTTTCCGGCTTTCTCTTTTCAAATCTTCTCACTATTACATGACCCCCTGCACATCAGTGGCGTTACCACCTTGCTCGGGGTGATATGATTAAAAAAAAAACATATACATATATTACGGAAATTAACGAAGATTAACGAAACTTGGTTATAAACAAACGACAATTTGAAATTATTTGTTTGAACACTATTTTTGATAGATACTCATATTTAAGTAGATATTCTGTTTTTAATTAAACAGTATTATATATTTATATCTACCGGCCTGATTTACGATAAATTTTTATCACGAAAATGTGTGTCATTCAGCAGGATTCAAATCTGCGACCCCTATCCACATAGGGGAAGCTACCATGTGATCTGGCATGTCTTAGACCTCTCAACCACGAATGATCATCAGTCTAAATGAGGTTTTAATCAAGCCTATATAACATAATTTTCGATTTATCGCAATAACCATATCTGCTCTGAAATGTATCATAATGTCAACAAATGTAAACATGTTTGGAAATTAACGAAGATTAATGAAACTTGGTTATAAACAACCGACAATGTTCAAATAATCATTTCAAATTGTCAGTTGTTGATAACCAAGTTTCGTTAATCTTCGTTAATTTCCATATATATATATATCTGATGATTTTGTGTGTGGGTAGTGTAATGATTATGACAAATTCCAACCTTGTCATATGCACTCACTTTTGTAGTTATGCCATTTGGGTATATAGCTATGAATATGTCCTCAAATAAATAGCAGTTAAGACTAAGCACTCTTGCTATGAGTGGCAGCCAGTCTAGAAGAAAAACAGCTCTGAATTCAATAACATAGACATTAGGAAAACATTGCACTATATTGTGAAGATTTAATGCCATTTCACTTGGATTTATTTGTTTACTACATAGACAATATCTTATTAATAGCAAATTGCAACAAAGGGAAATAAATCAGAAACCATAAGAAAACCAGAGCTTGAAAATATTTGCAAGTGGAATGTTAAAACCTGAGAAGAGTTGGATGCTGCTATCATTGTCGAAGTCTTCAAAAAGTCTCGAACAAGCTTGGTGTCACCAAATATGACATCCTTTACAAGGAATTCATACAGAAACGATGGCCAATAGAGGTACGATAAGAAATCAATAATGACATTGTGAATATGACAAAAATGAAAACAACAGTCCGAACTATGTAAATAACGTAAGTAGTTAAAATACCTCCTCTCAGAGATATAGATAGATGCCTCAAATTGTCAGAAAAAAATTAAAACCATTCAAACAAGTTAGTAATTATTCGATTTTATTTTCTATGTATTGAAAATTTAATGGTCTTACATTACAAGAGTCGTTTTCGTTTATTTTTGTATTTTTTAATGCTTCAGTCAGTTAAGTGCCATATGTGATACATGCTTGGGCGATCATGTCTTGAAAAGACATGACTGACTTGCCAGAAAATTTTTCCCACAGTAGGTTACCATTACTTTCTGCAGTTGACTGGTTGCCAATCTGTCTTGCTATTTAACCCATAGCTGGAGGGAAGAGTCATGTTAATACCTTTCAATACAGTTATTTGTGTGTAAGTGAAAGCAACGAATTCAACTGGAATTCAACTCTACTCTCTGACTTCTCATTCCAAGCCGATATCCACTGTACCACAACGCACATCATTTTATGCTTATGAATCACAAAAGTAAGCAAAATAGAATAGTGGGATAGGCTGGGACCTATAGCCTGGATTGGCAACCAGTCAGCTGCAAATAGAATGAAAAGTGATATAATTGCTTAAGCGTGTATCACACTTAATTGACTATCATTGAATGTATCTTAATTTCTCAATGACCAGTGTTCCAAAGGAGCTCTAGTAAACCAAAGGAGATTGGGAACTATTAAATCAAGATACTCTTTTTGGACTGTATTATTATTTTTACATTATTAGGATTTGGATGATCGTGGCTCTCCACAACTTCCTGTTCCTGTTAGCTCTAAGCAATATTTGAATCTTTACCATTTCTCTTTGTCCCTGCTCTTCTGCCAATTCACACAAACTTGTTTGATAATGGTAATATCAGTCATTCCTTTATAAGGAAACATTCAACATTCATCGACCGAGCAGTCAGTACTGCCTTCAATTGAAATTTAAAAATCTTTCTCTTCACCTTTTGTCTTTTGCATTATTAGTATTACTTCCCTTTTCACAGCATTCTTTTTCAAGGCCTCTCAATTGCAGTAGCTTTATTATTAATTTCACTCAAAGTTGTTTTTTGTTGCTATAGCAGGATATGATAATACAACTATGAACTTAAAACCATATTGTTCAAGAATCCATTACCTTCATGACAGGATTAACTTTTTGAACAGCAAATGTAATCATATACAGAGTGGTAAAGGTTAAAAGAAAACTGGTTTCTCAAGTCTAATAGCTGTTATTGGTCTTTCCAGTATTGATAGGGATTTCTTTCCTAAACTTTTATTTGAAGTGGCATGGAATGTTAACATATATCATTATTTTCTCTTCAAGTTATATGTGCTATCCATTTTAGTTGTCAGTCAGTCAGGTGCCATCGGTCATATATGCTTGGTCAATCATGTCTTGAAAGAAACATGACTGACTGACCAGAAGATTTTTCTGCAGTAGGTTGCCATTACTTTCTGCGGTACACTGGTTGCCAAACAAGGCTATAGAACTCAATCTGTCCTGTTATTTGATCCATCTGTCTCTTCCCTCCAGTTGTGGGTTAAATAACAGGAGAGATTGGGTTTGGCAACCAGTCTACCGCTAAAAGTAATTGCAATCTACTGTGGGATAATCTTCTGCTCCGTCAGTCTTGTCTCCTTCAAGACATGATCGCCCAAGCTTGTATCAGGTATGGCACTAATTTTAGTTGTAGGTCACTAAAAAAATAGAAATGGTCTTATTAATATCAATTCGTATTTTCTCTATTTGTGAAAAATGTGAACGATGCAATCTGAGCGAGTTTTCTGAAATTTTTGACAGTAAAAACCTGTTGTTTTTATTTTGACTTCTTTTCAACCAGGGGCATTAGTGAACAATGTGTCAGCTGCCAAATATCGTTCTCCAAGTGCTGAAGAGGTTGATGGTAAGCCTTCTTTCCAGTTGCCCTTGCTATCTCTCTCTCTCTCACCTCCCCCACTTGGCATGTGTATTCTTCTCCCTTACTCTTCATTTTTTTGACCTTACCTCACCTCACTCCTTGACCAGTTCATATGTGTGCCTAGTGATGTTTTCCTCATTGTAACTCTGTTGTGGGCAAAGTGGTTTGACTTTTTTTATTTTTTTTTAAGTTTCTATCAATTTTTGTTTTTAATGAGCTTGTATTTTTAATCATTTATTTTCTGTCTTATTTCTGACTTGTTAAATTTACTTGGCATCTTGATTGTTTTCATTTTTCTTTCTCTGCATTCCAAAAAATTATTATTGTATACTTTTATATTCAGACCAGTATCCTTATTTTGATTGGTCCCGGGTATGACTGTAAACTGCATCTGGCAGCAAAGCCTCTGATTCGGAGGCTGTGAGGAGCATGGAACCACCTCTTAATTGCCGTTGTTCTTAGGTCCACCCTGACCCGGGGTGGTAGTACCTGTTAGGATCCCAGCTATGGGTAAATAGTTAAACACCAAACTGAGGTCAAAATGCTATGAAAATATTTATCAACAAAACTTTTTTCAATGAAAAATATTTCCAATGAAAATACATTTTTGAAGGAAAAAATGTTACCAACGAAAATACGTTTTTGAAGGAAAAATGTTACCAACGAAAATACGTTTTTGAAGGAAAAATGTTACCAACAAAAATATGTTTTTGAAGGAAAAATGTTACCAACAAAAATATGTTTTTGAAGGAAAAATGTTACCAACAAAAATACATGAAGGAAAAAAAATTATTACCAGCAATACATCTGACTCTCAACAAAACCCACTTTACAAAGAAAGTATATTCTATTCATACAAATCTATTGTAAAAATCTCATCAGCATTAAATAACTCATTCAGGTTTATATGCCATAAATCAAACTAAACCAAACCTTATTTTGATTGTTTCACTTGCATCTTTGTCTGAATTCAAGGAATTATGGTGATGGTTCTTTACAAAACTTCCAAAATAAATTACTACTTAGCATATTTTACCTGACATACATGTGTTTAACCAATTAACAAGTAAATAAAGTTGCAAAAACATAAACACACAGTGGTTAATGTCAGAAAGTGCAGAGCAACATATATAATTTTAAAAAACCTGTATAACAACTTTTTATCAATTTTTAAACCACAAAGACTCTTCAGGCCACAAATGCTAAAATGCATATCTGAAAACAATCCTACCTAGTTTGTTAAACTAACAACAATATAGAGGAATGTATAATTGAAGCCGAAGATATGAAAAATGGCAAATGCATCCATATCATATTTCTTGGGTCTCTTGGGGATAAAAAATAAAAATAAAAAGGTTAGGGTGGAATAAGAAAAGACATTAATTTAGAGCTAATAGTAATGGAATTGTTAAATAGGATTTTATAACAAACGTATTAAACACTGTTTATTTTATTGGATTCTTTATATATGAGAATAGTTTTATATTTACAAGTTTGAGTAAAAATGATATATAACTTTAAATATACCAGAATAATTTTAGGGAAAAAACGACATCTGTAGATCATCCACAGTAAATTTAAATCCAGATTCTTAAAGCTTATAGTTATATCACATTGAAACTCTGCTTCCCAGATGATCGCCAAAGTTAAGCAATGTCGAGCCTGCTCGGTACCTAGATTAGTGACTCCTAAGGAATACCAGATGATATGAGCTTGGATGTATGGATGGCATAATGAATAACAGCTCAGAATTGTTAATTGGAAAATTAAGTTCCAATTCCTGTTGGGTTTGTTATATTTACTTATATGCAAACCTTCTTGGGAAAGGAATGATTCAACACTTTCCTCTCCCAGCTATAGGTTAATTAGTAAGATTTGTATCAGTAAATCATTTCTATCTCAAAAAAATTCTTCAATCTAAAAATATTTTCTGGATTTGAATAACTTGAAAGGGTTTTTTAAGCTGTAGAAAACAAATCAATCAATAATAGATTCTTAGAACATCAAACCTTCCATGGCAGATCTTCTATTATCACACTGTGAAATGCTTAATAACAAAAGTGATAAAAACATAGACAAAACACATATTTAAAATAGGTTTAAGTTTAAAATTTCAAAATCACCTCTCCTTCATGCACATGTGTAATTGTATCAATATAAACATGTCATTAATATTCCTAACATTTACAACTTTATAAAAATGTGTGAACAAACTACAATGTGATTTTTATTAAACACAACTATGAGTAACTATAGGTATTGTGGAGTAATGGATAGTGAGTCGGATTGAGGAATCGGAGAGCCAAGTTCGAATTCCAGTCAGATTCATTACATTCACTTAAGTGCTAATACCCTTGGGAAAAGTATGAATCCATCTCTTCTGTCCAAGCTATGAGTAAAATAGCAGGACAGACTGGGTTCTATAGTCTTAGGTGGCAACCAGTCCAGGAGAAGGAAACCAGTCTGGACAGGGTTGGGCTTAATAAGGCTGTCATGCCCAAATACCATTTCTACTGTGACTGCAGCACATGTGGTGCCATTGTGACTCTAATAAGTGACAGAATATTTGGATCTGGATGACTGACTGTATAAATTTTATTAAAAACTAGCAGTATAGCCTGGCATTGCCCGGGTGTAATGAAAGCTTTAAAACTAATCCATGGTCCTGGAGTTCAGAATCTTTGGACGTTGGCACGAAAGACTAAAAAGCAATAGTTGTTTCCAGTTAAAGTGAAACCGTAGACTGAAAGAAAAATGAATGGATGGAAGTCAAATTTTGATTTCCTGGTATCGATTTTTTTATATATATATATATATATATATATTATCGATTTTCTGCACTAATGTAAGAACTGCAACCTTGAAACTTCTGAATATCGTTTCTTATGTCTTTGTCTATGAGTGTATCAAATTTGATTAAAATCAAACCACTCCTTCTATAACTCGATTTTTTTCGATAATCGATTTCCGATATTTATCAGAGATACCTTGACACAAAACCTAGCTAAGAACACTCGCAGGCGCTTATAGTACAACTGTGTAAGTTTTCAAGAAAATCGGTTCAGCCATTTCGGAGTCTAGGTAACAGGCACACACAGACAAAGTTCCATTTATAAATAAGTTTAGATACATTTTTCAGTCATTTCTTTCCTTCGTTCTCTCCACATAAATTCACTAAAATAATTTGTAAGCATCTGGATTTTTTCTTCTCAAGAATTAGAAACAAAAATCTTAACACTATTTATTTGACTGTTTAATTACAAGAATTGTGTTTAATTTTTTTGTTGCTAATTCTAGATTAAAAAAAAAGAATGTCTAAATCTAGTTTAGTACATTTGGCTTTTATTAAAATTCTAAAAATAGCTTTTAAAACAGAGGTATCCAAATTTTTTCAAAGAGGGCCAGATTTGATGGGGTAAATATACTTGAAGGCGAACCATTCTGCTTGGCATTCTTTGAACTATAAAAATTAAATGCAAATGAACTATCTTTAGAAAAATTTTATTGCAAATGGTTTATTTTTATTTCTTCATATGGATGACAAATAAATTTAAACAGGTCTTACCAAAATCACACAGCCTGTCATATAAGATAAAGTAAATTATACCTGAAAAAAAAATAAAACTTCCAGGAAGCTATATTTCAGGTTAATTTTAAACATTACATATTATTGGTAATTAATGTTGTCTGTCAACTTTTCAGTTAAAAATATATAAATAGGAAGATAATGCCAACATTCATGTGATTAAAAGGTAGAAAACAAGGTGACACAAGTTCAAATGTCCAAATATATTTATAACAAATTTTGTCCAAATCAAATTTATGATTTTAGAGTTCATGCATCTCAAATGACTAAAACAAATAACTTGTCTGCACTAATGTAAGTACTCCACAGATTTGCTGAAAAAATAGTATATTATGAAGAAAAAAGGCCCTAAACTAAATAAAAACAAAATTTTATCAGCAAAATGTTCATTTTAATAATAAAATGAACATTTTGCTGATAAAATTTTGTTTTAAAAATAAGTAACTTGCATAATATTATGTTTGCTGTAATAAACCTTTGTAAAAATTGTGTCACTCATGGACAAAAGAAAAACAAGATTTTTTACCAAAATTTCATATGTGTTAAAAATAATTAAAAAATACTTTCATCTATCCTCTTAATAATAATGAAAGCATTTTTTAATTATTTTTAACACATACGAAATTTTGGTATAAAATCTTGTTTTTCTTTTGTCCATGAGTGACACAATTTTTACAAAGGTTTATTACAGCAAACTTAATATTATGCAAGTTACTTTTTTAATTTGGAAATTCTTGTAAAAATTAAATAATGGTCATATTTTGATGAAAATTTCAGGGTTTATTCACAAATGATTGAAATCATTTTTGAAATAATTATTTTTAGAAAATCTTGGTAAAAATATTCTTTTTTTATATGTTACCCCCACCACTAATTAATTTCCTGCAATGTCTAGAAATTTGGGAGAGTTCATCCATATACCTTAATATTACTTAAATTCAGGAGTCATTAGAAAATGCTAATCAAAAGTCCCTCTAGTCTTTTTTTCAGAAAATCTGTCCGAATTGTGAAAACAAAAATGCAATAAAACTTTGCCATATTTTATTTAGATAAACTTTTAATTAGTTTTATAAACAATTTAGGATATCATAGTTAGAAAGAATAAATTTTTTCAATGAATAATGAATTTTTACAAAAATTGTTTTCATTTTTATTATAATAATCTATAAAGTTTTAATTTTTTTTTTTAATTTCCTCTTTCATCATCTATGCCAGATTAAGTTAATATGTGAAGACTGTATTTACTAATCAAAAATTGAAAAGCTTAATACAAGTAATTGAGCCATTCGATTTTTAAAATAAAAATTTTTAATTGTGTGTATACTGATGACCCATATTTTCTGTGCGTGATATTTATCATTAAAAGGTCACATTTTTCAAAGGTTGCACTCCTTACAGAGGTAAAAAAAACAAAAAAAACTATATAAACATTTTTGGCAGGGTACAATTCTTTCATCTCACTTCCATGTTTCCTATTCCCTATGTTTCAACATTCAACAGGCTTTGCAAATTGTCCCTTGAAAATTTAAAGCAAGTTTTATATTTTAATTCCTAGTTTCCTAATTTTGTTAAAGAAATTGTGAAATTCACAATTTGTGGAGGTACTTAAATTAAAGCATATGAAAAATTGATATTAAAAACAAAATTTAATAAATGCCATAACATTTTCTAAAAACTAAAAAAACAAAGTGTACGATTAAGCTACATAAAATTATGTCAAATTCATTTTCCATACTTAGCATTTTTTTGACAACCACTGTCTGTCATGTCAGTTATCACCTCTGATAACACGACTACAGTAATTCAGAAACATTTTTATAGTACATTTCAGGCAGTAAGCAAGTAATACTTATTTCAAATCAAATTATGGTAAGTTTAAATTTGTTAATTTGAATAAAATAATGTGTCAGTGAGTGTTATTTTATTTTTGTAAGATATTTTAAAACTGAGAATTGGATTCTGTTTACAAAATGTGTTGATCAATGAAAAATGCCTAAAAAAGTGTTAATTTTTTTTAAATCTGAAAAATTTTAGATTCCAGTCAGTGTAGTTTTGGTTTGAAATACACCAGAGTATTTTGCTTACTGGAATTAGTAAATTCAATCACTTGGCTTTCAATTAAGACTAAAATTAAAGCTTCAAGGAAACTTTATTTCTACATTTTATTTTGTACATTGAAAGCACGAATTGGAGTTTGCTGTGTTATGCAATCATCAGGTGCATTTTCAAACTGGCTGTTTAATAGATTTTAATTTAAGTTCACTTGATGTTCATGGGAATAAAATCTTATAAAGTTAAGTTACTGTTTTTTTTTTATAAAATGATTAAAAATTTAAATATTATAAGATTACATGTACATAAAAAAAATTAAAATATATGTGCACCCTCATATGTATATTTATTAATTCATGTTACTATATATATATAGTAATCCGCAGACAGATCTGTTTCACTGTATCACAGCTCATCAGTACAGTTAGACATCCGATTGCTTTTTTCCCAGGATTGAAACCCGACCGAATTGGTGTCAGTCGGCGATTCTACCTCTAAGCTATGGGTGCTCGATAGAAGGAGGCAGACTTTTTTAGTATTTTTCAGGACATAAGATGCACTCTTACTTTGAAAATAATTTTGCCAACTATCCAATGAAAATTGAAATACTGATTAAGTGATTACCAATGTTAATTGAATTAAGCACTTCAGTTAGTGATGAGCATTTTATATGTGAAGTTCTTAGTATTGTTATAAATTACACATTCAAATAAACTAAAACATTCCGATTGATATGTATTTATAGAATATAAACATAAAATTTGTCACTTAGCTGATTGAACTTACTTTCACCAACCCAACTCCAGAGTTCAGTCAACAGTCCCTCCAGAAATCACTTTGTCCACTCATCAGGAAATGAAAGAGAACATTGAGGTCAATACCCAGCAGTGATAGCTTTTAAGCATGAAACAGACTACCTTCAGAAAATATATATAATTAAGCAGTATCCTTGGTAATTGGTAAGGTTAATTCCACAGAGGATCTTTATCTGATAAGAACTGTTAAAAATTAAGAGTATTGTAATAAAAGTAAATTGG
This sequence comes from Ascarosepion bandense, assembly GCA_037127315.1. Lineage (NCBI taxonomy): Eukaryota > Metazoa > Mollusca > Cephalopoda > Sepiida > Sepiidae > Ascarosepion > Ascarosepion bandense. The sequence continues at coordinate 1,415,565 of JBBBDQ010000166.1, read as the reverse complement.
ACAAGTTTATAAATCCATTAGTGATAATTTATTTTGTGAATATTAAAAATATTTAACTCATCAGACAGAAATTTTCTACAAAAATGAATGGGTTTATTTAAACAGATGAAAGGAATGTGTGTGTGTGTGTGTGTGTTATACAGAAGCCATACACTTGACTATTAAACACACTCTTCAGTGTGGCCTGAAGACTACGTCTAAGCATGAAACATACTGACACTGCTGAGTATTGACTTCAATATCCACTTTAATATTTATATATATTCTGTCTCTGATATTGAGCACTTTAACCCATAAATATAACATACCTTAAAACTATATTTTTATCATATATATATATATATATATATATATACAAATGGATACGTCTGTGTGTCTATATTCTAATAAACCCTACTCCTTTCAAAACCCCTGGTCCAATTTACACAAAAGTTTTGCCAATTGATTTACAGGGGACTCCAGAAATCACTGAAACACTTAGAATTTATAAACTCTTTTCCTCGAAGATGCCTTATGCAAATTTGACCAAAATTAAGTAACTTGTAGATCAATGTCTTTTGTGCACTTTCATGCACTTTTCCAAAATGCTTCCCTTAAACTCAAGTTACTGGTAAATAAATATCTGATGCCTTGATATGCAAAATAAAATTTCAATTAACACACAGTGCAGCAAAAAAAAATAATGGAAAATGTTTTTTTGTGATTATTTCTTTCTCTGAAACGCTTAGTTGTATTCCAACAAAAATTGGGTCTTTTTTGTGACTTTTACCTTATGATATGCCATAACAATTTCACATTTTCTACAAGGTGCTAACCCCTCTGATGTTGCAAGGGCTATGCATTCACTTCTTCTGAATCACAACAGGCTCCCATAACATCCATCCCCGTTCTTCCAATTGTACATAGATCATTCCCGTTTCTTGGCAAAATTGACTGAGCATGAATCCAATTTTACAAATACAACAGAATCCAATACTTAATTTATGTATCATGGCAACCTCATCCTGGACCTTTTTGAATAAGCACTTGACCTTAGCATTTCAACATAAGCACTAAAAAACTCCGAGCAACATCAGGCTATACAGCTTGTGTGTGTGTGTGTGTGTGTGTGTGTAATTTGGTGTATACAACACAAGTAGATTTTGAAATTAAATTTTAAGCTAAAAAAGTTACTTCTACACTGAAAAATACTATTTTTAAAAAAAGGGTTTTTTAATTAATTAATTATAAATAGGCAAATTTGTTGTAAGCACAACTTTGAACTTAACATCCATAAATAACAACTAGTTCAAAAATGTAAAAAGCCAAGGATCAGTCTTACACTTTATCAATATTATAAATAGGGCCCTCTCTTCTAATATGGTTAAAATTAAATATCTTTTTAATTCTGACAAATATCATAGCTCGAAGAATGTCTAAGGAATGCTAATTTTGAAAAATGATTTCTCAAAAATATTTTCTCCATTTTTCCCAAGTGAACCAGTTCATCAGTTTGAAGACAATAATAAAATCATATTAAAGATTTATCATATCAAGACAGAATATATAATAGTGTTTATTTAGGCTATTATGCTCGTTTTTTGTATTGCTATTGTCTTAAAATAGATTGGCTAAAACAACTTCAAAAGTAACACAAGGAAATGAGTGCAATAAAAGTATGCAAGGAATTAAAAATATTTGAACATTGAAATGTTTTTAATGCTTTGAAGTTTCCTCATGATCAAGTGCAAATCAATGTAAACACATCAAAAGAAACATTCTGCATTCATTGACTTATCAGCCATTATTTTGCTTGAAATTTATAAAATTCTTCTATTAAAACAATTTAGGCATTTCCTTCAATCTCAATACATCCTTCTTGTTGTTTACAACAATTTTCCAAGGAAATAGGTTTCTCAAATCCTGTAATTATTATCGCTCTTTTCAGTATTAATAAAGGCTTCCTTCATAAATTTTTATTTGAAATAATGTCAACATTTTGATTGTTATTTTCTCTTCAAGTTACATGTGATATCCATTTTAATTGTTGGTGCTGTTGAAAGTCCTCAGGAGACATGGTTTCCATATTTCTCTTATTCTGATGGTCCTCACCAAGACCTACAGGTTTCATTTTTTCAAAACCATTTTTAATCAGCTGTCAGTTTATATATTTCTAAACAAGTTTGGTTCTATGTCATGAGAATTTCATAGTAAATTAATTAGAGTTTTTATGGTGAAGAATGAAACTGCTTCTTAAAAACCAAAATAAATAACCTGATTTTATCAGCACAATAAGTCAATATTATTTGTCCTACATCTAATACAATAGTCCAGAGAGAGAGTGAAATCATAAGAGTTTGAAGATTTTTCTTAGCATCTACTTTTGGATCAATAGTTATAAGAATCACACATCCCTTCCATTTTCTTATGATCCCAGGATTTAATTATAATAATTTATAAAGTTTCAAAAATATTTTTAAAGTATTTCCAAATCTGGTAGACATTAGGTTGGTAAATTATAAAGTGAAGACCATATTTGCTAATCAAAAATTGAAAAATTTAATACAACTCATCTAACCATCGTATTTTTTTAAATATTTTTTTTTGTATGGCAATTTCTGTGTTGATTAAAAAGTCATGTTTTACGGTTTCTTCCCCTTACCAGAAAAAAATTGTACAATTATGTCACTTGTTATCGGCATACACTTATCTTATCTCACAAATGTCAACACATTTAAAATACAGGGGCAAGGGTCAAAAAAGTTCAACTTTGTGATTAAGAAATAGTTTTATTCTAAATTTCATACTATAAATAATTAATACTTGTGTAAATTAAATTAATTTGACATTAAATTTGCTAATTTTCAAAAAATAATTTGTCATATATGTATGTTTTATTTTTGCAAGATTTTTAAAACTGAGAATTAACTTTTATTTACAAATGTGTCAATCGCTCAAAAATATCAGAAAAATTGAAAAATTAAAAAAAACAAATCTCAAAATTTTAGATTACAATCAATATAATTTCTGTTTGAAATACACCAGGGTATTTTGCTTCCTGGAAATAGTAAATTTAATCATTTAGCTTTCAATTAAAACTAAAAAGTTTCAAGAAAACCTATTTACTTTTAAAAATTTAATTTAAAAGTTAGTTATCAAAAAGATACGCACACACAGTGCAATAGATAAATTGTCAGGTAAATTAAACACAAATAAAAATAACAATGATATCTCATTTTAATGGAAATATCCATTAAAATTACACAAAAATATCTTGAAATACCAAAGTAATTTTATGCTGTTGGCTCCAACCACTGCCTCCACACAACTTCAGAATCTTCTGCAACTCTACTGAAATGGTCTTGTTTAAGTTTCAATGCTGCCATAATCCTTGCATTCAGTTCATCTTTGGTATTACAGGGAGTTTTGTTGGTCTCTCACTCAACTGCACCCACATAAACAAGTGGGTTGTAGTCTTGGGAGTTAGGTAGCCAGATATAAAGGGTGATGCTGTTGAAGAAATTGTTTGACAGCTATAACTAGGTTTTTCTGTTTGTGTGGTATGGTGCAGAGTCCTGTTGCCAGACATAGGGTCTTCCAACAGCCATCCTCTTGATCCAGGTAACAATACCTTCTCAAGTCACTTAATGTAGGCCTCCATGTTGAGTCTGAGACTCTATGGGAATATGAATGGCAGCATAACGTTGCCATTATTAGTGATAACTCTAAACACCTTTGTAAAAATTGACACCCAAATATACAATGTTTGAATTGGAGCTTTCTGTGTGATGGCAAGCAGTGCAGCAAGCATTTTCAAAATTTATGGCAGAGAGAATTGTCACTGTAGTCTTTTTCTTACAGACGGTGGCCAACTGACCCAACTAGATTTTGCAACCACCAAAATCAAAAACAAACAACATGTGCATGAAATTAAAATATAAAATGGCATCAATTTACTTTACACCCCCCTTGTGTGTGTGTATGCAAGATAAGAGAATACAGTTTTGTGTGCACACACACATACGCACATATAGATTATAACTAGAATTTTTTTTTATATTTGTATATATTCAATATATAACAAACAAGAAAGTTCTCTATAAAAGCTTCATTGCAAATTACAAGTGAGAAGGACCGTAGCAATATTGGCTACTAGGCTATTCTTGCAAATAATTACTATTGTCTATACTTGCTGCTTTGCACCAGAAGTTAACTAAATACTTATATGTATAAGTTGAAGCTATAATAAACAAGGGGGTTTCAGTCTGGCTGGTTAGGTGGCCAAATGTAGGTTGTGATGTGGTTGCAGAAATTGTCTAACAGCCATGACTGAGTTCTCTTAATTGGGCAGCATTGGGCACAGTCCTGTTGCCAGATATAGTCTTCCAGCCTCTTGACACAGGGCAGTGCTATCTCTTCAAGACACTCTATGTAGGCCTCCATGTTGAGTCTGAGACCCTATGGGAATATGAATGGAGGCATAATGTTGCCATTCAATAGGGATCACTCTAAACACTTTTGTAATTACCATTAGATTCATCCAACTCTTTCAGAATCCTTTGCACTGTCCTCAGGTTGACACTCAAATCTTCTGAAATGTTCATATTGGAGCTTCTGGCATGATGCCAAGCAGTACAGCATGCTGTTGACAAATATCTGGCAGAGTGAATTGTCATTGTACTCTTTTTTTCACAGACTGTGCCCAACTGACTCCATTATACTGCGCAATCAACAAAATCAAACACACACATGTATGGCTGGATCAGTTTTAATATTAATAGAATCTTCCTTGGGATTTTATCTACATGCAACTTTTTGTTTAGATTAATATATCTAAACTTATTTATAAATAGAACTTTGTGTGTGTCCATTACCTATAGATTCCGATTGTAGTGATTTGGGAGTGGGTGGGGATATCCTTTTAAGAGTCAGTTCTACAGACCAGTGGCTCATGGGAAGAAGCTGTTCAAGTGAAACTTACTTCTCACTGACAGAATATAATGTGTCATGGCATGTCCTTGCCATGAAGGTTTGAACAGGCAGAACAAAGGAATGTAGTTCAATTGAGCACTTTCCATGGAAATAGCAATAGAGCAGCGAGAGGCTTTGCCACATTCATTCTGTGAGAGAAAGGTTGGGAGGTGGGGAATAATTTGTCACCCATAAGGGCTTGGAGGTGCTTTTGAACTCTTTCAAGGCGAGAGAGTGAGTTCTGTGCAGTTCCTGCTCAAATATGACAACAGTACTCCATTTTTGGCTTGATCTGGCTCTTGTAAAGGTAGAGGATAGCACGAGGAGTCAGGTACTTACTGGAGCGGTACAGGGAAATGACTATTTGTCAAGCATTTGAATGATGGATCGTATGTACGAGTTTCATTTTAGGCTTGATCTGGCTCTTGTGAAGGTAGAGAATAGCACAAGGAGTTAGGTAATTACTGGAGTGGTACTGGGAAACAAACATTTTACCTAAATATTTAGCAATGGATTATATGCACTAGTTCCACTTAGGGTTAGGTGTGAGTTTGAGACCCAGTAATCTCAATGGTGCCTCCCTGAGGGGGCCTCTGTTCATTGTGACTGGTAGTAGTTTGGGTTTTAATTGCCAATGATGGAATGTAACTAGTTTGGTTTTTGAAGCATTGAACATAACCAGATGACAGAATTTTAATTTGGTTCACCAATATCATTTTGGCTTGCTTGTCTTTGTCTGTTTAAAAAAAAAACATATAAACTGCTAAGTAGATAAATATTTTAAACCTACAAAACATGTCTCTATTCAACTGTTTAGAAAACAAAAATTCAACTTGTAAATTTTCTGTGACAATACAGCATTTCTAATTTCTCTCAAAGAATCTTTGTTTGCAATTGTTCTGATTTCACAAATAAATTTTTTGAAATGTTTAGCCTACTTACTTCCCTCTAGCACCAGGAAGAACATAAAAGGGCATTCCTGTCTATGCACAATGCCAATTGTGTCCAGAGCCTCTTGACCGCAAGAATTTTTAGCCATTAACTTAGAATTATTTCTAATTCAATTGTGTGCACTTTACTGCTAATTGGCTACCGATGTTAAGCCTTTGCTTGCATACTTACATTGGGGACAAACTGCCACTCTTCTCAAGGGTCATTTTTACTTTTAATATTTGGTTTTACTGAAATAAATATGAGAGGTTTAAAAATGTGTTTATAGTTTCAACTTATGCAAATAGGTATTTAGTTAACTTAGTCTGGTGCAAAGCAGCAAGTATAAACAATAGTAATTGTTTGCAAGAATAGCTGAGTAGCCATTATTGCTACAGAGTTCTCACTTGTGATGAAGCATTTGTAGAGAACTCTTTTGTTTGTTACGTATTAAATATATACAAATATCAAATAAAATTTTACACATAATCTATATATATGCACTTGTATACACACACACATACAAAAAAAAAACTGCATCTTTCTCTTTCTCTCTCTCTCATATATATATATATATATATATAATACACACACACACACACACACACACACACACACACAAAGGGTGTGTTGGGTAAATTGTTGCCATTTTATATTTTAATTTTATGTTTAAACTCTTGTTTTTAATTTTGTCGGTTGCATAGTATAGTAAGGTCAGTTGGGTACCGTCTGTAAGAAAAAGAGCATAATGACACATTTCACTCTACTAAAAATTTGAAAAATGCATGCTACACTGCTTGGTATCACACTGGAAGCTCTAATTCAAACATTAGTGTGTTTGGGTGTCAATCAGAGGACAGTGCAGCGGATTTGCAAAAAGTTGGATGAGTCTAATGGTGATTGCAAATGTGTTTGGAGTGATCATTAGTGATGGGGACATTATACTTCCATTCATTTTCTCACATGGCATCAGACTCAACACTGAGGCCTACATTAAGTGGCTTTAGAAGGTATTGTTGCTCTGGGTCAAGAGGTTGGCTGCTGGAAAACCCTATGTCTGGCAACAGGACTCTGCACCATGCCTCACAAGCAGGATAACACAGTTATAACTGTCAAACAATTTTTGCAACCACATCTCCCCTTAGATTTGACCACCTAACTTCCTAGACTACAACCCACTTTATTATGTGGGGTGCAGTTGAGCAAGAGACCAACGAAACTTCTTGTGATACCAAAAATGAGCTGAAAGCAAAGATTATGGAAGCATTCACCAACTTAAACAAGGAGATCATCCAGAAGAGTTGCAGGAGATTCCAAATGCGTTTAGTTTGGTTGAAGCCAATGCAAATTTTACTGAATAAATTTAATCTTTACTATTTCAAGATATTTTTGTGTAATTTTGGCAAATATTTCTGTTAAAATGAGATGTCAGTGTTATTTTTTAGTTCTGTGTGATTTAACTGACAATTTACCAATTGCATTCTCTATACATCAGTCAGTCAGTTAAGTGCCATACGTGAAACACGCTTAGGCGATCATGTCTCTTTTGAGACATGACTGACTGGGCATAAGATTATCCCACAGTAGGTTGCCGTTGCTTTCTGCGGTAGACTGGTTGTCATCCAAGGCTATAGAACTCAATCTGTCCTGTTATTTAACCCATAACTGGAAGGAAGAGACGGATTAATACCTTTCCCAAGGGTATTTGCGTGTAAGTGAATGCAACGAATTCAACTGGAATTTGAACTCGTCTCCCTGATTTATCGTTCCAAGTCGATATCCACTGCACCACAACACACATCCACCAGTTTTCCATATTAAAAGCTATAATATATTTATCATACTAAAAGCTAACATACTAAAAGATATAACTTGAAGCAGCAAAAATATGGTTCTACAGAAAGATGCTGAGAATACCAGTTTTAGAAAAAAAGGGAAACATAACAGAAACTTATATTTAAGATCATAAAGAGAGTTGAAATTTGTAGGGCACATAATGAGGAAAGAGGCCTTGGAAAACTTGATACTAACAGGACAGATTGAAAGTAAGATGAACAAACCTACCTAGTGAGATTAAGTAAATGAATGGTAGAACAAAATCTAGAAAAGATAACAAAAACAAAAGGAAGTTGTGGTGAGCCATGAATGTTTATATCCTTGAAAATATTGATGTAGAAGTTCAGTAAATTATACTGAGTTCATTTCCACTTAAATTTTCTTTTGATTATCAACTTTTTGTGAATAAACTTCATACAAAATAGATTTATTATTTAAATAATAGTACATAGGTGGTTTTGCCTGTTATCCAGTTCACACTTCTCCCCATTCTTGTGAACAGTAGTAATATTTTAACTTAATAATATATATATAATAATAGTATTTGCTATGTGAAATGTACAAAAAATATTAATAAAAAAGAAACAAAAGAATAACCCTGAAACTTTATGCCATACTGGATTGAACACAAAATCTAATCAGTTTATATTAGTCATAAGATTAATCATCCCTGAAATTTTCATCTGAATCCATCTAGCAGGTCTTCAGATATCTTGACTACGGACAAAGAAACAGACAATTACGGTACCTCCATCTTAAGGCAGAGGCAATAATATAACCTTAATTTTCTTCTTACAGATCAGAATTTAAATTTTCAGTTTTTTTCTTTTTTACTTAAATACCTTTCAGTTAATGAAAAAAAAAAATTACTCAAAAGTTATGATGAATAAATAACTTCTTTCAGATAAACACAAAGATACAATTTCACGTTCTAGATTCTTTTAAAAAGCATGAGCTATTGTTAAGTTCTGATTGTCTGTGGGATGAATGTTATGCATATAATCGATTTAAAATATTTTTCCTGCTTTGAATAATATTTTCAGCTTTCATATTTTATTTGCTTTGTCTATACTAAGTTTTCTTTTACCAGTATCAGGATTTGGATCAAATTCTAAATTTCTTCAAATGGTAAATTGAAAGTGTAATTCATATTAGATCCTATTTCTGTATGTTACTGTACCTACAAAATTGGCACAATTTTTATTAACATGACACAGTCTAAATGCTTTTAGAGAATAACTAGCAGTAAGTACCCAGCATTGCACAAGATGTGAAGGGTAAGAATTCCTATTTTTATATGACCACATCTGCAGATATTAAATATGGGAGATAACTCTTTTTTAAAGAGTTATTTTCCATGTAAAAATTACTGTGTTGAACTTATCTTTAACAAAAAATACTTGAAAATAAGAAATTAAAACAAAGATTAAACTGAAGAGCCACGCATCGTTTCATTTTCTTTGTTGTGTAAAATAATAAATTTGCAAAGGGTGTGTAAGTTTTTAAACAAATTGGATTAAAAATGTGAAAGTGTATATTAATAGAAATCAGTGAGGATGCACACACACACACACACACACACACACACTGTCAAACATCTTCAGTTTTATTTATATAGAAGAAATTTCCAGTTTAATTAAGCTACCAGTTTGAGTAATTTTTTAATTATCAAAGAAAGATAAATCTATGTCTATTAACTGCAAATTACTTTAATTTCATGTATCTGCAGTCTTCACTATCAGACATAATGGCATACTAGGCATGATACTTTAATAATAATAAAGTATATTAATAATTAGCATTTACAAATAAATGTGAAATCTGTTAATAAGAAATGACTGGATATTGCACAAAGGACACCAAAGGCAGCATTTAAGCAAGACGTAATAAGACGTAAAAAAAGTAATACAATTCTGTTTCTCTTTTTTTCCAGTTTTACACAACAAACGAGTCCGCAAAGTGAATTTGCAACGAATCCGAGCCAAGCAAAGACGTGATCAACAGCATTCTCGCTACCGGCATCTGTACCAGGTGCGCAGATTTAACGGGGATGTGATTTCTCAGGTAAGTTTCGCTTTCCTCAACTGATTTGCAAAGAGGTCTTCATGCAATCAGCAATCAAAGTTGATTAGTTTAACCCGAAATAATTAAAGAAACTTCACGAATCCTTTTACTTTTATTTTTCTTTATTGGTCAGAGTTTATACAGAAGAATAATTATATAGTGAGCTTCTTTATCTACTGACTTCCTGATTCCTCTTCATTTATTGTTCTTGATCCTTAAAGTTTTTTTTCTTATTCTTTCACACTCAGTAACCCCTTGTGCCTTAGTAACCTTGCATGGGGTGAAATGATTAAAAAAAAGTTGCTTATTGTAACTCTTGAATTGTTGGCTCAGCTTGCTATATGTTAGCAAAGAGTTCTAATATAGGAGGAATTTTAAAATTCTCCCCTACCACCACACACACACACACACACATAAGGGTAAAAAGTTTAGATTAATGGATCTCAGGATTATTATTTACCAGCTGGACACATGAGAATTATTTGAGGAATTCTTAAATAAAATCAGTGTTATATGATATAATCAGTTATTAATTTTCCATTATATTTGCAGATTTAGAAAAGTGGGATTTGTAATTTAAAGTTGAACTCACCTTCAAAAAAGTTAATTGCATTTTATTATAAATTTAAAAAATTTTTTTTTTAAAAAGTGTCCTTCAATGATTTACTTTCTACTAGAAAAAAATGCGTAATATAAATTTTGTTGTTTTACAAAATATTGGAGATTTTAATTTTATGAGAGTGCATAAGAGGAATCTGGGAGGAGCAGTGGGGCCATCTCTCGGTGAAGAGTAGGGAGACTATCTCTCCAAGAAGATTGGGCAGTTTTTTAACAGGTAAGACTTTTGAGGAAATCTGAACAAAGAAATGTGCTTTAAAGGCAAATAGAACCTTGTTTGATTGAAGATCATCATAGCTGAGTAGTCAAAGTATGTCAGATCAAATAGCATTTTCTCCTGCAAAGGGAAAAACAGTTGTGTGTGTGTGTGTGTGTGTATATATATATATATATATATATATATATATATATATATATATATAGTCATCCGCAGACAGACCTATTTCACTGTATCACAGCTTATCAGTACGGTTAGACATCTGATTTTTTTTTTAAGCCAGGACTGAAACCCGACCGATTTGGCATCAGTCGGCGATTCTACCTCTGAGCTCAGTAGAAGAAGGCAGACAATGTACACATGCCAGTGGCTGAGAGTGTTCTTATTCATTACTGAATGAACAATGCGTATATGCTAGAATAGCTACTGTTTTTCAAAGTCTACCATTCTTCGAGTGCTCAATCAGGGTGTGGGAGCGTAGTCATCCACATACAGATCTGTTTCGCTGTATCACAGCTCATCAGTACGATTAGACATCCGCTTGCTTTTTTTTTTTTCGCCAGGATTGAAACCTGACTGATTTGGCATCAGTCGGCGAGTCTACCTCTGAGCTCGGTAGAAGAAGGCAGATTTTTAGCATATTATGTACAGTGTACCCATGCCTGAGTGTTCTAATTTATTACTGAATGAATGCTATATATGTATGAACAATATATATAGTCATCTGTAGACAGTCCTGTTTTGCTGTATCACAGCTCATCAGTACAATTAGACATCCAATTGCTTCCAGCCTGGATTGAAACACGACGAATTTGACATAAGTCGGGGATTCTACCTCTAACCTATTAGTACAGGAAGGCAGATTTTAGCATGTTATATATATATATATATATATATACAATGTATACAAATGCCAGTAGTCACAAGTATTCAATCCATTGCCGGAGAATGATATATATACTGGACCTTATCAATTTTGGCTTTTCCCATAAATGCGAACATTAACAACCATTTTCTAAGAAACTCATTATTTGACCTTTACAACTGTAATTAGTTCATTATTGAATTATTTATCATTTTTATTTTTTTTTGTCCACCTCTCATTTTTCTATTTTCTTCAATTTTACTTACAACTTTTTTTAATTATTTTACATCATTCTTGATTTAAATAAAAAAACATTTGCAGCTGATAAAAAGGTAATTTTCCGCTGGATGTTTTTTTTTTTTTAACAACTTTGTTAAACTTAACAAAATAAAAATCATGAATCAGCATCTAACTCAACTGGTACCATCAGATCAGATTCAATGTTATCTGATGGCTGATGTACCTATAAATACACCATTATCAACATTTACCTCACCTGACACACTTTCATCTGATGCTATATCTAAATCAATATTTAACCCCCACCCCAGGAAGTACTTGAATTAATAGTATTCTTATCTTTTTTTTTTTTTTTTAACCTGAACTCACTTTCTCTGGTAAACTAAACTAATAGCTTCTTCCACTGGCACTGACATTCAGTTTCTTGATTATCACATTCAATTTACATGCTTTACAAGGTGTCAGAATCAAAAAATGCTTTTACCGGTTAGTGTGATCAGAGTGCACAGTAGAATCAGGCCAGAGATAGAAGAACAGTGCAGGTTCATTAAAGACGCTGGAACAAGGATATTCTTAAATTTTAAATGCAACACTGACAATAATTAATGAAAAATGTGTAACTGTCTCAGCCATCAAGCTTTTTGCATTTGTTTTTAATTTGATAGGCTTTAAGTCTCAAATTTTGTCCTTTCTAATCCAAGAAAATGTAAACAGTAGCACAGTGAAAGGGAAAGATTTTCTCCATTTTACTAATCACTAATACTTGTATGGTTAGAAACCTTTATTTGCACAATATCTCAACATGATCTTCAAAAATGTACCTACTGGCCAAATGTACCTACTGGCCAAATAATAGGTTATCTGAAAAATATATATATATTTGATTACAAAACAGCAAATGTTCCTTATTTTATTTTTAGGTTACTTTTTCAATATTTCTATTTATTTTTTTGACTTCCAGTTGTTATTGGTAAATAAAATTTTTCATGTCGAAGTACTTTCAGTTAACACTATCCATTTTCAAAGACAAGTGTTATTTGCTATATCATCAAATTAATTTTTTTTAAATATCTAATTTCACATGTTGACTTTTTTGTGCATTCACAGAAGCTGCTTTTACTTTTTTTCCTTTTGAAAAAGTAAAAAGAAAAAAATATGAATAAAAATACTAAAATGCATAAAATTGATTTGTCTGTTTAACAGCACATCAACTTATGAGTCATTTAATGCCAAAATTTAATTTTCTTGTACTAATAAAAATGTTATTCTACTTTCACAACTGAATACATGGTCGATGATACTCAGCTTTTGCACATATACATGTTTATGTGCACATAATTACTAGAATCGGTGGCATGTGCTTTATGTTATGGTCTTGTTGAAGTTATATTTTGAAATACATTTTGATTCAATGATTTGTAGGCTTATATGAAAATTCTTTTATGTTGTTTGATAGTATTTGAAACGGATTTGGGTGAAGTTGCTACAATTTGTTATTCCGTGCATATTGTTGGTAATTTTTATATAAAATTGCTTTGGTATTTTTACTATAAAAATATATCTTTATACTTTCATAGTGTTTTGCTTGGAGGTCCACTTCTTTGCCCATACCTGGGACCCTAACAGGGGTTACCACCCCAGGTTTAGGTGAACCTGGGAACAACAGAAATTGAGAGGTGGTTTTATGCTCCTCAAAACCTTCAATCTCTCAGAGTCCTTAGTTCATCATCATACCCAGAACATCAGCTATCAACCTAACCATATGCTTCCCATCAATTTTTATAGACTTTCAAAGTTCATGATGACAAATGTGTTAATGACCCTTTACCTATTTTTCTAAATGTAAGCAAGCCGATGCCAGAAAAAAAAAAGGAATCTAAAATGGCAACTACACAAAGCTAACTGGTTAAATTCAATGAACTCTGTTCATCCCAAATCAACATGAAAATTCTCAATGAACCATAACAAATAGTCTCCTTTACAGACATATTAATACAAAAAGCAAAACAAACAATATCTAATCTTCCTTTAAACCATATTTAAAATTCCAAACACTGGTTTACAACAGAATGAAGAGCAGCAGTTAAAATGGAAGAAAAACAATGCAAAATATATTCTCAGACAGCCCAACAACAATCAACCTACAAAACTAGAAGCAAGTTCAAGCAAAAGCACACAGTATAATTTGAAAAATCCAGAAGAGAATCTTGGCAACACTACATCTCTTGACTAAGCAATAAAACCCAACAAATAAAACATGAGAAATAACAGGAAAAGTTAATGGAAAAACATTACAAACTGCAACAGTCCACTTAACCAAAACAAATGGAGATAAATGCACTGGGGAAAAAAGGAATAGTTAACCTAATAGGAACAGAATTTCAAAGAAATTCCTCAGCAAATCACTACACTTCCAAATTTCAAAAACAAAAAAATATGATGGAACAAGAAAAACTTTACAATAAAGAAGAATACAATATTCTCTTTACTATAACAGAACTAAAAGACTCATAAACAAAAGTAAAAACTCCACAACTGGTCCAGGTGAAATTCATTTTCAATTTTATGAATTCCTGCCAGAAAAATCTTCTCCAGATTCTCCAGATCTTCCATGATAAATGGTATTCAAACAAATTTCTAAAATTGTGGCTGGTGTCTGTCATCGCTCCAATTCCTGAATCCAGCAAAGACCATTCCAACCCAACAAACTACTGACCCATTGCATTAACAGGTAACATTTACAAGATGGTGAAGAGAATGGTAAATGCTTAATTAACATGGTACATGGAAAGAAAAAAATCTTTTATCTATCTACCAAAGCGGATTCCGAAAAAAACAGGGAACCAATGATCAATTTGTATTCTTAGAACACTTTATTTGCACAATATCTTAAGATGATCTTCAAAAATATACCTAATTGGTTATCTGAAGAAAACAAAATACTTTCAACTTATATAGAAAATAGTTTTGTAACTTGCGTTTTGAAACATACCTAAATATAAAATCCAGTTTTAGCATTAAATGACCCACAGGGGTTAATATGCTAGCAAAACTAACAAACAATCAATTATTCCTCATAAACTGTAAGTCCCTACCTTGAGTGAATCTTGGGCATTGTACAGGGCGAAACTTGTTGTAAAAAAAAAAAAAAAAAACTTTAATGGTTAAAATTGTAGCAAGGAGCTAATGTAAATGTTCTTTTGCTCAGGGCCTTTATAATGAGAGGATGGATTTTATTTTACCTTTTTTTTTTTTTTCTGGGCATACTTTGTCTGCCTTGAAAATAAGCACTTGAAACTGGCTTCCACTTAAATTCAAAATACAACACTGACAATATTTAATAGAAAATGTGCAGCTGTTTCAGCCATCAAGCAGATTTTGTTTTTGTTGTCTTTTTTGTGCATTTGTTTTTAATATGATAGGCTTTAAAAAATCTCAAATTTTGAGCTTTCTAATACAAGAAAATGTAAACAATGTCACAGTGAAAGAGTTAATATCAGGAAAGCTTTACTCCATTGTGCTAATCACCAATACTAATTTCTCAAGATTGGCAAAAGTATAGTCATATTTGCTATATATTTGTCAATACAGTAAACAGCGTGACGTTGCTTCTTGATGAATTTTTATTTTTTGTTTGTCTATATTTCTGAGATGAAAGGTATTGTAATTATTTACAATGTTCATACTGTTGTCCTTATTTTTGCTGCCATATTCACGTTTTGGCCATTGTACGCTCTGACCATCTTCAGATGATTGGAATTTTGAACTGAACCCTTTATTTCATTTACTGCATCTACTGCTAGGAAGTTTTTCTTGTCAGAATCCATTTTGCACATTTATAAATCTACCATCTGTGCATTGAATATGTTACTATATTTGGTTGGGTGATCCTGCTATTCATCTTGAGGTTCTCAAAATCCAAAGGAGGATCTGCAATATAATTGATCCTGACTTGGCAGCCCACCTTCAGTCATTTTCTGACCAACGTGACATGGCTTCCTTCTGTTTTTTCTACAAGTATTTTCATGGAAAATGTAACTGCCTCTAACAATTTCTTTTCTCACACTTCCTGTTTGTGGAAGTTTAAATGCAATGTCAATTACCATCTTTTATCTACTTGATTCCTTCCATCTCTCATCCTTTCTTTGATATCCCTTGTACCTTGTTTGTTTGTTTTTTTGGGGGGGTTTTTTCTCATTGTAACCTCCTACACACCAGGAGCATTCCTGCCTTGCTTGGGGTCAAATCATTATTTAAAAAAAGATTGTTCTCATTCCATGAGTCATGCCACTTCCACTTGTCTCAGTTATCTCTATATAACTCAAATCTGTAAGTTTTGTGTTCACCACTGCTGTAGCCAGTTACTGAACTCAGAACTCTTTGGGGCAAGTCACTGGATCCAGTTCATACTTTTATCTACTGGGTAGATGTGTCCTCAAGTTGTGAGTTAAATACCTGGCTACAACAGTGGTGAACAAAAAACTTAGAGAGTTGTGTTAAATGGAGATAACTGAGACATCTGGAAGTAGCATGACGCATGAACGAGAACAATCTACCTCAGTGAATGAAATAAAAGGGCTAGTTTATAATTTCAATTACCAGAAGAAAGTTGGAGCATACAATGGCCGAAACATCATGAAATATGGCAACAAAGATGTGGACAACAGTATGAACAATGTAAACAATTGTTTTCTGTTTGTTTTTTGTTTTTTATTTGTACTATTACTTTTATAAGTTGCTTGAATATGAAATAGTTTTGTTTGTTTAGTTTTTGTTTTTTCACTGAAATTTTTACCATGCCTTATATTGCAAATTTCTTTAATTTCCGAAAATTTTTATATTTCAATTACTATAACTGTCTCATAATAATTGCTTCATTTGCATGCTCACTTTATACACGAAATATGACAACTATTATGGGACAGGGATCATACTTTTTCAGGTAGCAGAACATATAAATAATTTTGAGGAAATTGAAAATAAAGATGTTAACACTGAAGTATAGGACTATATTAGTTCTTTTTTATTGGAAAATCAAAATTCACATTAAAAAAAAAAATTAAAATGCCAATCTTGAGTGGACTCAAAACCAAAATTTATTATCTCTTTTTTTTTATTGTTCTTTTATTTTGACAAATTGAATATTTTTTGTTCTAATTGTGTTTTTAGCCATGTGTTTCCACAACATCTTTATTTAATTAGGATTATTTACTATGAATGGAAGTGTGTGTAGCATAGTGGTTACTAGCATGGAGAGTGAGATTCACATGCCATGTTCAAATTGTTTATAATCGTTTAAATACATTTTGCTGTGTGAGGCTTGGTAAAAAGAACAAATTGTTGTTGTGCTTTTTTTTTCCCTTGAATAAATTAACAAATGATATATCTGCAAATTTATCACCTTCTTTTCTAATCAGTTTCTTGATGTTAAGATGAAATTCATCAAGGAAGGTGCCATAGTTTTTTTCTACCCAAGTACTTTTGATCTACAAGATCATCATCAGAGATGAATTACAAAGTCAAATTTATTGTGATCATCGTGATGGCAATTTAAAAAAAAAAAAATGTGAATTATAACAGAGTACATTTACGTGTATATTTAAAAAAAAAAAAAACATATTTGTTAATGATGCATTTTACCGAAAGCATTTGCTCTCCTTGGCTCCCTCAGATTAGAATAAAAGAAAGATAAAACTATGTGAGGAAAAATGCCTTCAGAGTCTGAACGTTGGAGGTGATAAAGTAATTTAATTTGATTTATGATTACTACTTACCCTCAGGATGTGCGTTGTGATGCAGTGGATATCAGCTCAAAATGAGAAATCAAAGAGCTGAGGTTTAAATTCCAGTTGAATTCCTTGCATTTACTTACACACAAATGCCCTTGGGAAAGGTATTAATGTTACTTCTCCTTCCAGCTATAGGTTAAATAGCAAGACAGATTAGGTTCTGTAGCCTTAGTTGGCAACCAGTCTACCACAGAAAGTAATGCCTCTTTCAAAACATGATCACTTCAGCATGTATCATATACAGCACTTCAATCAATTAAGTGCCATATGTGATACACGCTTGGGCGATCATGTCTCGAAACAAACATGACTGACTAGGCAGAAGATTATCCCGCAGTAGGTTGCCATTGCTTTCTGCAGTAGACTGGTTGCCAACCAAGGCTATAGAACCCAATCTGTCCTGTTATTTGATCCATAACTGGAAGGAAGAGATGGATTAATACCTTTCCCAAGGGTATTTGCGTGTAAGTGAATGCAATGAATTCGTCTGGAATTCGAACTCGGCCCTTAACCTTACAGCACTTAACTGACTTATTTATCCTCGGAGATTGCAAGGCATTTTTCAACATGTGCTGTTTTATCTTTTTTTTTTATTTCATTCTAAAGTGAGGAAGCCAAAATGAGCAGGCACTCTTGGCAAAACATATTAATAATATAATAAATTTTTCACTTTGTCTTGTCCTTTGCCCCTTTTCTTTTGGAAACTATTATGCATCCTACACACACAAACACACATATTTATGAGATCACTTTTATTTTTTTAATTACAAAGAAAATAATTTGGGTACTTATTTTGGGAATGTCTGAATGCTCTAGGATTTACTTAAAAGGAATTTTATGGGAAGCATTTTACCAGGAAGAATTTTATGGGGGGTCAACTGAGAAACATTTTACCAGAAAAGAAAGACTAATCCTTTTTCACTTTGCACAAAATCAAAAACATTGTCTATTGAGTTGTAAAGTATATAGAGATACCATTGTATTTTTCCTACTTTGAACAGGGGTAGTAGTTAATAATAAATAGGTAAAAAATCTAACATTAAATTTATTTATACAGGTTTCTCCCACATGTTCACTCTATCACAACTAACTAAAAAGTGAAGAAGCAATCATCATTTGTTTATATGAAATAGAGGTGGGGGTGATTATTTCTAGACCCT
This sequence comes from Ascarosepion bandense, assembly GCA_037127315.1. Classification (NCBI taxonomy): domain Eukaryota; kingdom Metazoa; phylum Mollusca; class Cephalopoda; order Sepiida; family Sepiidae; genus Ascarosepion; species Ascarosepion bandense. The sequence goes on along the minus strand of JBBBDQ010000166.1, from coordinate 1,396,896 downwards.
AAAAATAATCCTTTTGCTGTAGAATATTTGAAATGGGACAGTATGCTTGCCTGGTTAGCATTTTTATATGATGCAGTTTTTTGTAGACATTTCCAGCATCCTGCTAATCTGTTTTTTTGAATGGGTGAGACTTTGGCAGTGCCACTGATATTTTTTTCTTCTCCACACTGTCCCTTTTAATGGTTTATGACAAAACAAATGATCATGACCACAATTCCCATAACCCATCAGGTGCTCCACACACACGATGGCAATTGGTGAAGTTAGCCTGATGGTGCCCGTCTTTCTTCAGTCTGGTTTTAAATTCAGACTTTTCTTTTTCTTAGACTTGTTTCCACCCAAAGCTAGAGAACCTAATCTGCTCTATTATTTAACCCATAACTTGAAATATGACAATATGCTTGACTGTTTAGCTTCATGCATTTTTCTACCACGTAGTTCTTTGAAGGCAGTTACAATATTCTGAATATCTGCATTCATTAATGTGTTTTTCTAAATTAAAGTCATAATTTTGTGTAATCAATGCTGTACTGTGAATTATCTCTAAATTCTCACACAATGTTAATTTTTCTATCTGTGAAGGCTGAAAAATGTTTCTCATATAAATTAATGACCTTTGTTTCTTAGTTTTGTTACTCTTCTACTGATAGCAGAGGAAATGTGTAACATAATTGTTCCATGACTCCACATCACCGAATGTATTTTTGTCCAAAGAGTTATTTGCAAAATGACTCCATTAATTTATGATTTATCTCCCTTGAAATTTTCTTGAAAATTATCACTAATTCGGGTTGGGACCTGTACTTTTTCGACTTTGTCATACTTGCTCCCACCCCATATATACGAGGTTGGATCAAAAAGTATTGAAAGCTACAACACACATCAATTCAGCATTTAATCACCTTCAAAGTAGCCCCCTCCCCCCTTCTAAAGCTATATTCTTTATCCAACATTTCCATTGGTGGAAATATTCCCAGTAATTTTTTTTTTTTTTATGGGATAACAAGCATCTGCCTTGTCACATTCTCTTGGATTTCCTCAACATCTTAAAATCTTGTTCCTTTTAAGTGGGATTTTATTTTTGAAAAGGAAAAAATCGCAAGGGGTGAAACCTGGGGAATATGGTAGTTATCAGACCTGGGGAATGTTATGCATGGCAAAAACATAACTTAGTTTGAATGCACAACAGAGTTAAAGGGCAATCTGTGCCGAGCAATTTCACTCAGCATACTTTAGGTTGTTACCATAGCAACAGTTGTGATACTTTTGAGTAGACCTTTTTGATCAGACCTTGTGTGTGTAGCCATCCACAGATAGTCCCGTTTTGCTGTATCACTGCTCATCAGTACGGTTAGGCATCCAATTGCTTCTAGCCAGGATTGAAACCCAACCGAATTGACATCAGTCAGCAATTATACTTCTGAGCTGTAGGCACTCAGTGGAGGAAGGTGGATTTTTGCGTGTTATATACAATGTAAACATACGAGTAGCTGAGAGTGTTCAAATTCATTACTGAATGAACGATGCATAAATGCCTGAGTAGCTACTATTTATAAAGTCTACCAGTTCCTTATAGTGCTCAATTGGCGTGCAAGAGCGCATATATATATATATATATATATATATATAGTCATCTGCAGACAGATCTGTTTCGCTGTATCACAGCTCATCAGTACAGTTAGACTCCAATTGCTTTTAACCCAGGATTAAAACCCGACCAAATTGGCATCAGTCGGCGATTCTACCTCTGAGCTATGACTGCTTGGTAGAAGAAGGCAGACTTTTTAGCATGAATATTATCATTATACATGCCCAATAGCTGAGAGTGTTCTAATTCATTTCTGAATGAACGATGTGCAGATGCCAGAGTAGCTACGGTTTTTCAAAGTCTACCATTCTTCCAGAGTGCTCAATCAGGGTGTGAGAGCGTAAATAGTCATCCATATATATATATATATATTTATTTATTTATTTATTTATTGTAATGATGTTTAATGCCAAAATGTTCAGTAGTTTACTGGTGGAAAGACATTTTAGGCAAGCAGATTTTTTTTTTGTTATAAAGGGCTCAATAACATGATAGCTATTGAGCATTAGTAGAATTAACATGGAGAAGTTTGTCACTTAATTGAGCAGTGTTATTTCAGTCATACTGACTTTGAAATTTCGTGAGGGTATTATTGTGATATCTTCACTCTTCAGAGTCATTTGCTTTTTCTGCAAAAAAGAGCAGAAAGAGTGAAGACATGAGAATAATGTTCTCACAAAGCTTCAAAGTCAGCATGACTGAAATAACACTACACTGCTCTGCCAGAGGATGTATATTTTCCTAACAAGATATCTTGATTATTCAGGCCGGTAGCTATAAATATATATAATGTTTAATTATTAAAAAATAGTGTCTACTTAAATGAGTATCTATTAAAAATAATGTTTAAACAAATAAATTAAAAATATGTCAGACTTAATCTATTTTGTAATAGATTTCATAAAATTTCATAAATAAATTGTCTTTGTTTACGAAAACAGATGTATTACAAAAAAAATCAGGAAAATATGTGTTTATAAGCATTATTTTAGGTTTTGTCTAACTGTAAATTCTTTGTGGTCGAGCAGTTTTAGACATGTCAGATGAATTTCCCTTAGAGAACACAAGTTTAAATCTTACCAGAAGATGCATATTTTCCTGATAAGATTTCTCAATTATTCGGGCTGGTAGATATAAATAAATATACTGCTTAATTATAACAAAAAAACCCAAAAAAAACAGAGTATCTGCTCAAATACAAGTATCCATTAAAAATAATATTTTAACAAATAAATTTTAATATATAGTTGTATATTGGAACTTTCGTTCATGCACATCTGTAGTTGCATCAACATAAACTTACTCTGATGAAGTCCAGAATGTTGAAACATGTCACACAAAAACTTTTTCCATCTTTGTCAAATTTCTTTCCCTTAAAGTAGTTCTTGATATATATAAAAAAACATTTATATATTGTTATCCCATATATACATATAAACAACCAAATCAATGTATAATAACTATTCCTTATCTAAAAAAAAAATCAAATAGAAATGTTTACTTGACACTTTAACATCAGTGAGAGTGGGTTGCAGAAAAGTATTATCTTTATGAAAGGTCCAAAGAGATGCTTCTTGACAAGTTATGGTTGACCATGACTTCTTCTCAAAGAATTCGTCAGATTTGAATTCCTCCCCATTTGTAGTACCTCATGATTATTTTTTTATTTTAAGATTCCCAGTTTTTACAGTGTGACAAATCCACTGGAGAAAGCCGCCTTGAATGTGGCTGACGATCTTCCTTCGTCAACAGCATCTTCACTAAGGTAGTAGCAGAGTCATATTTGACCTACGTTTTTGTTTTTTAAATCCTCTTCCTCTTTGGATGGACTTGGGAAATTTTGCATGAACCAATGGCACCAGTTAATATGGTGTTCCTCTCTGTTAAGTCTAGACTTTCTTTTTTTTTTTTTTTTTTTTGTAAATTCTAAGTGAAACAATTATTATGCTGAGCATGTGCTGATTGGCTTAAGTCACTAAATAAATTTTTAAAAGAGCAATCTTGAAAGATTACTGAATCATTTAATGAGTCTTTTAAAATTAAATTTAACATATCCACATTTTTTTTTTAAATAAATTGCTAACATAAGTTAAATGCCATTTCTGATCAAGTTTTTATATTTTATCAACTGAAATTAGAACATGAATGTTTCGTGTTTTTTTTAATCGACTGAAATTAAATATCATGAGCATTTGTTAAAAATGGCTTTGAATTGTGAGAAGGCCGTATAGAGTGTGATCTAACTTTGTGAGAAGGCCGTATAGAGTGTGATCTAACTTTGTGAGAAGACAGTGTAGAGTGCTAGCTGACATTGTGAGAAGGCTCTGTGGAGTGTAAGCTAATATTGAGAAGGCAGTGTAGAGTGTAAACTGACATTATGAGAAGGCCGTATAGAGTACGATCTAACATTGTGAGAAGGCAGTGTAGAGTGCTAGCTGACATTGAGGATGCAGTGTCAAGTACTGGCTGACATTGTGAAAAAGCAATATAGTTTGTCAAGTGCCAGCAGACATTGCAAGAATGTCAAGACAGTGTAGAATAGCAGATAACATTGAAAGAAGACGGTGTAGGATGGCCAATGGTTTCATTAAAAAAAAGCAATTTCCCTCCAACTTTAATTTATATAATTATAATAAAAGCTGTTTTCTTGTTGCAGAAGATTCATCCTGTTTTATAAAAATAGTTAACATTTAGTTTCTGTAGAATTGCAATGACAACAGTTTAGAAAAACACTGCAATATAATTCATATTTCCATGCAAAATAAAAAAAAATGATTTAATAATAATCAATTGTTTGATGTTTTATCGAAATCTAATCTAAATCTAAACTTATTTATGAATGGAACTTTGTGTGTGTGTCTGTGTGTCCATTACCTATAGACTCCGAAATGGCTGAACTGATTTTCTTGAAAATTTACACAGTTGTACTATAAGTGTCTGCGAGTGTTCTTAGCTAGGTTTTGTGTCAAGGTACCCCCGATAAATATTGATAATCGAAAAAATTGGATTATAGAAGGAGTGGTCCGATTTTAATCAAATTTCATCCACTCATAGAGAAAGACATAATAAACGATATTCAGAAGTATCAAGGTTGCAGTTCTTACAATAGTGCAGAAAATCGATTTTATATATATATATATTTTGTAACTAAGTGGTTGAACTCGTAGGTTTATTTACCTTTTTGTTCATGCATTTACTTTTATAAAGAGTGCTCGATACAAATGAATTTAAAAACATTGTAACCACCATTACAGTATATATATATATATGTATATATGTGTGTGTATATATACATATATATATATGTGTGTGTGTGTGTGTATATATATATATATATATATAAAAGGCAAGATGTTTGTGTGTGTGTCTGTTTATCTGCCTGTATGTCTGTATTTTTTTCAGCCCTTTTATTTTAGTTTTTGCTTCAGGTTTGGCTCTAAGTAGGTATAATTGTAGTTCTTAGTCTCAGCCATGATACCATTTACTCAGAGGACTTAGTTAGCCTTCAAAATTCAGTTTATGACGAAACAAACTTATTTGATATCGATACGAGGAAATCAAAATTTGACTTACATCCATTCATTTTTCTTTCAGTCTACGGTTTCGCTTTAACTGGAAACAACTATTGCTTTTTAGTCTTTCGTGCCAACGTCCAAAGAGTCTGAGCTCTAGGACCATGGATTAGTTTTAAAGCTTTCATTACACTGAGCAACGCCGGGCTATACTGCTAGTGAAATAATAAATTTAAGTATTGTTCAATTAATTACTTGGATTAGTATATTGAGCTTTTTTCATGGGATCACTGTTTTACCTGATGAATTTTCAACTCATTTTCATGAATTAAAGTTCTGAGAAGCCACATTTGGAATATATGACCTAGAGAATTTTTGAAGAAAGTAGGCATTTTCAAAAGGAATAAAGTTCTACACCTGGAGGAAATTTTACAAATATATATTTTTTATACTTAGAATAATGATAATAATGCTACCGATTGATATATGCAAAACCATATAATTCAACAAATACCAAGGCAAACATAATTCCTGACAATAAAGTGCTTGATAGTTGTCTATGACGATAATTAATAAATCAGAAATAATAGAGCTCACAACACTTATCAGAAGTCAACTCTGAGTTTTCTGATTTCTCATTTGCCAAAATGTCTCATATCCTGACAAGTGAAAAATCCCGAAACTTCAAGTTGACTTTTGATTCATATTGTGTTATTTTTCTGATTAAATATATCTTTATATAAAAAGTAACAATACAAGGAGAAAAGATATACCTGTGTGTATACACATAGCAGAAAAGAAAGAAAAATATTTAAGTCATTGTTATTAGGAAATGTGTGTGCGATGTTCATATAATTTATTTGAAATGCTGTTTGCCAGGAGAATAAAGTCTCATCACTGAGGAAATGGTCTACGGCTATCAAAGTTAAGCAACATCGAGCCTGGTCAGTACTTAAATGGGTGACCATTTGTGAATACCAGGTGCTGTAAATGTAAGGACCAAGAATGGTCCACCGGTCCTCCAGGTTTGGGGGTTGGGTGCAGGGCTAACAACCCTGCCCCATAAAAAAACAGTTTGTTACAGTAACAGCAACAAAAAGTTCCTGCCCTATGCACCATTGGGTGTGATGGATAAATGATGAGTGAGGAAATGCCATGTTGTTACTACTACATCTAGAGCAAAAGAGGAAGAGGGTTTTCTTGCCCCTGTCCTTTTATAGTTTTGAAGCAGTGAGACCTAACAGACATCTTGGCAGACAAGGTGAGGGTAATCCACACATGTTAATGGAATTTTCACAAATAGATTTAAATGTATCTGTCTGTATTTCTGAGATGGGGTATTATAATTATTTACATTGTTCAGACCGTTGTCTTCCTCTTTGTTGCCATATCCCTGATGTTTTGGCCATTGTACACTCCAGCCTTTTGTGGATAAAAGTGTTGGTTGAAGTAATCCAGTGACTAGACTCAAAGAGTTGTGAGTTCAATACCTGGCCACAGCAGAGGTGAACAAAAACTGGGAGAGTTGAGTTAAATGGAAATAGCTGATACTGAGATATCCAGAAGAGGCATGGCATGAGGAACTAGAACAATTTACCCTGGTGGATAAAATAAAAAACTTGGTTCAAAATTCCATTCACCTGAAGAAGGCCCGAGTGTACAACAACCAAAACATCATAATTATGGTAACAAAGATGAGGGCAACAGTCTGAACAATGTAAATAGCTTAGATTTAAATGTTTAATAGATTTTAAGATTTTATTTAATAAATTTAAAGCTACAAGAAGGGAATCAACACAAATTATTTTCATAGAATGTCTGTGTTTAATGCATGAACATTGGCCCTTTTCTTTTTTTTTTATTTTTATTTTTGGCTATAATTGGTACAAAAAAATAACTGCAGAAATTGTTTCAGGGAAAACTTCCGCTAATGGTTTTAACCTCTTTGCCACCAATTATTTTGAGTAAACACTTTATTTTCAGATAATTTTTTTATTTGTTTTTAACAATTGGAGTAATTAGATCTATCTATCGCCCAGTTCACACTCCACCCACGTCTATTGAACAGGTTAAGAGGCTCATCCCTTGTTCCCTGTTTAGGATGTGGTTTCCGGTTTTCTCTTTTACAATCTTTTCACTATTACGTAGCCCCCTGTACATCAGTGGCGTTACCGCTTTGCTCGGGGTGATACGATTAAAAAAAAATAAATAAATAAAAATAAAAATAAATTATTTTTTTAAAGAAACTGGGGTACCTTAAAGTACCTGAGCAGTGGCTAACACCTCTACCAGGTGTCTAAGTCGACAATTTGACTCATTTCAAGCTCAGAGGGTCATAAAATGAATCAATATCGACATATAAACACATCTGTAGCTGGTTTTTGAACATTGTTTTGGATGTGTTTATTCATCCATTTCCTAAAAAGACATTTTCGGTAAAATTATGGATACACATCTATGCCGAGGAAGGCGTAAAGAAGTTTTGTGTAAAAAGATGTTGACAAATATGAAATGTCACTTGAACAACGGTCATCTTGGCTAACTTTCAAAACAAAGTGAAATGGCAAAAATATTTTAAAAAATATCATCAGATGAAAATGGTCTCATTGATAAGATATGTGAGGTGACTAGCTTGTCTTAGTTTGTCTGTGAATGTTAGCAAAAAATTTTAAAATGCAACACATTCCTGCAAAACTTGTATTTTGCTCAAATTAGATCAGTAAAACAATCTTTTTAATATATGTCACAATTTAAAGGAACAAATTAAAAAAGACCTATAGTTTCTTTTCAAAGATGTGAATATTTTAAAAATATTTTTTTTAAATATTTCAGTTTATTTTTTGGTACTTGATTTTATAGATACTGAGAGTTGATAAAAAAAATTTCATCATAAACCACTGAGGTTGACACATTCTGAGATTTTCTCAAGACACTAGTTGTGACAGTTAAAAAGAATGAGCACTGTGAAACAAATAGTTTCATTTGGCATTCCCTGAATGTGACATACACCTGAAAAAGGCAGGAAATTATAGTAGTTGAAGCATTTCAAATAAAGACAACAAAGAAAGATATTCAAAAGGGATCATTGTAATTATTCATTTTGTTTGGGTCAGATGTTAAATTTGAGCCATTCAGGCATCAGAATAGTTATTAGATTTTATTTTCAAAGAGCATTTTAAGAAGGGACTTCTCTTGGATCTTGCTGCATGTCCTGATACTGAACGCACATCCTCCTGGTGTCAGTTTAAACTAATGCCTTTTTCTTTTGTATATATATTATGACAATTTTGTTTAGTTTATATTTTCTTAATTTTAACTGAAAACTTGGAATTTTCCAACATATTTCAGTGAAATTTTCACATTCCAAAATTATAGTTATGTCTTTATATATGGTGATGGGCATATGGTGTCAGTTTAGACTGATTCCAGGAGGATATGGTTTCAAGCATTTTGGTTTCTGCATGGAATGGACAATTAATGCTTTCTTTCTTGATTCAGATTTATTTTAGATTCTAATCTTATATATAATGATCCTATTAGTATTAATAAGAAAAAACTTTTAGGCATGTTTTTCTGTTTTGACTAAATTCCAAAATTTTCTTTTTCATTTTCTTCTTTTTTTTTTTTTTTCCACTTTTTTCACCTTTTTAATTTTTTTCTATTTTTGTTTTTACCCTTTTGTTTTTTATATTTAATTTATTTTTGTTTTGATCACTATTGTATTTAGATCATCACAAACATTTGCTTTCTTTTTCATTCCATCTTCTCTGTAGACCATCTTCATTAATCTACAAACATTTTCCAAAAATTTCTTTTTTCATTCTTTTCATTCAGTTGCCATGTAAGTTTATACCGACAAAAACTAAATTTTTATAATTCACTCAGTTTAGACTCAAATTAACTTTTTTTTCCATCAATGAAGAGAAAATCATTAACATAAAACAATTTACAACTTTAAAATGTTAGATGACATGACAGTTCAATAATCATTTATCTCAAAATAAGTATCAAAATTTAAAATAATAAAAAAACTACATTTATTCTATTTCTACTATCCAGCTTCTTCCCCCCCCCCAAACCTTGCAACATTGCAAATCCTTTTCTATTTTTATGGCAAAAGTTCAGATTAGTACCAACCTTTACAGCTCGAAATCACCATGCTACTTCTGTGGAGTTGAATCACCTTCATTTCCTTTATATTTCATTTGTAATAAAGTTCTACTCACATAGTATTTCCCTGAGAACTCTGGATGCTACAATTTTAAACTATTTACATTATTTGGACTATTGTCCTTATCTTTATTGCCATTTGTACAATGTTTCGGCCATTGTCCTTCTTCAGGTGCTAAAAATTTTGAACTGAACTCTTCATTACAATCACCAGGGTATATCACTCTCATTCCTTGTGTAAAGCCTCTTTTGGTAGTCATGAGTTATCTCCCACTAACCCCCTAAGTTAATTGTCCACTACTGCTGTAGCCTGGTATCAAACTCACGACTCTTTGGGTCAAGTCACTGGAACTAACCAACGTTTATATTCACTGGGCCGAAACATCATACAAATGGCAACAAAGATGATGGCAATAGTCCGAATAATGTAAATAGTGTAAATACTACCTCATCTCAGAAACATAGGCAAATAGAATGATCTATTATTAAACATCATACAAATGGCAACCAAGATGAGGACAATAGTCCGAATAATGTAAATAGTGTAAACACTACCTCATCTCAGAATTAAAGACAAATGCTACAATTTTAATATTTTCAAGTCAAGGGTCAATTGCTATCTATCTTCCTCATCCTTACTTCCTTCTATCTCCTATTACATTCATATCACACACCTTGTTCAGTAATACCCTACCTTCATTTACCTTCTTGAACCTTGTACTGGGTGAACTTTAATGTATAAATAAAATGAAAAAGCAAGAAATTGAACTGATTATTATAATTTCAAGATTTCATCCAGAGATGATTACACAAGATTTTGTCACCATCAAAAGTGATTGGTTTCTTGGTAGCTTTAGTGGGTGTTTATATTTTGATGAATAGACGGAAAATTTAAGTAATTTGAGCTTTTACAAAAAAGAAGAAACATTTAGTGGAAGTTAGCTTCCATGGCTAACATCAGTAAGGAATAATTTAATCTCTGTGAATGAGAATTTAATCTCCATAAAGAATTTAATCCATGTAAACAAAAATTTAATCTGTGGAACTTTCTTCCATTTCTCTTCACTCTCCTCCCGTCTAAACTTTTACTCTTATGTAGCCCTCTGCGCATTAATAGTGGTACTGTCTTGCTTGGGGGTGAAACAATTAAAAAAAAAAAGGAATTTAATGTCTATAAATAGGAATTTAATGTCTATAAATAGGAATTTAATGTCTATAAATAAGAATTTAATGTCTATAAATAAGAATTTAATTTCCATAAATAAGAATTTAATTTCCATAAATAAGAAATTAATTCCTGTAAATAAGAATTTAATCCCTGTAAAGAAGAATGTATATTCTTGTAAACAAAAATATACATTTAATTCAAGGATAACACAACTCTGCTTGTTTAGTTGTTTAACATTTATGCTTTTAATTTTATACTTTTTTGTTTCTTTTTGTTATTTTTATTGTTTTTTTTTTTTACATTTTTTGCTTTAATTATTTCTTGCAGATTTTGTTTTGTGCTTCTTATATTTTTTTTTGTTTTCTTTTTATGTTTAATTTTGCATATTTTTTGTTTTATTTGATATTTTTATTTGTTTTCTAGCCTAGTGAATTAACATTGTTTCATGAAATGGAAGGAGCAATAACTAAACAGTAATAAAAATAGGAATGAGATGAGAAAACCCTAGACATGAGCAGTGGAACAAGAACAACCTCCCTCTATAGGTTAAATAAAGGGTTCAGTTCAGAATTCCCTGTTGGTTATCTAAATCAGCTTATGCCTGATGAAGGCTGAAGGGCACAGCGGCTGAAATATTGTGACAAAAGTCCACATGTAAATAGTATAAATAATTATTTTTCCTTGTTTTACTTTTCTGCAAGTTGACCGTTTCATGCCTTAAGCAATTGAAACCACTTACAAATTACACAGTTCATTATTGTTATAATTTGGCACAGTTGATATTTTATACCAACTATTTGGCACTTCTCACTGCAGAGGAGTAAAACCCCCACTCAAAAGGGACACCCTACCAAGTAAATGCTTATAGGTTGAAATATAAATAATAAAAATTTATTTCATAACTAAAGTAAATGCTTACAGACAAATATAATGTAATGGTAGTTTTATTTAAGGATGTGTCTCCTTAGACAAGAAAGATGTATTCAATTCATGTAACTACTTGAGCACTGCAAATCATGGCAACTTTCTCTGGTTCTCCAACCACATGAATTTATGCATGCTACTTGATTGGCCACTAGGTCCCACCCTTTTACAGTTGAAATACTTAAATGTAACCACATTTTCTACTCTAACAGTTTTTTTTTCTCACACTTCCAGTTTGTGGAATTCTCTTCTATTTACTTGCTTCCCAAATAGCTACAATCTCCGAAAGTTTATATGCAACGTCAACTGCCATTTTCTATCTCTTCAAATTCCATTGATTTTTAATCCTTTCTTCAACGCTTCTTGCACTCTGTTTTTTCTCCCACTATCACCCTTTGTGCACTAGTGGCAGTCCTGCCTTGCTTGGGGTGAAATGATTAAATATATATATTTTTTCATTTTTAAATGAGTTATTATGCAACCTAAGTTTCTATCATCTAGTGTCTTCAGGCAGTTTAACTTATAAATTGCCTGAAGACATCAGATGGTAGAAACCTGGGTTGCATAATAACTCATTTAAAAATGAACAAGCAATCTACAATATAATTGTATTGAACACTTTTTAATACAACTGTGTACTGGTGTAATTTAATTATGATCAAAAACTAAGTAATTATATATATATATATATATATATATATAGGAAAAACTACTAAAAAGTTGTAAGTTTAAAAATGTCTTTTTTTGACAGTATTTATTTATTTATTATTATATATATATATATATCTGATATTTCAGACCGGCCTCGGCCTTTCATCAGAAACAAATGGTTTTAAAATTTAAACTAGAAGCGTTCATCATAATATATATATATATATATAATAATGGAAATCAATAAATACTGTCAAAAAAATACATTTTTAAACTTACAACTTTTTAGTCGTTTTTCCTATACATATTAAGACAGTATACGTGGATCATCATTATACACACACACATAGTATCCTACATTTTATACAGAACTCGAAGTTTCATGCATTTTTCTGCAATCATTGGGTGCTTATCACATCATACTCATATAAAAGTACATATTACACCTAAAATAGGGCCCAAAGAAAGGAGTGAAAATGATATATATCCTGATGTCCCTCAAGGCTCTATGTTAGGTCCTATGCTTTTTCTGATCTTCATCAGTGATCTTCCTGATGTAATCAGTTCTCAAGTAGGCATCTATGCAGGTGACCCCCACTATTTACTCCCATCTTATTAGGAAATTTCCCAAGCCTGACAAAGTAAACCTTGCTGCTGCCTTTTAAAAGGCTCTCCAATCTGTGATTGAATGGGGTAATGGTCCATAAATTTTAATGCCTCCAAAATAAAGCTGCTTTACTTTCACCACCATAAAGAAACTTTCCTGCCTATCATCAGAATAGATGACACTGGTCCTCGAGAGAGTAACCCACTGCATCTCCTTAGCCTCACTCTCTCAGATGACCTCAAGTGGAATGACTAAATCAAATCTATAGCTGCATTTATTGCTAGGAAGGTTGGATCACTCTGTCAGCCAGAAAGTTTTTCTTGTCAGAATCCATTTTGCACATTTATAAATCTACCATTTGTCCTTGCATTGAATATTGTTGCTATATCTGCTTGGGTGCTCCTGCCATTTATCTTGAGGTTCTCAACAAAATCCAAAGAAAGATCTGCAATGTAATCGATCCTGACTTGGCATCTCGACTTCAGTCACTTTCTCACTAACATGATGTGGCTTCCCTCTATCTTTTCTACTAGTATTTTCATGTCAACTGCTCTGACGAGCTTTTTTCCCAGGTTCCCTGACCACATGAATTTATGCGTGCTACTAGATTGGCATTTAGGTCCCACCCTTTTACCATTGAAATGGTTAAATGTAACTGCCTATTCTACTCTAACAGTTTTTCTCGCACTTCCAGTGTGTGGAACTCCTTCCCGTTTGCTTGCTTTCCTGATAGCTACAGTCTCCAAAAGCTTAAATGCAATATCAATTGCCATCTTCTAGATTCCCATTTATCTCTTATCCTTTCTTTGACATACCCTGTACCTTGTTTTTTTTTCCTCACTATAACCCCCTACACACCAGTGACATCCTGCCTTGCTTAGGGTGAAATGATTATAGAAAAATAAAAATCACACAAAAATAAACCAATAATTACTTATTCTTAAACTAAGTAATTGCTTACAGGCTCAAATATAAGCAACCAGTATTGACCCTTTCTTTTTTTAATCTTTTTTTAACATTTTACCTCAAGCAAGGTAATAAAGCCACTAAGACACAAAGGTGTGAGCATTTTTTAAAAATGTAAACATTATGAATTAAAAAAGACAAGATAACAATTGACATTGCACTTACATTTTGGAAGATCACAGATGCCTGGAAAGTGAAAGATCAAATCTAATCATATAAACTTATTCTAAAAAAATTTTAATATATTAAATATATAATATTAAACCTTTTTTATTCCTCAATTAGCCAGGCTCAACACAACACTATTGGGTTGAGCAAAGCTTACCATTGTGAAAGATCAAACCTAATCATATGAACTTATTTTTCATAGTATAAGTTTCCTTTTTGTTTACATTCTCTCAGAAATCTTGTCATTGCTCACAAGTTCAATCCATGGTATTCTCAGCATCTCTTTCATCTTTGAGAAGATTATCCAACATTCACTGCCACATAGGAAGAAAGATATCGCATAACAGTCCAGTACTCTTTTCTTATCTTTCAAGAATTTTCCTATCTGTTAATACTCTACTCGGCTTTCAGAATGCATTCTTGGTCATGCCAATACACCTCTGGATCTCAGTGTCGCCTTTTTCATCTTTTTAAACACTACCCAGGTATTTAAATTCCTGTACCTGCTTGATTTTAGTCTCCTTGACCAGTAATTGACATTTTGGGCTCCTCTTTTTGCTCGTGACCATGTATTCAGTTTTCTTGTAGTTAGTTTAGTACTTTCTTCTCACTTTTCTTAGCCACTGTTTGTAGGAGGTTTTGTAGTTTTCTTTTCATGTCTGCTATTAGTACTTTATATCTTAAGTTTGTGGGCAGGATTTCTAGTTCTCTCAGAATTGCCTCACTGTGCATGTTGAATAAATCTAGTGAGAAGACACTTCCTTGTCTTACACCACTTTCTATTCGTGTATATCTGCTGAACTGATTTCTCATCCGTGTTCAGGTGGTTTACTGATTCAGTCAATTAAGTGCCATACGTGATACACGCTTTGGGCGACCATGTCTCTTTTGAGACATAATTGACTGGGCAGAAGATTATCTTGCAGTAGGTTGCCATTGCTTTCTGCAGTAGACTAGTTGCCAGCCAAGGCTATAGAACCCAATCTGTCCTGTTATTTAACCCATAACTGGGTTCCGAGTTGATATCCACTGCACCACACCACACATCCCGGTTTTACTGATTACCTATTCCTAAATCAAGTAAATACTTATACATTCAACTATTCAATTCAGTCACTCTCAAGCCATTAGTAAACAGTCCTGATCAGATATCTGTTAAGTTACTTTATGAGTGCTACTGGTAACATGTAACCCAGTACTATTTGCTGCATGGTTGCATCATTAGTGAAAAACCAGTTCCCTCACCAAGCTTTTCTGGTATGGAGGGTCTCTAGATATCCAACAGGATTAAAAAGTAGACCTGTCAAAAAGCAGATAAAAAGCCATCTAGAACAATGGGTAGATGGACTCCATCTCTAGATGTAATGCCAGTGTACTGATAACGGTGCGTCACTGAGAAAAGGGTTTCTTAGACTGAAGTCAGCAGTCAGAGCAGAAAGTTCATCTGATGTAATCAATAGCCATGAGTTCATCCGGTGGAATCTATGGCCACAGGTTCTTCCCTGTGGCATCTACAGCCGCGGGTTCACCTGGTGGAATCTACGGCCGCAGGTTCATCCAGTGGAATCTACACGAGGTTGAGCAAGGCTTACTGTTGTGAAAGATCAAATCTAATCATATGAACTTATTCTAAAAACATTTTAATATATTAAATATATAATATTAAACCTTTTTTATTCCTCAGTTAGCCAGGCTCAACACAACACTGTTAGATTGAGCATTGCGAAAGATCAAACCTAATCATATGAACTTATTCTTCATATTTTTCGAAATACCTGCACATCATACTTAATGCTTTCTTTATAAACTGCAAGTGTATTAGTAGCTCGAATTTTAGTATCAGTAAAAAAAAGCATTATCAACAAAAAAACTCATTAAATAACCCTCTACTTTGAATAAGTCTTGTATTACATGAACGATACTGTAAAAATGTAAATTTCTGGTTATGTCTTTCATCTTCATTTCAGTTGCTCTTCATTATAAGTAGTGTTGTTTTTTTTTTTTTTTTTTTGTTTTTTGTTTTTTGTTTTTTTTTTGTTTTGTTTTTTTTGTTTTGTTTTTTTTTTTCAATCTGAATTGTTTACTAATGGCTATAATGAGATGGGTTGACTCATAACAATGAAAACCAACTGAAATTAAGACGGAAAAAAATCTAATTAAAACTGCTCTGTGTATATGTTTTATTTGGATATCTCTAAACTGTCAGTTGTAAACAACCGCTTTCTCAGATAGTTCAAAATAGCTTCAAGTGAATGAAACATGTAGATTTTAGCAAGGACCATCCTTCTCCAAATGTCATGGACTGGTGCTACAGAATCACAAATAAAGAGCTTCACCAAATAACAGAAACCACATCACTTGAGAATTTCAACAACAGTAACAATTAAATAGATTGCACATTTAACATGAAGAGAAAATCATGACATTATCAAGATACTGATGTTCCACACTACTTCAAACAAAAAGTTAGGAAGGAAACATTCATCAATACTGTAAATAAATTATAACAATAAATTTGAGAAACCTATTAAAAATTCTATTAAATGTTTTATAAATTTCACTAGAAAGTACCTCTGGCTGCTTGGTCAATGAATGCTGAACATTTCCTTATACAGAAACAACTAATATTATTGTATGTATATTATTATCCTAACAAGGTGCTCATATGACTACTGCTAAAAGTTTAATGCTTTACACACATGAACTCATCAGACACACAGCAACAGTGTTTGGTAATATGAGCACTTAAACCCTTATACCACTTCAGTTAACCCAAAATGTTGTCATTCAAGCATAGAGCACTATTTTACATGATTCCTTTTTGCTGAAGATAAGTAGTGTACAAATGTTTCATAATTTTCAACTTTCTAAGCATCTTTTGATATGTAGTGATTCTCTTATAGAGAGGAGCCTTTGATATTGTGATTTAAATAGTATTTTTGTATTTTCAACCAAAATTTTTTTTAAGAGTTCTTGTAAATTATGGGTTAATGTTTTTTTATTGCACGATTATTATTACATGGGTTGCATGTAAGTCATCTATTAAGAAGTGGTAGTATGGCCACTATAGGTAATTGATTTATGACAAGAAACAATCTTTACAAGGCATTAAAATTCAGACACTATCTTAGTCACTGCTAGTTTAGATTTGATTGAGGTTATTTTGATTAGAAACAACAAGGTTTACAGTTTTCCATTTTCTATAATATATTATAAATTTTACATGTTTTTGAGGAATTGTGGCAGAAATATGGTGAATTTTTCATATAGCAAATACATCCTGTTTATAATTATTGTGCATTTGGTTGCAATAAAACATGTTGATTTTTTTTTTTTTTGTGTCATGTATTTTTTGTAAGAATAATTTTGCTTATCAATGATATAGTTGGGAAAATTATTGTTGAATAATGTTTTTTTTTTTATGCATTTTAGCTCACTCAAAAATATTCTTTGGGAGGGGGTATTTTGATGTGCTTCATTTAAGAAGTTCATTATGACTGCTATTTTACAGTTTTTTGGGCACTGGTTATTATAGTTAAGAAGACGAGTTCTTAGTGATGGGTTTTTTTGTACAGATAAATGATGAATTTGTTGGTTTTTAGCTCTGTATTAACATATATAGCTAAAAACCAACGAATCAAGTTTTGAAAATTAAAAAAAAAAGTAGACACTCACATGATGCACAGTCGTGTGTGCCACATGATAGCTTTAAAGAACGCTCCTTTTAAAAAAACACAAAAATTACATTGCAGTCAAACATGAGGACAAAATAACATTACACTCCTTATCTCCAACAAAAAATGGAACATGTAAGAATATTGTGAAAAATTAAATAAAAAATGGATAAAATCTTCCTTGTCAGTAATTTTTAATGAAACATGTTTAAATGAAAGATTGCTGCCCAAATATGCTTTTATTTATCCATATATATATATATATATATATATATATATATATGTGTGTGTGTGTGTGTATGTGTTTGTGTGCATACACACAATGTTGTGGGGCGGTGGATGTCAGCTCAGAATGAGAAATCAGAGAGCCAAGTTCAAATTCTAATTGAATTTGTTGCATTCACTTACATGCAAATACCCTTGGGAAATATATTAGTCTGTCACTTCTCTCTCCACCCATGAGTTAAATAGCTAGACAGATTGGGTTCTATAGCCTTAGTAATCAACCAGTCTACTGAGAAAATCCTCTGCTCAGTCATGTCTCTTTCGAGACATGATTGCCTAAGCATGTATCACATATGGCATTTAACTGATATATATATTCACTTATAAATTTCTCTAGGCTTACCATTATGTTACCTCGGAACACCAGTTTGCTTATAATCACTGAAGTTAAGCATCGTCTACCCTGGTCAGTACCTAGAGGAGTGATTGCTTGAGAATATCATGTGGTATAAGATTGAATGTGCAGGTAGTATATTTGATAATAACACAATTGTTAATCAGAGAGTCAAGTTTCAAACTAGAACCTTTATTTAATCTTTAGGGATAGATTATCCTCATTCTTAAGGGATAGATTATCCTCATTCTTAAGGGATAGATTATCCTCATTCTTATGTCTGTTTATTTTTTTATTCTGTTGTTCATCCAACAACAGTCATGGTAGGTATTACTGAATGAGGTTGTTGCAAGGGTGTAAAGATAGAAAGAAATGCATATTATGAGATATGTAGGATAGATAATGGTTAATTCCAGATTTGAATTGGTTAAGGTCATAGTGATTATGGATACAGCATCTTAAAACTTTTGCTCAGTTATTGTTCACAAATTTCAGCCCTAGCATAAGAACTTAAGAATCCTCTGTTACATTTGATGTAGAATTTTTTTCTAATCATTTCACTCTAAGTAAGGCAATAAAAGCAAGGAGTTACTGAGAGTGAAAGAAACAAATAACAATCTTCTCTATTATCATAAAGACTATTGTGCATTTATGTGTGTGTGTGTGTGTATATATATATATATATATATATATATATATATATATATATATATATATATAATATAATTTAAATTTTTCAAATTTTATTTTTGAAAAACAAATAAAAATAAACAAAAAATAAAGACAAATAAAAAAAATAAAATGGAAAACAAATAAAGAAACAAAAAAAATAAGACTAATAGGTTTGGCCACACTCCCAATAATGACAAAAATGATAGATGCAATCTATGTTTATTTGAAAAATTAAAATATTAAAATATCCTGTGAAAAATTTGCTTTTGAACTTAAGATAAGAATTTATAAGCAAATGTTGTCATAAACTAAACTTTTTAAGTTTTAAGGTTAGATATAAACCATCTAAATATAAACCCTCTAAATATAAATTCAAATGTAAATTTCCATTAAATAGTTGTTTCCTTTCCTTTCTTCTTATTAACTGTATAACTAATTAGATGTTAACCTTTCTTTTTTTAACATATATTCCTTCTAGTTCTATTCTTTGATATTAGTGGTATCATAAATTTAAACTTAATTTCCTAATAATTAATCTAAAATTTAGTTTCCCTAAAATAATTGTTTTTACTGCTTCTTATTAGCCCTACATTATAGGATATTTTATAATAATACTTCCTGTTCTTAAATCCATTTTAATTATAGTTCTGTTTTTTATTCCAATTCTACATTTGACCTAAGTGAGAATTAGAATATCTGATTTTGTATTAATGCAGTAATGGTCTTAACTTTAATTTCCTAATATTAATTAATTTAATTTAGATAATGGTTTTATCCCCACTTATTAGTAATATAGTGAAATTATTTTTATATATTTGATTTAGTATTAATGTAGTCATGGTCTTAAATTTAATTTGATTTCCTAATATTAATTAATCTAATTTACTTTAGATATGGTTTTATCCCTCCTTATTAGTAATACAGTGAAATTATTTTTATATATATTTTTCATATATATTATAAAATAATTTCTTTTTATTTTGTTCAATTTTAAATTTATTTATATTAAAAATATTACTTAAGTCTTAATGCCATCTTCGATATATTTTTAATTTAATTTCCTATAATTAATCTAAAATTAAAATTTCTTAAAGTAGTAGTTTTTTCTTATTAGCCCTATAATATTTATTTATATTATAGATTAACTTCCTGCCCTTTTCTCTCTCTATTCGTGAGGTAAATTTTAAACATAATTTTGATATTAACATTATTTGGGCCCTTTTGGATTCTGACTGTAATATTTTGAAAGGGCTGGATGATGTCTGACCCATTTTTTTTCCTACATATTTCTTGTTTTTATTCTTACTTTATTTTACTATCTTTTATTTATTTTAATGTATATTAATATATATTTCAACTTCCAATACCAATTAAGTTTTTCTGTTCTGTCAACCAATTCTTTCCCCCTTTTTTTCTTTTTCCTGTTCCTTTCTTCTTATTCCTTTTTCTTTTTCACTACCCTTACTTCTGTTTCTTTACACATACTCACACAAACAAATAACTGTAATTCTCCATAATGATCTGTGGTCACCAATGAAACGAACATTAGATTCACTCACTGAAATGGCCATATGATTTTTGAAAACTTAATTTTTTTATATGCAATAAATATTGACTCTGTAAATATAATTTTATTACATTGAGCACTCTGACTGAATCAGTTTTAATATTTAATTTTTAATAATAGGATCCTTTTGAGATTTTATTTTCAAGCCACTTTCTTATATATATATATATATATATATATTTCCCTGCTGTCATATTCATGGAGAAAGGCAATAACAAGGCAGCATCTGCTCAATCTATTAGAGAGGCAGTAATTAGACAGTGTCAGCTCAGTTTGTTCTTGTTACAACCAGTTATTAAAAAATATTTGTGCCTTACTGAGAATTGCCACTCAAGCCAACCAGTGGAAAAATACAGGTGACTGCATTTCCTGGTTCCAAAAAGTCCAAAACAAATACATGTTCAGAAAATATGACATAAAAAACTTTTACCCATCAATTTCTGAAAAAGGTTTAATGGAAGCATTTAAATTCACTAAACAACACATAGACATACCATCCAAACATGTAGATATAATTCTATATTGCCACAAATCCATACTTTTCCACAGTGGTAAGACATGGATTAAAAAATCAAGTAATGGCACTTTTGATGTTCCACAAGGCTCGTATGATGGAGTTGAAATTTCAAAATTGATGGGTATATACATTTTAAATAAAACCAATGAAATAATCCACATAGACAACCACAGATTATACAGAGATGATGGATTAATGATAGCACTGGACAACAAAAGAGAAAATGATAAAATAAGGAAAACACTTTACAAAATCTTCAAACAACTAGATTTTGAGATAATAGTTGAAACAAATAGAAAAGTAGTCCAATATTTAGATGTAGAATTAAATTTACAAACTGTAATTGTCTCTCCATATATGTAAGCCAACACAAATTGTACATAAAGAAAAGATCTAATCATCCCAAAAGCACATTCATAAAGGAATAGAGAACAGGCTATCAAAGAATTGGTCAAACAAAACAATATTTGATGGGAAGAAAAAAAAATGAATATGCCCTAAGAAAATTTGGCCGTAAGAACATTTTAGAATACAATCCCCAACCAAACAGACAAATAAAAAACTATAATAGAAATTGGAACATTATCTAGTTTAACCCACCATTTAACTTAGAATTAAAAACCAAAATAGGACAAATATTTTTGAACTGATCGATAAACACTTTCCAAAAAGCTCAGAATTAAACAAAATTTTCAATACGAATACAATCAAACTGAGTTATACTAGTAATTTAGAAACTTTCATAAAGAAATAAATTGCCAGAAACCTAAATAGCAACATACAAAACAATCATTAATAAGGAATTTAACTCTAGGGACAAAAATAAATGCCCACTTCAAGGGCTTTGTCATATGAAAGAAGTCATTTACAAAGCAAAAGTACATAAACTTAAATGGTCTAAAC
The DNA here is from genome assembly GCA_037127315.1 of Ascarosepion bandense. Taxonomy (NCBI): domain Eukaryota; kingdom Metazoa; phylum Mollusca; class Cephalopoda; order Sepiida; family Sepiidae; genus Ascarosepion; species Ascarosepion bandense. The sequence goes on along the minus strand of JBBBDQ010000166.1, from coordinate 1,375,190 downwards.
AAAACATATTTGTGATCAAGGAAAGATACTTTTAAGCCTAGATGGTTTAACCACAAGTCTACATTTAAACTAGAAAACTTTAAAAATTTTACAAAATTGGCTAGCCATGTGTGGAAATAGACATAACATGGAGTATAATGAAAACAGCCTAGCCATACAACAGTGGCAAAATATGTAGACTATGTCAGGAAGAAAAGTTAGCTATTATGTTATTCCCAAACAAAAATGAACTTCTCCTAATTTTGAAAATTGAGCATTCTTGAAAAATGGTAAAATCAGTTATTGTAAATTACCTGAAGACCTCAGAAGGTAAAAACCTGAGTTGTGTAATAACTTGTTTACAAATGAAAAATATTCAAAAGTTCTACAATATAATTGTATTGAAACTTTTTAATACAACTGGTCTAATCTAATTATGACCAAAATCTAAATAATTAAATTTATATATATATTACTCAGTTGAGCCTCAGTTCTAGGTAGAAAATTTGGTGTGGGTACATCAGACGTGTCAAGTGTGGAGTTGAATGAGAATTTGCAAGCAAAGCATTTGACCTTGTCTCCTGTGGATGTGAGGACTTTGAATTGATTGAATAGAGGAGGGATTGAAGGTTTTCTTTTGTTAAAAACTCTGGCAGAGCCACCAGTAATCTTTGGAACCAAACTTGTGAGATGCTATATAATGGTTCATTTTATCAGCAAATAACTTTAGCATTATTTAGGACACGTTTATGAGCAGAGACAGAGAGGCACCTATTGTGATCAGACGTGTCACTCTGGTAAAGCCAGAAGTGATTCCTGTGGGGATGGCAGCCAAGCAAGTAGGAGAGAACCAAGGAGATGAACGATGTTTCAAGTCAAAATTTTCTAGCTGGGATGAAAGCATCAATGCTGGTTTTCACTCTAGAGGAGATTTCAGAGGCGCAGTCTTGAACAAGAAGACTAAAAACTTTGTTCCAATAGACATCACAAAGAAAATCACGGAACAAGTCCCAGTTCATTCGTTGGTTGCAATGAGATATTTTGCTGGTAGAAGGTCTCTTATAAGCTTAGAAAATCATTGCATTTTATAATGTCTTAGAGAGCAAACCACATTCACGAACAAAGAGTCTGCAATGTACTGTAAAGATCATACAATTTTGTAAACATCTAAATTTACATGTATTCATGAATTTAGATTACTTTTTTTTCCTTGTACTATATTAAAAACTAAAATTTATTTGTAAGCTTAAAATATATTCTTATTGACCATATATTATTAAAAATGCATTTATAAATAAAATACAGAACTGGGAATGTTTTTTTGTGGTGTCTTATTGACCATATATTATTAAAAATGCATTTATAAATAAAATACAGAACTGGGAATGTTTTTTGTGGTGTCGCCTTGTGACAAATTTGGAGATAATAAATTCAACTTAAGTTGTTTTTCAATTTAAGTTGCCTCTCCTGGAACCAATTATTGACATGCATTTTTTATGGCAACGGGCCTCCTCATAAAAGAATAAGATTCAAAGAAACAGATGACGATTGATATTGCATTTAAATTTCTGAAAATGGTAGTTGACACGAAAGCAGGAAGCCAGAAAAGCATCCCACATGCAGGAGGAAAAAAAACATTAGCAACTAACTATTTTAACATCTGTCTATATTTCTGAGATGATGTATTGTAACTATTTATACTATTTACCTTTGTTGTCCTCATTTTTATTGACACAATTATGACGTTTTGGCCATTGCACACTCTAGCCTTCTTCAGGGGATATATGTGGGAGTTTCAAACTGAAACCTTTATTTCAGCCACAAGTAGATTGTTCTTGTTTCATGTACCATACTTTTTCTGAATATCTCAATTTCAGTTATTTTCCTTTAATAGTCTGAATAGTGTAAATTGCTGATTTAACATGAAAATTATGAGACCTAGCTACCAATCTAGTACTGTGGTTACATTTGTAAAAGTTAAGATATCAAAAAGGAAAACTCTTCAGAGCAATTACTATAAAAATGTTTATAGAAGAGGCAACGGGAAAATACATTACAGCAGTAGTTGAAGCTTAGATGACAGGTCAGAACTGATAATGTTATAGAGTCTTTGAATTTTGTCAAGAATCACTTAATGTTTTTGCAGAAACGTCAGCCCAGATGTGGCATCAATATTCAATGCGTGAAAGAATGGTAGACTTCTAAATGTGCAAGATAGATTTTGGCAAGAAAAATTGTCCAGCACAACATAGTGAACCAACTTTCCTAGCAGCAAACTTGGTAATTAATTCAATATAATTGTTCCACTTTATGTTGGTGGAAAATGTGAGACCAAAGAAGTACTATGAGTTGCTCTCTTGGAAGTTAGGATCAGCTAACCGATGATTGATTGAGAGCACTTTTGTTTTGGAAGTGTTTCTGGTTGGTTCTTATCAATTTGGCGGGATCTGTCTTTATTAAGCATAATTACCTATTAATCAGTGCAATCTCAAAATAAATGTGAAAAGAAATGATTGGTTCTAATTGTAGTTCATGCCTATATACAAGACATACCTCTAACTTCGTAAAAGAAAGCAGTGATAAATTTAACTTTGCTGTTAAGATAGTTTATATAAACATGTGCTTTGTTATTTACATTGTTTGGACTGTTCACCCCTTTTATGGCTTTTGTTCAGTATTGCTGAGGACAGATTGCCCAATGAATAAAAGTGTTGGTTGGATCCATTGACTTGACCCAAAGAGTTGTGAAGTCAATACCTGGCTACAGCATTAGTGAACAATTACCTTAGGGAGTTGAGTTAAAGGGAGATAAGTGAGACACCCGGAAGAGCATGACTCATGGAATAAGAACAATCTACCCCAGTGATTGAAATAAAGCGTTCTGTTAAAAATTCTGATCACTGGAAGAAGGTCAGAGCATAAACGGCTGAAACATTGTGAATATGGCAACAAAGATGAGGACAACAGTCCAAACAATATAGATAATGTAAATAATTACAATACCTTTTTTTTTTTTTTTTTGCACACATTGTGTGTTCAATTTGCATTTTATTTCCAGCCAAAATTTAAAAATCTTCAAAGTGAAACATTCATGGCACATATAGATTACCCAACCTATTGTTTATATTAACCACTTTGCAGTCAGGAGCTTTGTAAAATATCCAAGTTACTTGAAAAATCATTTGAGTGGGTAAGCAATAGTTATCTTCCTTTGCAGACGCAGATGACATTTCTTTCTTCAGTGTCTAGATTAAAAGTGATGAAAAATAATTATGATTTCTTTTTTTTTTAAAGTACAAGCTGAAAAGTGGGGTTAAAATATTCACACAAATGTTTTTTTAATTTGTCTTGTTTGCATTTTAGAAGGCACAATGTTTGTGCCTCTTTTTCTTAATCTTCTTTCTTTTTTCCGTCCCTTCCTTTGTCGTCTTTTTTTCTGTCTCTTCCTTTGTCGTCTTTTTTTTCTGACTCTTCCTTTGTCGTCTTTTTTTTTTTTCTGTCTCTTCCTTTGTCGTCTTTTTTTTTCTGTCTCTTCCTTTGTCGTCTTTTTTTTTTCTGTCTCTTCCTTTGTCGTCTTTTTTTTCTGTCTCTTCCTTTGTCGTCTTTTTTTTTCTGTCTCTTCCTTTGTCGTCTTTTTTTTTCTGTCTCTTCCTTTGTCGTCTTTTTTTTTTCTGTCTCTTCCTTTGTCGTCTTTTTTTTTCTGTCTCTTCCTTTGTCGTCTTTTTTTTTTTCTGTCTCTTCCTTTGTCGTCTTTTTTTTTTTTTCTGTCTCTTCCTTTGTCGTCTTTTTTTTTTTTTCTGTCTCTTCCTTTGTCGTCTTTTTTTTTTTCTGTCTCTTCCTTTGTCGTCTTTTTTTTGTGACTCTTCCTCTGTCGTCTTCTTTTGTGACTCATCCTCTGTCGTCGTCTTTTGTGACTCATCCTCTGTCTTTTTTCTGTCTTCCTTTTCTTTCTGTCACTTACTTTCTTTCTATCCCCTTCTTATTTCTTTCCATCTCTTTCTTTATCTTTCTTTCCTTCTTCTCCTCGTTCTTTCTTTCCTTCCGGTTATTTTTGTGCATCTTTTCTTTTACAGTAATAAAATAAGTGTAGTATTCATGAGAGCATTTTTATTCTTTTTTACCAGTGACTCTCTTTCAGCTGAAACAACTTAATCAAATCCTGAACTGTTGTTTCATTAATGCATACTGAGAAAAATTCTGACCCCTGCTCAATTAAGAATTCTGTTTTGTATTAGGCACTTAGGAATATTTGAAATAATTTGTAGGTGAAAAATGTCCAATTTTGATCTCAAGAAACAGTATAAGTTTTTAACAAGATAAATTGATTGTTAATCATCTATTTTATTTTTTTATTTTTAACAGTTTCTGGTGATGGATGTGCGTTGTGGTGCAATGGATATCAGCTCGGAATGAGAAATCGGGGAGCCGAGTTCAAATTCCAGTTGAATTCATTGCATTCACTTACGTGCAAATACTCTTGGGAAAGGTATTAATCCGCCTATTCCTTCCAGTTATGGGTTAAATAACAGGACAGATTGGGTTCTAAAGCCTTGGTCGGCAACCAGTCTACCACAGAAAGCAATGGCAACCTACTGCAGGATAATCTTCTGCCCAGTCAGTCATGTCTCTTTCGAGACATGATCGCCCAAGCGTGTATCAATTATGGCACTTAACTGACTGACTGACTGGTGACTAACTAAATCTTTTTGGTGACTATCAGTATTGTTAATGAAAAGCTGTTTTCTGCTTTTAAAATTTTTTTCCTCTTAATTTTTGCCCTTGTTTTTTGTTTTTTTCAGAACTACATTCAAAGCATACAGCACAAGTTATCCCCTGCCATGAGGAGTCTCACAACAATTCATTGTGAACCAGTTGCTGATCTTGAAAGTGCAAACACTACGCTGACTCAGGTGTCATGAAGACTTAACAGGGGCACAAGCGTTCACTTCACAACCTATTTTGGCACCCCAACCCCTCTACAACTCAAATTATCCCCAAACCGTTCAAGGCACACAGTCCAGACATTTTTTTAACCATGTTTTACATTGTGAATACACCTTTTTAATAACTTTTTGTTTTTTTTTACTATAAATATTTTTTTTAACTTTTTGTTTTTTTTATAAGATCTTAGAAAAGTATTTAAAATATTCAGTAAGATTTAATGAAATCTTTTTTTTTTTCATTTGATTCACTTGTGTGTCCAACTCGGTGGTGTACCAAGGGTACTAAAACGTGCCGTGATAAATATAATATTTAGATTGTTTTATATATAAAAAAAAATAAATAAATAAAAAATGTCTGTTTTAATGACACTGTATATAGGTTAAAGTTGAAAATATTGTACATTACAAACTTGAGTAAAAAAGAATAACTTCAAAACTGTTTCTGTTATGTAAGGAAGAGTAAGAATTGTACATTAATTCTCCACTCTGCATAAACTTGAATGAGAAACAACTACAAACATTTTCATAATTGTTGGTTTTAGCGCAATGTTTCAGCCGAAATATTCTTCACCTTCCTTGAGAGAATGTTGCATCCAATAGTTTCCGAAATTATCTCATACTTATTGATTTCTCCTCATCGTTTTTTTTTTTAATTTTTCTTTTCATTTTTTTTAGTTGTTTAAAATTCAGTCCTTTAAATTTTTTACATATTTCTGTTTTGTTGGTGGAGACAAGATTTTTAAAAAAATTCAGTTTCATTGACTTAAGGAAGGCCAAAGAATATAAAAACTGAGCTGTTGGTTAAAAACAAGAAAGACTGAAGTGGATTGGTCCACTTAGAAAAAAAAAATAGGAAAAAAACAATTTTCGGAAATAATTTTTGTAGACTCACATTGATTAGACTTATCTCAAGGTATAACATTTGTCAAAATCAAAAGATATTTTTTTTATCATTTTAGAAGGAAGGGGCATTCTGTTCATAATATTGATAAAATGTAAAACTGATAACTGACTTTTTATACAGTGATCTGGACTTAGTTTTTTTGTGTACAAAAACGAACATTTTTTTTTATAAAAGAAATTTCTTTTAAATAAAACAAATGGATTTATATATTTTAAATTTAAGAACAAAAATTTACATGAATTGATAAAATTATATATCCATTTATTCTTCATTTCAGATAAATAATCATTATTCCCCAATGTTTGTGCATATTCTACCAAAAAAACCCTTGCTCACCGGAAAAATGTTTTTTAAAAAGGTTTAAGTTTTTTTAAATACGGAAAAATATCATTGATGTAACTTGACATTTGTAAATAACAGATAAGTCTATGTAAAAATAAAAGTTAATATTTTTCAATTCTGACAAATGTTGAGGTTTGAGGAAGGTGTAACAAATGCTTATTTGCAAACATTATTTCCTGAAAAGCTTTTTTTTATTTTTATTTAGTGAACCCGTCTACTTAAGTAGTGCCACAATGAAGACGAAGATACTAGTCCCAAAAATATGTAGGTTGTTAACTTGATCCAGAACCTTTATATTTTCCCCTGAAATGCTATTCTGAGGCTTTGAAGGCAAATCATAAAATTTGGCTTTCTTGTAATATGAAAAATGAGGCAGTTGTAAAACCTGGCTCAAATTTTATCATCATGTCATAATGAGTTTCCAAAGGGACAAAATTTCTCTTCGGTGAACCTAACCAGCTGGATTAAAAAAAAACTTTTTCATTCTTTTCTTGTTGCTCAGGGTTAGAAGGCTCGTATTTATTTATTTTTTTATTTATTTATTTTTTTGACCATCACTGATAACAAAGAATTAATTTTGTTGTTTCCTCTTTCCCATATAACTAACTAAAACTATGTTTGTTTTAATTAATCCAAATTTGTTTTGAACACCAAACATTTATGTATAATAATTTATATAGTCATTTCTGTTATATTGAGCCTTTGTTAATCTGTAGTTTCCAGAATGAGATGAAAATGTTATAAAATTTGACTAATTTTATCAACTTGTTTTTTTTTAAGCTTCAAAAGGGTAAGGTTTCTGCTAAATAAGCCAAACTCTTGTTAGATTAAATCTCAAAAGCTCGATTCAACTGCCAATTTGAACTGTGATTTTCTTAGTCTATTCTGTTCTTGTTGAAGAGATGAAAAATGAATAAAAAAAAACAAAAAAAAAGATTTAAACACTTTCAAAGGACCACTGGATACAAGATACACCTGAAGAAGGCCCAAAAATATATCAACTGAAACATTTGTATTGAAAAAAAAAAAAAAAAAAAAGATATGTCATTATTTCCCTCTGATCCATTTTTATCCCCTGTTCTTTTATTCATAATATAAAAACCCTCAACAAGCAAACGGTGACATTATGATTGATGTGACAATAAGACAAACTCCAAGGTTGACAAAATGCATTATGTTGGGTTTTTAACTAAAGAATCTGCTTAATCCATTTTAAGCCAACCATGTCTTTCAAACAATACATGGCCACCACTGATTTTTCATCATTATTGGTTCCAGAATCTTACTGGTTTATCCAGTTTCAGATCAACATGTTATACAGTACTAATAATTCAATAATAATAAACGTTAACCACTATTTACTTGCACAACTCAAATATTCAAACAAAACTAAAAGTGTTAGCATGATGAGGAACTTGAATTAAAGAAATATTTCTCAGATTAAATTCAGTGATAAATGTCTAAAAAGGCCTGCCAGAATTTACCAATCTAACCTAACACTTCACGAAAAGTGAGTTATAACTTAGCGCAACATACCTTTCTGTTGATTTTTCGGCTAAGTTACGTTTAGTTTGCTGTATATAAACATTATTTTTAAGCTACAGTTCAGCATTAGAACGAGCTGAAAATTGCATATTTGCAGCAGGTTTGGAATTATGTCCAAATTAAGAGTTGCCAGAAAATCGGTGGTCTACATTGTCAATGTATTTTTTTCCCTTATTGGAAGCATGGTGTACAAGAAAGGATATTGTACAAACCCAGACTGCCGATAATGGGTATTATTGTCTAAATTTAAATATTACTTAAGAGTTACCTCCCCTTAATTTGTTTACATTACAACGGACTATTATTCAACCATTTTATTATTATCCCAAAATCCATCAGTAGAATGGCTTAAATTTTTGTGTCATATATATATATATATATATATATATATATATATATATATATATATATTCCATACTGAATACATGTCTAGAGACGAAACATGCTTTCTTTCCTTATGGATTCTTTTGAAACAAATCATATTGTAAGATTTTTTTTTCTTTGTGGGTCTTTCTTTTTCCTCATCATTTTCCATTATAAGAATCTGTCTTCATTGTTTGTATTTTCTTCTGTGTATTTAAAAGTGCTGTAAAAAAAATTTTAAAAAATACTTTGTGTATTCACAACATAAGAACATGGCAGAGATGGAAGGAGAAACAAGAGGGCTTTTTGTAACAACCAATGAAAATGGTTCCCAGATTTTGTTGCTCAGAAGAAAACAAATTGGCCATATATATGCCTCAGCCCTTGAAAAAAGAAAAAGCAAACTCAATATATAGAAATGCATAAATACATAATGCAAGTCATGACAAATATCTTGAATTTTTTTTATTTATTTCAAGATATATTGTTTTAAGGTGAGGCTTTATTTTGATAAATGAATTACAAATTAATCTGTTAGCATTTTTTCTCTGAAATTCAAGATTGCTTCTTGAAAATGAAAAGAAAAATTTAACTTTTTTAATGCCTATTTAAAATGTTGAACAAAAAAATATTCTAATTGGATGCTTTTTAGGATTTGTCTTATGCATTAAAATATGTGGAAAACTTTTTTCAAAATTTGCTTAAAAAGAATCAAACATATTTTCAATAATGTTTGTCTTCAGACAAAATTTAACAAACATTAATATATCTGTTTGAGTGTGTGTGTAAATATATATGCAAATACATACAAATATATGCATACACGTGTGTGTGTGTGTGTGTATATGTATATATATATATATATATTGTTCTTGGAGATTTTTTTAGATATCCAAGCTCACCTTTGAACCTAGATTTTTTTTTACCCCATGAACCCACCACCTCCTTTGTAAAGAAAGCCACATAACAATTTTTCAACTATTGCCATGAAACTAAAAATGGTAAGGTTCTCTCCTTTCTACTCAGAATGTGAAATACCACTAGAGTTGTGATATTAATCGTAAAAAAAAAAAAAAATTTTAATACTTTGTTGTTTCTTGGAAGATTGAGAAAAAGAACACAAACAAATGTTTTAAAAGGTTAATGAAGAAAGTGAAAAGACCTTGAAAAGTAAAAGAAAAGAGTGAAAAAGGGGGTGTTACATTGTTTAAGGAGTATATCATTAAATCTTTACTTTTTTTTTGTTTTGTTCATCAAATTTTGTTTAATATTTAAAGAAAAAAATCTTCTCATTCTGATGTCTTCTGTGAAGACCAGGACAAAAAATGGTTAGAGATCCCAGCCCAGAACAAAAAAAATCCATTCTGAATAAGCAGCTCTTTCTTTTCTAATTCCTCTTCCTAAACCACCATCCCTATTAGCTACCCAATCCCCTCATGTTGCCACAACCATTTTTTTTGTTGTTGTTAGGCCCAAGTGGCAAAAATCATATCCTGCCTTCCATTGTTCTTTTTCTTTCCATTTTTTTAAACACACTCTTCCTTCAATTATTTTTTTCTGCCCACTCCCAAAATCTTTTAGTAGTTATCAGTGAGTTTAACTATTGTTGTTGTTGTTGTTTTATTAGATCAGAAACTGAAGGAAAGCTCTTTCATTGAAAAATGAAGAAAATAAATGAATATGTGATCCATGTGAGTGTCAGTGTGCCAAAATCTCATTGTTTGAGAGATGAATTTTTAATGGCATTAATTTTTAAGGTCTCTAAATTAGCCATCTTTGCTGGGGAAAAATTTGTACAAAATAGAAATCAATTTTACTTTTAATCATTTTCAGTTGAATTCCGGGAGTTTTCCTAGCTTCACAAACTGCATTGAATGATCCTGTATGTTTCCGTGTATGTAAAATATATATATATGTATATATATATATATAAGAGAGAGAGACAGACAGACACTCTTTGCCTCATATCAAGGTTTAAGTAACCTTTTGACAAATGGGTTCACTGTCTCAACCAAAGGAAAAAAAAAAAACAATGACAAGTTTACAGCTCTTTCCAAAAACCAGAAACACTTTCCAGAAAAAAAATAAAATAGTAATTAAATTTTGGGTACATAGTCTTATATATATATAAACACACACACACACACACACACACACACACACACACACATATATGTAATAATGATGTTGATGTCATACCAGAAACTGGCACTCAAAAAGATTAGTCAGCATGTGGGGAGGTTTGTGTCAATTTTATAATACACACACACAGATTCTGAAAATTTCTTCCATCTTACCTACCAAAAATCACTATTTTAATGCATACAGATTTTGATCTTATATATAACCACACCCTAAAGCCATGATAGATTCACTGAACAAGTAATCTACCCCACTCCATGTTGTGGGTGTGTTTTGTTGTTTTTTTTTTTTTTGTTGTTTTTTTTACCATTTTTTGAAAGATGGCTTGTCAGTGTTGGTCAAAACTGCCACATTTGGGATAATCTCACAAAGGGGTGAAGTTGGGGAAAGATTTACTCCGACGCCCCATAGATAACAATAGTCACTCTTTGATATAAGAAGGTATCTTTTATTGGTTCAACAACACTTTCAAGGGGCAGTGGTGAATGCGACACTGGGATTTAATGTGGCAAATCAACAGATGCTCTGTATTGCCTGGTGATTCTCCCCTTTTTTCTTTCCAAGAAGTATTTTTTTTATATAAATTTTCATACTGTCTAAACAATAGCACATGTGATATTTGTTTAATCTGTTATGTGCTGATTTAAAAATTTCAATTGGCAACAGGGCATTCTTCAGTTATTAATAGTGTAATTTAATAGATTCTAGTTCAATTGAGTAGGTGATCTAATTTCTAAGAAATAAGTCATAGTACAACTAGATTCAGTGTCCCCCACTAATTTCTTTCATTTATAAGTCTTTTATAAATTACAAACCATAAACATTTTTTTCTTTGCTAAAATAAAAATAATGATGATACAATAAAAAAAGGCTTTCTGATAATAGTCCAAAAAAAAAAAAAAAAAACGACACTTGACTTTGTATGTTTACTTTTAGAGCAGCTAACTGTGGTCATTCTTTGGAGGACTCTGTTGTACACTGACCATTGTCAGTGTACAACAAGGCATTGGTTCCCAAATGGTGCATGTGCCTCAAAGGTGCAGCAGAAGAGGATAGCCGGTGAGACGGAATGATTAAAAGACAATCAAAGATTTAGAAACACTCTCAAGAAATTCATATGCCAAAAATAAATGATTTCAAAATATTATTATGGATTACTTGTAACTGTATGAATGAATTCCAGTATAAATACTTATAAATAATTATTAACCAATCTTATTGTTATATTTTTTTGCATTAAATACAGTGTTAATACTATAGTAATTAGTCCACAAATTGGAGGAGAAAGTTATCAATGATAATGTTCTAACTTCCAATCTACGGTTCTCTCTCCCTCCCTCCCAATAATGTACATTTTATCACATAAAATTTGGTGAGGTGTGGATAAATTCTAATTCTGGAAGTGGGGTCCCAGAGAAACAAATGTTTTGAAACTTAGGATTAGGGCAACAACAGTTTCATCCGGTTTCTAGATCTCTGTGACGGTCACCACTCTTTTCTTTTGCTCACACATATTCACAGGCACATTTTGTTTTCTTTGCTTCATTGATCATTGTTAACTAGTATGATTATTACAGCCCCAGAGATTACGAGGATACTCACTCAACAACCAACTCAAAGTTCTTGTGGGATGGTTAGCACTAACCCATATCTCCTGAATCATGAACACTAAACTATTTATTGATCTGTGCAGATTGATCTTCTATGCCGATGCTGGAACTTGAAGCAATTTGCTTTGTGTTAAATTAAGTGATCTATTTATCAGGGGTACCTATAAGCCTGTACATCTGCAGAAACACCCACTTATTCCAGGAAAGAGTGCACTGTCTCAAACTTCTCCCCCCCCCCCCGTTTCGTAATACAGAAGTAATATGATAGATTCTCCAGAAGCTGAGCGTCACATTTGCAACCTAATAATTGAATCCTCTACTGAATGGTATTGCTTCTGCAATACCATTCACTTCAATCCCTAACTGAATTCAGGGATCTATGAGGGTATCTTCTCTTTAACAAATACTGGAACTTTAGAATCAGAGGTCAACATTGAGAGGCTATCTCCCTGAGTCAAGAAACAGATAACAGCTCAAGCAATTTGATCAGGTCATAAGCTTCATTATCATATTTGCAGATTATCTTATCAAAATGAGAACAAACTTTTCAAAATAGCTGTGCAGTATGTGGTCATTCACCAGTTCAAGACTGAAGTGGCACAAGTGAGCCCTTAAGCCATCACATCCTTCATCATGAGTAGCTTGGTTCTACATAACATTCTTTTGTGGTCTAAAATGACAAGGAGCAAGTACGTCTTTCCCAATAAAGGAGGAGTCAAAGCTGGATAGAATCTCTTTCAAATTTTTTCTCTTGTGATAATTAAAAAATATGAACACTTCTAAACAGAGAAGAAAATCTTTTATATAATTTATGTTCTCTGGTACTGTTGAAATTCATCATCAGAATCAGTAAATGTTAATCCATATCAGTTGATTGCCGTATGTAATACATGCTTGGGTGGTAATGTCTCGAAAGAGATGTACCTGACTGGGCAGAATATTTTCCTGCAGTAGGTTGCCATTACTTTCTGCAGTAGACTAGTTGCCAACCCAGGCTATAGAACGCAATTTGTCCTTTTATTTAACCCATAGCTGGAGGGGAAAGCAACAAATTAATAGGCCCATTCACCCTCATTGAGAGAAGGATATCCCGCGCCAGTTCCCCAACCTGGTATTTTTTACAACCTCGCGGTAAACTCTAACAATGTGGGGATATCTGTTTTCAGAATTCTGGTGCTCTCATTTTCTTTCATTAGTTCTGCAGAAGTAACATTTATGTGAACCAATCATGTTTTGGATAATCCCCAAGTCAGTTGGTTTTTTTTTTTTTTTTTATATGATCTCAAAAGATTTCTAGCTATTTTATACTCTTTATCAATCTTCATGTTGATCCACCCCTATGTAGGTGATGTATCAAGTTATTAACCCTTGTTCCTTAAAAGTAGTAAATCAAGATTTAGTCTCTGTTTCATAATCTGTTTTTTCATGTTTTGACTTTGTGTTCATATGAGTCTAAAAAGATCTCGATGAGAACAGCCATGTGTCGCTTGACATCAGACTTAATTGTTCATTAAGAGAGCCATAACTGGACAAAGTTGGAGAAGCTTATAACAGAATTAAGCTAAGGGCACTAAAAAATTCTTAATTTTATAGGATTTGTATTGTTAACAAGGATGGATACAACTGTGTATAACAATCCTCATCTTTATTGTCATATTCAAAACATTTTGGCTGTTATACGCGCTGACCTTCTTCAGGTGACTGGAATTTTGAACTGAACCCTTTATTTTGATCACATGGCTCAGCTGATAAAATTGTTGGTTGAATACAGTAACTTGACCCAAAGAGTTGTGAGTTCAATACCTGACAACAGTAGTGGCAAACAAAAAACTTCAAAAGTTGAGTCAAAGGGAGATAACTAAGACATCCAAAAGTGGCATGACTCATGGAATGAGAACAGTCTCCATAGTGACTGAAATGAAGGGTTTAGTGCACTGAAGAAGGTTAGAGCATACAATGGCTGAAACCCTGATCCATGTCTTGGATGCTATTATCTCTCCTGCTGAAATACCTTTTTGTCTCCCATTGCAGGATATACAAAATTGGAGGTATTGGAATTGTGCTCATCAGTAGAATTAAAACTGGTATCCTTAAACTAAGTCCGGTGATGACATTTGTCCTCTTTTGTTTGCCAGCTGAGATAAAATCTGTGGTGACAGTGTTGGTTTCAATGTTAAGAATGTATCTGTGAAAAATATTTATCATGGTTTTGCTACTGGAGGCAACAAGAAATGCCCACCCAAAGGTACAAAACAATTTGAAGCTCAGGTTATTATGATCAATCGGTCAGATTCAGCCTGGATACAGTCCTGTTCTAGATTGCCACACTGCACACATCGAAAATTTGTTGAACTTAAGGCGAAAATTGACAGGCATTCTAGTGTAAAAAAAAAAAAAAAAAATTGAAGATGTTTGCAAATTTATCAAGAGTTGATGCTACTGTTGTCACAGTGAGGTCCAGCAAGCCAGTGTATGTTGAGACCTTGGAGTACCACCATTAGGAAGCTGTTCATGACAAGCAGCAAACCATGGCTTGTAGGAGTTATCAAGAGTGTGGAATTTGCAGGAAGTTCTGCCAAAGTAACCAAGTCTGCTGCAAAGGCTGAGAAAAGGAAAAAGTAAAGATCCCTGAGTGGAATTGCCAAACTAAATTTACTTATACAAATCTACATATAACCACTCATAGTTATCTTTTATAGCTTCTGCTTTCATGGCCAGTATGTTTGCTTAGGTCTAAAATTCACCACAAAGAATTCAAACAGAAAGACTGGACTTCAAGAAAAACAAACCTGTCCTTAAAAGTGACAACTTCTTTCATGTGCCGTGTATTCCAGGATGTAGGTGATCATGGAACTCCACTTACCCTATCGCTTGCCGCTCTTAACACGTTTTCTTTTGGTATCTCTCCCAAACCCTGCCATTCACTTGCTCATGTCCATAAGTAACTTAAAAGAATTAAAAAAAAAAAAAAAAAGGCTTTATGGTATTAGTCCAATAAAAAAAATTAATCTTTCTAGGTGTTCATTCTTAGAAAAGCTAGTTGTAGTCACTCTTTGGAGGATCCAGTTATACTCTGACCTTGCTTAGGGCAACCACAGTTTCGCACTGTTTCTGGATCTCTGTTTAGTTTATCACACCTTTACTTTTTTTGCACATACCTGCCGGTGTAATTTCTCTTTGCTCTATTAAACATCATATCATTTATCTCATTTAACTAGTATGATTATTATGACCCCAAAGACTACTAGGATATTCCCGGTCAGCAACAGCCAGGTCACATTTCTTGTCGTATGGTTATGGATAATTGAAATGTCTTGATTCATGTACTCTAAACTATTCATTAATCTGAATATATATATATCACACTCATCTTTATTGCCATATTTACAATGTTTTGGCCATTATACACTCCAACCATCTTCAGGTGACACATTGCCCTGTGGATAAAAGCATTGGTTAGATCCAGTGACTTGACCCAAAGAGTTGTGAGTGCAATACCTGGCTACAGCAGTGGTGAACAAAAAGCTTAGAGAGTTGAGTTAAAAGGGAGATAACTTAAGCATCTGGAAGTGGCATGATTCATGGAATAAGAACAATCTACCCCCAATGATCGAAATAAAGGGTTCAGTTCCAAATTCCAATCACCTGAAGAAGGTCAGAGCATGCAACAGCCGAAACGTCATTAATATGGCAATAAAGATGAGTGCAACAGTTCAAACAAATGTAAATAATTACAATACTCCATGTCAGAAATATAGACTAACAATATATATATATATATAATTGAAACCACTCCAAATAATCATTGTTTTTGATGGAACTGCTTCTTGAAAATGACTCTTGAAATTTTCTTCTATAAAATAAAGATAAGCTAATGTTAAAACTAATTTACATGTTAATAACGGGAAAAACTATTGAATTATCTTGAGAGAGACTTTCCTTCCTACTCATTTATAAATTCTTATTTCAATTTGCTGATAACTTTTTTTGTTAATGATTCAGAATGTAAATTTTTGTGTTTGTAATTTTGTCAATCTGAACAAATTTTTCATCCTGCTAACTGGAAACATTTCAATTTTAAGGCAATTAAACCATGAAAGATTTAAAAAGATGGTGTAGTGGGTGTTTTTAATTCTGTCTTCATATGAATGAAAAGTTTTGTTATATTTTATTTCTTTGCAAAGAATTCATCTTTTAATGTTCGTATATAACAGTTTTTAAAAAATTCCACTAGGGTGTGTAACAAACTCACAGGCAGTTTTGTATTTATCATTGTTTTCAATTTTATTTTATATTTTTAATTAATTCAGAGGGAGCACTAACTGAGCAGTACTAAAAATAAGAACTAGACAAGAAATCCCTAGACATGGAGGGCATGGAGGGCAGTATCTGCTGTTGGCTTGATTGAATGGCTATGGTCATGGGTTCAATCATTACTCATACAAGATGCCAAAAGACTACAGAATAAAATTTGACTTTTTTCTTTTTTCTTTATTTCTTTTTTCTTTTCCTTTTTTTCTTTTTTTTCTTTTCTTCTTTTTTTTTAATCAATTCATTCCAAGCAAAGTGATTGTACCACTAAGGCTAAAGGAGCTGTTGGGAATGAAAGAGAATGAAACAACTTTTCAAGGAACAAGAAACAAGGAATAAACCTCTGCTTATGTTCAAAAGACAAGGGAGGTATATAAACTGGTAATAGGTAAATTTATTTAAACAGTTTTTTATTATTGAATAATAAAATGAAACTGAGATGGAATTAAATTGAATGTTCTCATTGTCAAATCAAAAAAGAATAAAATGAAACAAAGGTAAAAAATTTCTTTTTTAACACAAATTTTGTATATTGAGCAAAAAGTTTGTTCTACCATTTCAGATGATTTACTAAACAATAGTGTATTTGAATTTCATGGTTGTGTTTTCAGTAAATTTTCATTTTAATTCCTGTCGCTTTTCCCCTTCAAACTTATCCAAAATAGCATTATTTCCATGCAAATGTATATGCTGAACTGAAATCAAGTGTCAATTCATGAAGAAACTAACTTTTTTATCAAAATGTCCATAAAAAAAACGAACTATATCTCGTACTTTTTCTCCCGTAACTCTCATGAAGTCATGTAATTAACTACAGAATGACGGACTGCGTAAGGCAACGAAATTTTGCCTGTTTACTTCCGGTTAGGGAAGTAATGCGCTTGTTTTTTTTTTGCAGTACATAATTTCAGCAGAAAGTTGCGTGTTTTTTTTTTAAAAAAGTGCATTATTTCCTTAACCAGAAGTAAACAGGCGAAATTTCTTAGCCTACGCAGTCTGCCATTCTGCAGTTAATTACATGACTACAGGAGAGAAAAAGTGCAAGATATAGTTTGTTTTCTTAATGGACATTCAAAGCAAAAAAGGAATGTTTCTTCACTAACACTTGATTTGAGTTCAGCATATACATTTGCACAGAGATAATGCTATTTTGGATAAGTTTGAAAAGGAACAGCGACGGGAATTAAAACGAAAATTTACTGTGTTTTCTTGTTATGCTATATCAACAAGGAAATGACTAAAATCGAGAACTAAGCTACTGCAATTCGTATGGCTGGTCACTAGTATCCAAGAATGCCTGTTTATTAGGGCAACTAGTTGCTCTGTCACATTCATGTTAGACAAACTGCCACAGAGCCAATATGTGGTTTATACTGCAACTATACTGAGTGAACCTCAGTTACACTTACTGGGAGTGAGCACATTGTCTAGCACGAACAACAGTCTGAATAAAGCCAGGACGCTCAAACCCTCAGTCAGTTTAGGGACTGCCATATACTGTGAAAATAGAAGTAATATTTAAACTTATTTATAAATGGAACTTTGTCTATTACCTATAGACTCTGAAACAGCTGAACCAATTTTCTTGAAAATTTACACAGTTGTACTATAAACGTCTGCAAGTGTTCTTAGCTAGGTTTTGTGTTGAGGTACCCCTGATAAATATCGATAATCGAAAAAATCGGGTTATAGAAGGAGCGGTCCAATTTTAATCAAATTTGACACACTCATAGACAAAGACATAAGAAACAATATTCAGAAGTTTCAAGATTGCAGTTCTTACAATAGTTCAGAAAATCAATTATATATATAAGGCAAGATGTTTGTGTGTGTGTCTGTTTATCTGTCTGTATGTCCTTTATACAAATCCACAATTTTTATCCAATTCTCACCAAATTTCACACTAATATTCTTTAGGCTGAGTCTGAGCTCCAGAACCATGGATTATTTTTAAAGCTTTCATTACACCCGAGCAATGCCAAGCTATACTGCTAGTTGATGAATAATGCAAAGTGCTAAAAGGTTAAGATAACTTTTGTAAATGAGCCTTCAATATACCTTCTTTTACCTCTGCCCTGCAGAGTGAGAATAACCTACCACTTTTAGATTAAATAAAGAGTTTAGTTCAAAATTCCCTAAAAGTTACCTGGATCAACAAGCTCCTGCTGAAGACCAGAGGGTGAAATGACCGAAATGTTGTAATGGTAACAATAAAAATGAGGACAATCGGCTGCATGTGAATAATTTCTTCAGTTGATTATATTGTGATAAAACGCAAGGGCAAAATGAACGGATGAGATCAACTTGATGATGAAGATCTTTCCTATGGCTTTGTACTACTTGAAGAGTCTGACAATTTTAGCAAAGAAGGTTGTAATATAAAATATCACAGTAAAATGAAGGAGAGATGACCCTAAAATGGCATAAACTAAAAAAATGAGAAATTATGGGTGGTGAGTATTTTTTTTTTTTTTTTTTTTTTTTTTTTTTTTGTGAATTCTCAATCTACAACATTTGTCAGAATTTAGAAAAATAAATTTTTTTTTTAATCATTTTAGAAAACTGGGAACTTTTTCATTATATAAATACAGTACCAAATCCATCACTGACTTATAAATTATGTGTAGTTTGTTTTTATTTACAAATGTCAAGTTTGAAACTGCTTACATCATTGATATTACTACGAATTGGGGAAAAAGACACTATCAGTGGTACAATAATGTAAGCAATTTTAAACTTGTCATTTGTAAAAAAAAATAAAAATAAAATACAGTTAACTCTAAGTAGTCAACTTGATTTGACATTGTGATTTAGAACAAGACTCCTGCTTCTAAAATGATGAAAGATCAATATTTCTTATTCTTAGAAATGTTGTAGAAAGTCTAATCTACAAAAAATCTTATGTTGGTTCTGAAGAGACATCTACAGACACTGCATGGTAGAGTTGGAGAGTTCAAGGGATGAAGAGCTCAAGTTTTTCTTTAGTCTTTTTTTCATTTCTTACATTTGTCTTCTGGCATTTTCAAAGAATGTTGTTTGTTTTGTTTTTTTTTGTTTTTGTTTTTGTTTTCATGGAATGCTCTTCAATTGATTCTTCTTGCAGCTTCCAGCTCCCAAATTGTCCAGATCGATTTCTGTTTTTAGCAAAGTGTTTTAGAGCTGATTGTAGTCTTGTTCCTACACAGAATCCTTACCACTATGAATGACCCTACCAGGAGATGGAGCTCTTGATGGCATTGCATTCAGTTTCCTCAAGATGTCCAAGTACCTCCACTACGACACACTATAGAGTAGATACACATTGTAGGCATCTCTCAATTAATGTGAATTCAATTGATGCATTTTTGATTAGTGCACTAAAATTTTCAGATAACAAAATTCAGTTAGTGCAATCATGATATTCAATTAGTGCAGTTTAACCATAGTAATTAAAAACTGGTTGTTATATATTTACCAATGTACACATTAATCGCACTTATCGAGGGTTTCCTGTATATAATTTATATGTTTTAGAAGCTAAAAAAATTAATATTTTTTTCTTGAATCTATAAAACACTAGGAAAAAAAATAATACTAGAAAGGAAAACAAATTATGAAACAGTACATAAACGAAACATAAATATCAAAAAATTTGTTCACATTATAAACAGAAAGCAAAAAATACACTGCCTTTTTGACAGTACTAACCAATTCTATGTGCTGTGTCCCCTAAGGGTATAGGTGATCCTGGCCTCCCATATCTCCCTATCCTTAGTGGCTCTTAGCACGCATTCTCCTGTTATACCCCACCCAAACCCTTCTCTGCCATCTATTTGCTCAAACCCATCAAGTATGATACACATTGCTTTCTTCTGTCTCTCTTTCCTTCTATCTGACCTGTGAGTATCAGATTCTCCAAGCTCTCCTTTCCTCATTACTTCTGCTGTCTTTTCCTGATGTTAAGTATTAGTTTCCTTTATCTTTTCCATCCTCTCTAAAGCCTTGTTGTTGCTCACATTTGATCCATGGTATCCTCAGCATCCTTCTGTAGAACCACATTTTGGTCTTCCCTTCATCTTTGGTGAGACTGTTCAATTTTCACTACCATATTGAAGAACAAGCATCATATAACAATCCAGTACACTCTTCTTTGTTTCTTGAAAAATTTTCCTGTTTCTACTTAATTTCTGGAAGGCATCCTTCACCGTGCCAGTTTGCTTTCAGATCTCAGTGTCACACTTTCCGTCCTCTGTTAGAAACATTGATTAAACTGAATGAGAGTAGAAAATGCAAAATTGATAACTTTAGGGCTTACAGCCATATCACGTTGAATACACCGGTTCTCGCTCAATCACCAAAATTAAACGTTGAGCCTGGTCAGTACTTAGATGGGTGACTGCTTGGGAATACCAGGTGCTGTAAGCATTTAGTAACAGATGTGCGTTGTGGTGCAGTGGATATTGACTCAGAAAGAGAAATCAGAGAGCCAAGTTCGAACTCCAGTTGAATACCCTGCATTCACTTAAGCACTGGTACCCTTGGGAAAGGTATTAATCTGTCCCTTCCCTCCAGTTATGGGTTAAATAACAGGGTAGGACTTGGGGACCCTGCCCTTAAAAAATCCCAATGAATCTTGGTACTCGAAAACAAAAACTATTACTAGACACAAAACTTGTATAAAAAAACAATGAATTGTTGAAAGAAAAAGGTATTACCAGCAATAAATAAACAAAATTTAGTTGGCAATAAATGACCCACCAAAGTTGATATGCCATAAAACAAAACAAAAAAAAATGATAACTTTAGGTAGGCACAAACAGAAAATAAAAATAAGACAAATGATCTTCAGTTTGTACAAAAACAAATAATACAGAAAAACATAGTAACTGGAAAAAATTGAAACAAATAATAAAAAATTGATATGTAACTTCAAACAATAATAATTATGTATAATAGATAAAATAATCATAAAATCAAATCATATTAAATTATATTTTAGCAAGATTTATATTTTTCTGTTGAATTTATAATAGGTTAAATCTTTGGAGCATTGTCAAAATGTCTCATCTTTCTTTGAGTTCAGAATACCTATTGTATATAATGGTAAGACATTAATGGCAATAGTGTCTTCATTTAGCTAATATATTACCATTATGTGGGAGGTATTTCTGCTGCACACTGTAGATTAGCATTGAATAGCTCTCAACCCACATTTGTCAGAATCAAAAAAATCATTCTTTTTTAACCTTTTAGGAGTAAAACCATGAATAAGTTCCCACTGTTTTCCAACAGATGGCATTCCCACAACTTTATGTGCGTATTTTCAGATGATGATACATCTATAAAAAAAGTACTATAAGCAAGCTTAAAATTAGGTGTATGGCATTTTGCCGAAGTGTAAACCACTTTGTTTTTCATAGCATTTAACATGCCAGATTTTGTACCAAAGAAAGTGTATTTGCAGGGAATTTTACTGCACTACTTTATTCAAAAGAAATCTGCAGCTGAATCATGCAGAATTCTTGTTGAGACTTACGGTGACCATGCTCTGTAGAAAACAATATGCAGAGATTGGTTTAGATGCCTCAAAAATAATGATTTTGATGTTGAAGATAAAGAACGCTCTGGTGCATCAAAAAGTTTGAAGACGAATTGGAGGCATTACTTCATGAAGACTCATGTCAGGTGCAAACTGAACTTGCAGAATCATTAGAAGTTGATCACACAGTTTTGAAACTTTTGAAAGCATCAGGAATGTGTCAAAAGCAAAGACATTGAGTGCCATACAATTTGAACCCAACTGATGTCAAACAGTGTCTTGTCACATGTGAATAGCCACTTCAACAGCAAAAAAAAGAAAGTTTTTTTTGCACTGTATTGTGACCAGCGATGAAAAGTGGACAGACTATAATAACCCTGAGCGTAGATGATTGTGAGGTAAGCTCGGCCATATATCAACATCAGCAACAAAGCTGAATGTCTATAGTTCGAAGCTTCTGCTCTGCATTTAGTGAGATCAGCTGGGTGTAGTTTATTATGAGCTGCCCAAACCAACCAAAACCAACATGGGGGATCGCTATGGATTACAATTGATGCTTTTAAGCCAAACATTGAAGAAAAAATGGCTGCTGTATGAGCAGAGACATTGTAAAGTAATTTGACAACATGACAACGCCAGGCCACATGTTGCAAAACGGGTAAAAACCTTGGAAATGCTTAAATGGAAAATCTTATTCCCACTCACCGTATTCATTAGACATTGCCCCGTCAGATTATCATTTGTTCCAATGGATTGCACATGGCTTGGCTGAGCAGAACTTTCATTTTTATGAAGATGCCAAAAAACAGGTCGAAACATGGTTAGCCCCAAAAGACATGTCATTTTTCTGATGTGTAAAGTGATGAAAATGGGGCCAGAAATCTTATCTTCCTCTTGCAACAACAAAAATGCACTTTCACTCACCAAGCTCAAAAAAAAAAAAATCAAACTCTCGGTAAGCAAAAAAGCAACAACTTTTATTCACTGAGTCTTTTTCTGATTTGTTGTCGTCCTGCGGCCTCGGCCAAGATAGAACTCATTACACCCATCCAGTATTCCCTGTGCATTTGGAACCCTGGCACAGTTTGCAGCAAAATTCATAATCTTGTCAAATAGCTGAATACTTGATGCTTTGCCAGGGCTACCAAGGGTGTTTTTATTGTGACACCAACACTAGATGGGTTGCCGCCAGGCCCCATCCTGTTATTTAACTCATAACTGGAGGGAAGTGATGGATTAATACCTTTCCCAAGGGTACTAGTGCTGAAGTGAATGCAGGGTACTCAACTGGAATTCAAACTTGGCTCACCGATTTCTCTTTCCAAGCCGACATTCACTGCACCACAACGCACATCTGTCACTGAATGCTTACAGTGCCTGGTATTCCCAAGTGGTAACCCATCTAAGTACTGACCAGGCTCAACATTGCTTAACTTTGGTGACTGAATGAGAACCGGTGTATTCAATGTGATATGCCATAAGATTTTTCTGATTAACCACGCCAAACGCAGAATCATAAGCATAATTTCTGATACTCATAGCCCTTGTTGTGCTACTAATTTTATTTAGTTTTTTCTTTTTTTGCGACATTTTCCACTGTAGATAGCACACAACACACTGTTGCTTTGTTTGGCGAGATAATTCGCCATTATCTTTGCTACAGAATTACATCTACTGGCCTAAAAATACAGGACCTTAACTCAAACATGTATATTGACTAAAATATGGCATTTAAATAATAAAAAATAATTTGGATTAAAAATAAAATCCATTAGTCACTAATACATACATTTCTCATGATGAAAGAAAAGAATGAAAATATGTAACTTGTAAAAAAGCCGTTAATATTTATTTTATTTCTTTTCTTTACAATTTTCCTGATTTTGTTGAAATTATTTCTACATTTAAGGTAAATTCTCATTCAGTTTTTGTTTTTTTAAAAACATTGCATAATTTCATTCTTTGCTTTCATCACAAGAAATGCCACTGAAAAAAGTACTGAGGATTTATTATTTAAGCATTTCATGCAAATGCACAAATATTTCTTTTGTTTTTGATCTGATGAAGCTAATAAGGTCGAAACACATAATCTGTTTACAAAGAAACAGTTTTCCATTGTTTATATTCTTCAGACATTATTTGGATTCTCCATCCTATTTTACACACATACATACACACATACATACACTACCAGCCATAATCATTAGGCCACCTCAGTTTTTCTAAAAATGACATATTTCATACTATTTTTAGTATTTATTGCCAAGTGGATAATTCTAAATGAAAATAGAATGGTTCTTTTGTTATTATTACTTTGCAAAATTTTACAATGCAGCCAGCAAACCTTTGCTTCAGCCAGCCAATAAGAAGAAGAGACTAGCATGAGGAAGAGAGCACAAAAACTGGACATCAGAACATTTGTTGTACATATTATTGTGAAGTATAAGCAAAGAATGATTCTATTTTCATTTAGAATTATCCACTTGGTAATAAATACTAAAAATAGTATGAAATACATAATTTCTTTTAAAAAACTGGGGTGGACTAATAATTATGGCCGGTAGTGTACATATATGTATGTATAATAAAAAAATGTTTATCAATCTAACATTTTATTTTCAATTTAATTTTTGTCAGAGATTGAGAGAAAACAGACAAAAAGAATTTTGGTCTTTTCAGTTTTGTCTGGATCGATTCTCATTGGTCAGTCACGTATCTTATGCATTAAAACCATAAATAATTCTATATGTATGCAAGTTTCTAAAAATTCTAGTATGTCTAAGCAGTCGTTGGATGGTAATATGTATTCATAATTGTGTATGTGTATCTGTCAAGTATGAGGAGTTCTAACATCTTCATTTTGAGTGGTCAGTTCATGCAGTGAGGTGGCATTCCATTTTAATCTGAGACTGCTTTTTATATACATACTCTTTATATTAGATAGATATAAGTTAGATTCTTTAAGGATGGATTCAAAGAAGGGTGGTGATATATATCTAAACTTATTTATAAATGGAACTTTGTGTGTGTGTATCCGTTACCTATAGACTCTGAAACAGCTGAACTGATTTTCTTGAAAATTTACACAGTTGTACTATAAGCGTCTGCAAGTGTTCTTAGCTAGGTTTTGTGTCAAGGTACCCCCGATAAATATCAATAATCAAAAAAATCGGGTTATAGAAGGAGTGGTCCGATTTTATTCAAATTTGATACACTCATAGACAAAGACATAAGAAATGATATTCAAAAGTTTCAAGGTTGCAGTTCTTACAATAGTGCAGAAAGTTTGATATCGATACCAGGAAATCAAAATTTGATTTCCATCTATTCATTTTTCTTTCAGTCTACAGTTTCGCTTTAACTGGAAACAACTATTGCTTTTTAGTCTTTCGTGCCAACGTCCAAAGAGTCTGAGCTCCAGCACCATGGATTAGTTTTAAAGCTTTCATTACACCCGAGGAACACCGGGCTATACTGCTAGTATATTTATATATATATATATATATATATATAATGATATATTAAAGGACGAAATGTTCACCACTTACTTGCTACCCAGGTTTCAACCATATCGGTCTCATCAGGCACTTTTTTTTTAAAAAACCATCTACTAGTCTAACCAGACCTTTTGGTATCTTCAGTTCTATATCAACTAATTATACTATGATTTTTTGAACATATAACAGGAAGTTGAAAATAAGGGAGGAGTTAGTTAAGACTAGTGAAATAATACTGGAAACACTTTGATCCAGGTTTGTACGAGCTCAAAATGTATTTTCTAAGGTATATACATCCTGATATTATTTTGGACCTTTCATTAAGCAACCTTTCTCGTTCTGGAAATTAAACTATCGCCAACATCTCTTCTTCGCACAATTTGCAGACATTTTTTTTTTTTAAACGTATCACCCTGAGCAAGGTGGTAATGCCACTGATGTGCAGGGGGCTATGTAAGAGTGAAAAGATTGGAAAAGAGAAAGCAGGAAACCACATCCTAAACAGGGAACAAGGGATGAGCCTCTACACCTGTTCAATAGACATGGGTGGAATGTGAACCGGGCGATAGTTTAGTCTATCTACTCCAATTGAAAAAAAAAATAAAAGAGTGAAAAGATTGGAAAAGAGAAAAAGCCGGAAACCACATCCTAAACAGGGAACAAGGGATGAGCCTCTTAACCTGTTCAATAGACGTGGGTGGAGTGTAGGTACAAATGTACCTGGATCGATTAATCAAATTGGACATGTATATCTTTGAGAGGAAAAAAGTGGAGAATGTTATCATAAGTGAAAATAGTAAAACATCTAAAAGGGAACATTTTTATAGACATGACATTGATTTAGAAACATATCTGGAGGTATGACATTGAGTGGGGTGAGGAGAGAGAAAAACACCCAGCAGGTATAACATTGAAGAAGGTGGTGGTAGAAACATGTCCAGAGGTGTGGTCTAAGAGGAGAACATATCCAGAGGTGTGGTCTAAGAGGAGAACATATCCAGAGGTATGATATTATAGGACAAGTAAAGTACTAGGATGTGCATTGTGGTGCAGTAGATATCGGCTTGGAACGAGAAATCAGGGTGCCGAGTTCGAATTCCATCACCACCATTGCAAAATCTATTTTTTTTTAATATTAAAATATATTAAAAAAGGCCAGCTCTTGCAATGCAATCTGCAGATTGTGCTAAAAAGAGGTGTTGGCTATAGTTTCATTTCCAGAACGAGAAAGGTTGCTTAATGAAAGGTCCAAAATAATGTCAGGATGTATACACCTTAGAACATTTTGTTTCAACAAAAAGATATTATTCTTCTTCTTCTTCTATGTGCCCTGTCCCTTCAGGACGCAGGCGATCATGGTTCTCCATGTCTCCCTATCCCTTGTGGCTCTTAGTATGTTTGCTCCTGTTGTTCCTGGCAACCTCCGTTCCGTCATCCACCTGATCAGACCCTGCAAATATGTTATCCGCTGCCTTCCTCTGTCTCTCTTTCCTTCTATCTGACCAGTCAGTATCAGGTTCTCCAGGCTCTCCTTCCTCAGTGCGTGTCCCAGGAACTTCAGTTGTCTCTTCCTGATGCTCAGTATCAATTTCCTTTTTGTTGCCATTCTTTCCCATTGTTGCTTGCATGCTCAGTCCACGATATCCGTAGCATCCTTCTGTAGAACCATATTTCGGCTGCTTCCAGTTTTGTCCTCATTTTCGATGATATTGTCCAGCATTCACTGCCGTATTGAAGAACTGACATCACATAGCAGTCTAGCACTCTTTTCTTTGTTTCTATTGAGATTTTCCTGTGTGTTAGTATTTTGCTCATCTTCTGGAACGCATCCTTTGCCATGCCAATTCACCTTCGGATCTCCGTGTCGCACTTTCCATCTTCTGTTAGAACACTTCCTAGGTACTTAAATTTTTGTACTTGCTTGATTCTGTTATCTCCCACCTGTATTTGGCATTTTGGGTTGTAGACTTGATT
The DNA here is from genome assembly GCA_037127315.1 of Ascarosepion bandense. Lineage (NCBI taxonomy): Eukaryota > Metazoa > Mollusca > Cephalopoda > Sepiida > Sepiidae > Ascarosepion > Ascarosepion bandense. The sequence continues at coordinate 1,348,062 of JBBBDQ010000166.1, read as the reverse complement.
CTAATCCCCCTTTAGCCAACCACTTTTCTCAATGAACCCCTACCACCACCACCACTGGACTTCTCCATCACCCAACTTTTGAAAAACACAGCTTTTAAGTTTTAAGTGATGGCTTCAGCAACATTATTTAATTGAAATTTGGTGAAATTTTCACCATTGTTATCATACTTGTCAGTAGCCAATGTTCCTATTTTTGTATCACCTGTGGGTGTCTGCAGTTTTCAGTTGTTGTGTATTTTTGTTCAGAATTCATATATTCCTTGTATACTTTTACTACTGTCAACTGAGAAAAACTTATATATATATATATATATATAGAGAGAGAGAGAGAGAGCCAACCTTCCCTGAAGATCCGGTTAGGTGAAACCTTGGTAGGTTTGTTGGCTCTTTAGGTTATTTACTTTTTTGCTTTGCTTATGTATTGAGTACTTTATTATTATAAATTACTCGTCTCGAGTTTTTTCTTTGGGCTATGTACTTTGACTGATGTTCATGTGCTTAGCTCTTTCTTTTTTTAAAACCATTTTTTCCTTCTGCGTATATACTCGGAGAGTTTTTCCAAACGAGTGTAGTGATAAGTTTACAATCACACACACACACACACACACACACACACACACACACATAGTATTTATTTATTTAAAATTTATGACATAAGTATGTTACAATGCTGGGAAATCAGCACCATCACTTGATAAGACACAAGAAGTGTCAAAACAAAATAGCTACTTTTGTAGTGATATTGTAACATACTTATGTCATAAATTTTAAATAAATATTATTAGCTCTACTTTGTATTGAACACTTCTTTAAGAATAGTGTTTATTGGATATGGAATTTTATTTCATCCATACCTACCCTATACTTGTGTGTATATATATATATATTTGTGTATTTTGGCAGTAATTTCTCTTTAATACATGTTTTGTCAAACAAGATGACAAGAATAAGGTGTTTTTAAGTTTTTTTTTATATTCTTATAATCAAACAAATATTTTTTCGACACTTAATGAAAGCAGAAATTGTCCAGATGGGTTTTGATACCAAGTGCTTTTGGATATTTTATTAGCCAGTATCAAGGATTTTAATTATGCTACTGTAATAAATGGTGTTTAAGTATTATTGTAGAGAGTCTAAAAGTTGCTGAAAAATAGATGTATTGTTAATTGCTGAACACATTGTGGCCATGTTCATAATTGATGTGTTTTTTTTTCTAATAAGACCTTCCATTATTTTACACACACACACACACACACACACACACACACACACACACACACATATACACATATATATGTCACAGCTCGGATTGAATTCGAATTCACGTCGATTTCATTACATTCACTTACATGCTAACACCCTTGAGAAATGTATTCATCTCTTCTTCCCCAGCTATGGGTTAAATAATAGGACAGACTGAGTCCTATAGCATTGGTTGGTGAACGGTCTAGAAGGAAGACAACTCTGACTTCTAAACCTGCAGAGTCATTTAGAACCTTGTCATATACTGTGTACCAGTTCTCAATATTCAGCTATCCCTATAAGTATGGTTGGTTCTGAACAAACCTTCACCACTATAATCAAAATGATATGAACAGGTAGTCTGTCTATTGGTTCTAAAGAACTGAGCTGCTTGACCCTCATACATCGAAAATAACAGAAGAGTCCAGTAGTATTCGCCTCATATAATCTGGCTGAGTCCAATTTACAAGAGGGGGGGGAATGTGTTCAGTTGTGTTAAATATTTTAATACTTCATTTTCTGTGGATTGTTAATGCCTTGAGGTCTTTGATATTTAGAAACAAAGGATATTTATTTCCCTAATTTTAAAGAAAAGCATTTCAATTTGAAGTTTGTAGAAATTTGAATATTGTTATTGGAAAAAATCCAGGAAATTTTTATTTTAACAGAAAAAACATCCACATGCACTTATTAGTATGAATGTTATTTAAGTGGATACATTTGTTTGAGTAAATGTCTCTAGCCACCTTTTCTGTTTTACTTTTTTCAAACAGTGAAACTAATCTTTGTCCCACTAGTGGAACATATTTTAAGACATATTTTTTTTATATCAGATAAAAATTAATTTTGATTATTTTATCATTAATATACACAGAGAAGACTAAAATACAATATTTATAAAATTTGTTATGCAATGAAAGTAACTCCTAAGTAATGCCATATTGAAATTTGATTGAAACTAAAGTATGTAACCATTAAGCACTGAAATTTTAATATTCACCAGCGTAGATATAAAAAGTCTTCTTAAAAAAATATAACTCTCAGCATTTTCTTTCCTAAGAATTTGAGTTTGTTACATTCACTTTGGAAAGGTATGAATCCATCTTTTCTCTTCTTAGCTATGGGTTAAATAGTAGGATTTGTATCTGAAAAAATAGTTATCTCAAAAGAATTGATGCAAAATTAGAAAAAAAAATTTTACAATTCAAAAATATATTTCAGTTTTAAATAATCCATGTAGGATTGACAAGCTGTAAACAAAACAAATTAGTTGAAAAATCTTTACTAAGACTTCATGTTGTTTAGACGAGCAGACATAAACTGTTTGACACAAACTAGGATACCTATATGCACAACTTGGTAAGAGGGTCCATTATAATAATGGCAACACTTTTTAGTCTGGTTACTTCTCTTCAGTTAGAAGGGAAACTCTTGCTTTTTATTCACACATAACAATATGGCCGAACAATGCTTCAGAAAAATGACTGAAGTGTTGCTTCAGTTCCCGATTACAACACATATACAGGATGCGATGGGTAAATTGTCGTCTAAATTACTTGAAAATGAAAATAACACTGACATCTCACAGCCTCCAGACAATTCAGAATCTCCTCCAACTCTTCTGGAAGGTCTGCTTGTTTAAGTTGGTGAATGCTGCCATAATCCTTGCCTTTAGTTCATTTTTGGTTTTACAAGCAGTTTTGTTGGCCTCTTGCTCAACTGCGCCCCACAGTAATTAATAATCAAGGGTGTTGCAATCTGGGAAGTTAGGTGACCAGATGTAAGTGGGTGATATGGTTGCAGAAATTGTCTGACAACCGTGACTGGGTTCACCTACTTGTGTGGCATGGTGCAGAGTCCTGTTGCCAGACATAGGGTCTTCCACTAGCTTCCCTCTTGACTCAGGGTAGCACTACCTTCTCAAGGCACTTGATGTTGAGTCTGAGGCTCTGTGGGAAGTTGACTGGAGGCATAACATCTTCATCACTAGTGATCACTCCAGACACCTACGTAATCACCATTAGACTCATCCAACTCTTTCCAAATCCTCTGCACTGTCCTCAGATTAACACCCAAACACTGTGAAATGTTCATATTTGAGTTTCTGGTGTGAATACCAAGCTGTGCAGCATGCTGTTTTCAAATTTCTGGCAAAATGAAATTGCACCATGGTGCTCTTTTTCTCATAGGTGGTGCTCAACTGACCCTACTAAACAGTGCCATTGACAAAATGAAATATTAAAAATGCACATGTATGAAATTAAAAATATAAAATGGCAACAATTTTCTCATTGCACCCTGTATATATATAGCATCTGCAGACAGATCTGTTTCACTGTATCACAGCTCATCAGTACGGTTAGACATCCGACTGCTTTTACCCAGGAGTGAAACCTGACCAAATTGGCAACAGTTGGCGATTCTACCTCTGAGCTATGGGCACTCAGTTATATCTACTAAAATAATATTTATAGCAGTAAAATAAAGTTGAATTAAAATCTATTAAATAGTTTTCAATACAGTTTCCTTTCTAGACATTTTGCCACACAAGACTACAGCACCCAGTTTTTTTTGCTTTTTAATCCAGGCTGGAAGATGGGCTCATGCCTTTTCCCAGGGCATTAGTGTGAAGTGAATGAAACAGAATTGACTGGAATTTAAACTAGATTTAATTTTCCATATTGAGAACCAACACACTGCAAATCCATCTTCTGTGTAAATACATATGATTTTTTAAATTTTATTGTTTCCAATCTTCTTGGAATGACTGCTAAGAACATCCCCCTCTCTAGATTTATACACAAATCCTACAGATGCATGCTGGGATTTCTTCCTAACCATTAAAATGGATCACTTCTTGGTCTTATATGACATATCATTGTTCTTTTTTGTCTTGAAGTCAGAAAGTTAAATCACTTGACTGTGTTCCTTTTGAGTACCATTCTTACTTTGTTAACATTTTATCTTATTACTGTTGCTTTGCTTAGTTTTGACTTCCACATATATTGTTTGTTTAGTATTATTTCACCCTTTTCTTTTTCTTCCTTTTCTTATAGTTTATTGAGAACTTTATCAGTTCCATTTTTTTTTTTTTTTAATCAAGCAAGGCGATAACACCACTGATGCGCAGGGGGCTATGTAAGGGTAAAAAGAATGGAAAAGAGAAAGCCGGAAACTGCATCCTAAAAAGGAAACAAGGGATGAGCCTCTTCACCTGTTCAATAGATGTGGGTGGAGTGTGAACCGGGCGATAGTTTAGTCTATCTAGTTGATCATTTTTGCCAATTACATTTAACCAGGGCCATTTACTCCACAAACCTTTAAATTTTGAGAAATTTAGATCCTTGTAACATAAACGTGTCATGATATCTGAATTGAAAGCCATTGTTTACATGTTTTAAAGATAAGAATTACAAATTTAAAGTTTATATTTTTACTTTTAATTAACACTATATTTATTTTAAATGTGGTATGTGATTGACACCAGGAAATACCAGATGGTCTGAAACAAATTTCAAATCAGTCAGAAACATTTGATCTAAAAGAGTTGATCTGCAATGACCTCATTATGTATTTTGCTCACTCGAAGAGACATCACAATAAGCTTTGTACTAATAGGATGATAATATCAAAAGTGCCAGGTGCCTCGGAGAGTTGATCCAAAAACTTATCAAACTCAGTGACCTTTAAAATAACCAACTCATAGGAAAATGTTTTGTTTTCAACAAAATCCTATTCTATTCTTGATAGAATTTTGTTAAAAAGAAAAGATTTTCTTCTTAATAGTTTTTAAGTACCGATTAACAATCACATTGTGTTACAGAAGAATGTAGTCTTAAATAAGGTCAGTTGTGCCATCATAAAAACAGGAAGGTAACCCAGCTGAACTTGGGAGATGCACATATGGAATGCTATGGCTATTACTGCTGGGTTGATTCTTTCGCCTAAACATCCAAAACTTGTTGAATGGCTTTCGCTGCTGAAATAAATAGGCAAAGAGAAAAGGAAAGACACAGAGACACTAGAGGGACAGTTTGGACACTGATTTTAGTTTTTGATTCTTGTTGGGGAAATTCCTTCCCGAACAGTTTGGCACATCTTTACCATCCAAAGTCCAACAGAGAAAGAGATCGAGTTTGAGTTTTGGCACCATGAGGCCTCTCTTTTGGTAATGCGTCAATTGTCTTTCCTGTCAGAGGACTCCTGGGAGATTTTTATGTTTATTTTATTTCGTACTTTTATTTTATTTTGTATTTTTATTTTATTTCATAGTTTTTATTTTATTTTGCATTTTTATTTTATTTAGTGTTTTTTATTTTATTTCGTATTTTTATTTAATCCCTACACACATACAAGAAACACCGGATGAAAAGAAATTATACAGACAAATGAAACATGAGAGGGAAAGTAGAGTCCCTCACATTCTTGTGAGAAGAAGATTGAGTGTTTGAAGAAAGTTCCTGAAAAATCACCTTGTGGCCGACATTAATTTGGCTGGTTCAAAAGTGAATAAACAGTAATTTTATGAATGGAAAATTTAGTTTCATATTCTTATCAAGCATAATGTAACATCAATAAGATGCTGATTTGTTTTCCCATATAATTAGTGTATCAAAAGCCAAGTCTGCAACACTTAAGCATTTACACTGATCAACTGAAAATCTTTAATCTTTGATTTCCATTTTTTACTGCTCTTCATCAACTAAACTCCCCACAATATTTTTACCATGAGTGTACAGTCTAACTTCTATATTTCAACTACAGTTTCTCTTATCGTCTGTACGACTGAAGGAGATCAGCTGTGCATAGAACTGCCATCTGTGTTTGTTGAGGTAGGTTGCCTCCCCATGTATCATTCCCCTTGTAAAATGTACATTTTTTTAGGTTTCTGATTTTTGAAAGAGTTTTTGTTACACAATCAATTCTCTTAGATGAATCTCTATATAAAATGCCAACGAGAATGTATCTTTATCCAAACCCTGTCACTGATTTCTCAAGTGATGAATTTTACTGTTCCAAATATTGATCGATTTTTTCTTTATGTACAGAAATGTTTGTAAATAAAATTTTAAAAAATGAATATTAGTTCTCTTAAATTTAAACAAGTTGAAAAGGAAAATTAAAATTTGTAATTTATACAAGAATATATATATATATATATATATATATATATATATATATATATATATATGTAAGAGAGAATAGCAGACCTGTAAAGGCGGGGTGGATAATTCAAAAGATTTTATCCAATTAATATAAATTAGATAAAAATAGAGAGCTTGATTGATATTATCTAGAGCATTTTAAAATATTAAGAGGAAAACTCAATGCATATTTAGATGATTATAAATCAAGATTTATTTCGACAGTGTAAATTTACTTACATTGTCTTATTCAGACCATTGAAAAGTAAATTTACTGTGGTATCCTTTAATGAGGTTACAAACAGACAAGGTGGTACTTGAGTGAAAGAACAGCAATACATGCAGAGATGAAAGAAGATAGGTTTATTGTAAAGAGAATACACTATGGCAGGAAAGGGAATCTAGTGGCAGGCTAGTAATTGCCAAAGCAAGGGTATTTGCGACCTTCCCACCAAAGCAGGGGCGACACAAGGTCAAATTAATGTGGGAATTATGAGCCCTTAAGCTCAGCCAAAAATATCTCATAGAACCAGCTTAAGGCTGGGTTAGACTCTTGTTTTATTAACCCAAATGAGACTCTGCCCTTTGGCAGATCCTCATTTGAGTCTTTCTCTGCTCGAACGCAGAGAGGTGAACAAGAGTGCTTGCTCAGGACTAATTGTTCAATCCATACACAAGCCTTGTTGCCGAAGTAAGTCACAGGTATCTCCTGTGCCCACTATAGATAGCTACTAATATAGTCTGTTGACATAGGTGATAGGGAGTGTGGGACATTCCATTACAACATTTACACTGCCAAAATAAATCTCAATTTGTAGCCATCTAAATATGCATTGTTTTCTTCTCAATATATATATATATATATATATATATATATATATATATACTACTGGCCATAATTATTAGGCCACCCCAATGTTTTTAAAAAGTTATGTATTTCATACTATTTTTTAGTACTTATTGCCAAGTAAATAATTGTAGATGAAAATAGAATGGTTCTTTTCTTAATACTGTACAATAACATGTACATCAAATGAATTTATAAATATTTAATAATTACCTATATTGCAGTTTCATCAATGAAAGAATGAAGAAAATTTAGGGTGATTTGGATGAGTTCATCTTTGCTTCTATGCCTTGTAAAATTTTGCATAGTAATAATAACAAAAGAACCATTCTATTTTCATTTAGAATTATCCACTTAAAAATAGTATGAAATACATCATTTCTATTAAAAAACTAGGGTGGCTAAATAATTATGGGCGGTAGTGTATGTATATATATATATATATATTTATCATTCGGCAGGATTCGAACCTGCGACCCCTATCTATATAGGGAAAGCTACCACTTGATCTGGTAATGTCTTAGACCTCTCGACCACGAATAGCCTCCAGTCTAAAGGAGGTTTTTATCAAGCCTATATAATGCAATTTTTGATCCATCGTAAACAAACATATCTGCTCTGAAATGTATCATAATGTCAACAAATGTAAACATGTTACAGAAATCAACGAATTTTAATGAAACTTGGTTATAAGCAACCGACAATTTGAAGTGAATTGTTTGAACATTATTTTTTTATCGATACTTCCCCTATATAGACAGGGGTCGCAGGTTCAAATCCTGCCAAATGGCACATATTTTCATAATAAAAATATATATATATATATATATATATAGTCATTCGCAGACAGATTTGTTTTGCTGTATCACAGCTCATCAGTATGGTTAGACTCTGATTGCTTTTAACCCAGGATTGAAACCTGACCGAATTGGCGTCAGTCAGCAATTCTACCTCTGAGCTATGGGCGCTTGGTAGAAGGAGGCAGACTTTTTAGCATGTATATTACCATTATACTTGCCCAATAGCTGAGAGTGTTCTAATTCATTGCTGAATGAACAATGCGTAGATGCTATATATATATATATATATATACACACACACACGCACACAGACACACACACAGGGTGGTAATAAAATCACTATGCAGTTACTTACAATAACAATTACAACAGACCAATTAATCAAGTTCAGAAATTTATTATTAAAATGGTTCTGGTTTATAACAATACATTGCTATGGTAAATAATATTAAATTAATTACCAATACTGTCGAAACTGCAAGAAAGAAGGCAGATTCATTGTCTCAAATTATTAAAAATTCATACAGAATCCTTAATTAAATTGGCTTAATTAGTAACACTCCTGACATATGTTGTTACAGGTAAAGTTGTGTTTTGTGTATGCAGTTGTCAGCACCAAAAGAGAAATAGGCTTTCAAAAATTGTATATCATTTATGATTCTGTTTGGCTTTTTTATTATAAGTAACTTTGTGCATTGTGGTGCATTGGATATCGGCTTGGAATGAGAAATCGGGGAGCCGAGTTCAAATTCCAGCTGAATTCATTGCATTCACTTACGCGCAAATACCCTTGGGAAAGGTATTAATCCACCTATTCCTTCCAGTTATGGGTTAAATAACAGTACAGATTGGGTTCTATAGCCTTGGTCGGCAACCAGTCTACCACAGAAAGCAATGGCAACCTACTGCGGGATAATCTTCTGCCCAGTCAGTCATGTCTCTTTCGAGACATGATCACCCAAGCGTGTATCACGTATGACACTTAACTGACTGGTAGTGACTTTATTGGCATTCTCTATCTATCTATCTATCTATCTATCTATATATATATATATATATATGACACACATTTTTGTAATAAAAATTTATCGTAAATAATCAGGCCAGTAGATATAAATATATAATACTGTTTAATTAAAAACGGAATATCTACTTAAATACAATCATCGATCAAAAATAATGTTCAAAAAATTCATTTCAAATTGTCGATTGTTTATAACCAAGTTTCATTAAAATTCGTTAGTTTCCATAACATGTTTACATTTGTTGACATTATGATACATTTCAGAGCAGATGTGGTTGTTGCGATGAATCGAAAATTGTGTTATATAGGCTTGATTAAAACCTCGTTTAGACTGGAGGTCATTCGTTGCCGAGCGGTCTAAGACATTGCCAGATCATATATATATATATATATCGTATTGTAACTAAGTTGTAGGACTCATAGGCTTTTTAACCTTTAGTTCATATATTTACTTTTATAAAGAGTGCTCGATACAAATGTAGAGTGTTTGAAATGAAGATGAAACAGTCCACATAAAGGACTAGCTTCGAAACCCAAAAATTTTTGTGTAGTGATACTATGAATTTATAAACCATTGTAACAACCATTACAGTATATATATATATATATTTACGGGTCTGCCAGTCTCTCCTATATATATATATATATATAGGAGAGACTGGCAGACCCAGAAAGATGGAGAGAATCATCCAAAAGATTTTATTTAATATAAATTATTAATTAGAAAAAATTTAATCAATATAAATTATTAATTAGATAAAATTTAATCAATATAAATTATTAATTAGATAAAATTATTTTCAGTGGTCTGACTAAGACAGCGTAAGTAAATATTTTGGTAGATGCTCTGTGTGAAATTATCTTCAGGATATTCTACAGCCAACAGAAAGTCTGTTCACTCTGGAATTAGTCTGACAAGAATTCACCAGGGGACTGAATGTATTTTCTTCCATGACAAAAACAAGCTTAAAATGAGCTACTTGGGCTGAACCAGCAGGGAAGACAGGTTATTCCAACAAAGCATTAGTTTTTATAATGAGGAGGATGCAAGTTCAATCCCTATGGTGGGTACAAATATTGTCCAGAGAATAGAACTTAACACAATATTTTAAATTATTAAACATTTAAATAAATATACTGTTTAATAAATAAATATACTGTTTAATAAATAAATAAAAACAAAGCATCTACACAAATAATATTTAGGCAATAAATTAAAATATGTCAGATTAATAAATGAAAAATCCATTTTTGAAACAATATATATATATATATATATATATATATATATATATATATATGGATGTGTGTTGTGGTGCAGTGGATATCGACTCGGAACGACAAATTGGGGAGCCGAGTTCAAATTCCAGTTTAATTCCTTGCATTCACTTGTGCACAAATACCCTTGGGAAAGGTATTAATCTGTCTCTTCCTTCCAGTTATGGGTTAAATAATAGGACAGATTGGGTTCTATAGACTTGGTCGGCAACCAGTCTGTTGCAGAAAGCAATGGCAACCTACTGTGGGATAATCTTCTGCCCAGTCAGTCATGTCTCTTTCAAAATATGATTACTAAAAGCGTGTATCACGTATGGCACTTGACTGTAATATATATATATATATATATATATATATATATATATATATATATACCCAACTTAGTTTTTCATCATAATTAAATTAGATCAGTACACAGTTATATTAAAAGTGTTCAATACATTTATATTGTAGAACTTTTGAATATTTTTCATTTAGAAATGAGTTATTTCCAAAACCTAGGTTTCAACCTTTCAGCCTCTTGAGAACAAGGTGTCCTAAAAGTCAGCTGACAATTGGCAGAAAATATATGCTTGTAAAATAGCAACCAGGGGAAATTTACATGACATCATTTTCTGTTATTCAACCAATAAAATTTCTTAACGATATATTCTCACATACAGAAACATGATTCCATTTTGTAAATAAATATAAAATTTACAAGGTTTTTGAATGGTAATGTGATTTTTGGAACACCCTTGTATATATATATATATATATTTTCCATTTTTAAATGAGTTATTTCGCTACCCAGGTTTCTATCAAGAATGGTGTCTTCAGGCAATTTTTAATAACTATTTTAATTATTAAAATGGAAAATATTCAAAAGTTCTACAATATAATTGTATAGAACACTTTTTAATACAAATGTGTACTGGTCTAACCCTTTTAAGACCAAAAACTAAGTATTAAGCAATCAATATATATATACTAGCAGTATATCCTGGCGTTGCGTGGGTGTAATGAAAGCTTTAAAACTAATCCATGGTCCTAGAGCTCAGACTCATCCTAAAGACTATTTGTGTGAAGTTTGGTGAGAATCGGATAAAAATTGTGGATTTGTATAAAGGACATACAGACAGATAAAAAGACACACACACAAACATCCTGCCTGATATATATATATATATTATCGATTTTCTGCACTATTGTAAGAACTGCAACCTTGAAACTTTTGAATATCGTTTCTTATGTCTTTGTCTATGAGTGTATCAAATTTGATTAAAATCGGACCACTCCTTCTATAATCCGATTTTTTCGATTATTGATTTTCGATATTTATCAGGAGTACCTTGACACAAAACCTAGCTAAGAACACTCGCAGACGCTTATAGTACAACTGTGTAAATTTTCAAGAAAATCGGTTCAGCCATTTCGGAGTCTATAGGTAACAGACACACACACACACACAGACATACACACATACACACAGACAAAGTTCCATTTATAAATAAGTTTATATATATATATATATATATATATATATATATATATTAGAAGTAGAACAAACTAATGGGTTAGCAATCCACTATTAGTAGTGATTTTCTTTTTTAAGAATGCTCAATACTTAGTAGAGCATTATATATAGGTAATTGAGACAAACCCTTTAAAATTTCCCCCTACCCTTAATTGTCTGGTATTGTAATGATTGTCTTGTTTTTAAATTTCTATATATAATGTTTCCCAATAGAAAAAACATTTCACTGCCTGACAAGGTGCTAACAAGTAAGAACCAAAACACAATGACTCTTGTGTTGCAGTAAACTATGTTTTTATTATAAACACTTATAATAAAAATATTACTCTATGAATTAAAATTAAATATGGATCAGAAGCAAACAGAATGATATGATAATGAACAAATAGAAAACATTAATCAATCTAACATGTTTGACTTTTATTAAAGCTGAAACATTAATTTTTTTCTCCTTATTATATCTCTCATTGTCTTGAACATGGTGGTAAAGACCTTAGTATTGGGAATAACTGTTGTATCCTTTAAAAAGGTTACAAACGGACAAGGTGGTACTCGAGTGAAAGAGCAGCAACATGTGCATAGATGAAAGAGAGGTTCATTGTAATAAGAATACACTATGGCAAGACAGGGAATCTGGTGGCAGACTAGTAATTGGCAAAGAAAGTCACAGGTGTCTTATGCATTCACTATATGGCTACTATTATAGTCAGTTCACATAAGCGATAGAAAATGTGGAACATTCCATTACAACAATAACTAATTTATTCACAATTTTTGTAGAAAGAGTGTTAGAGGGTAGGATTATGAATTTTGTGTTGTTGTTGGAAGTGCTAATGGTGATCTTTAGTTTACTGGATTTGTGGACTTTGTAAGCTCATTTTCTAGCAGTGAGGATGAAAATCCACAAAAAATCTAAACACCACCAATAACACTTCTAAATGATACTAACATTTGTTCAATAAGTAGAATGCATGTAAAACCTGATTAACTAATGAAAATCAGACTACAAAAAAAATAAATATACTTAATTTCTTTCTTATTTTTTTCTCCATATCTTATTCTCTGACAAAACTTTTAATAAGAGTGGAACATGTTAGACTGATAAATGTTTCCTATTTTTTCTTTATCTTATCTTATATATATATGCGATTTTACCTTTTATCTTCAGAGGAACACAGGCTATCTCCCAGAAGTCATCTGGCTGACCTGCATTTGCTTACCCTCTCACCTTCTCTTTTCTCCTCTTCCTCAAAACTGTTTGGCAACAACAAAAATAACTTTATAAGTATATCTAACACGACTAACATCAAATAGACTTTTTCTTCAAAACACTTCTTCTTAACTTCAAGAAACTGAATTCTTAACAAATATTATTACACAGCAAAAACCTTCTGATGACTACATAACTTGATGTAATAAATTAATAAATATCTTTTTCAGTTGTTACAAAAAGAAAAGAGAATTTTGTCCTTTAAAATATTTTAATTTTAATCTCTGTAGATAAACTATAAGCATGATTTCATCTTCAAATGTGGGGAGCATTGGCTATGCTTGTGAAGTGACCTTGTAACAGACATGGCTGATCATCCCTATAAAAGTATGGGTTTTATAAAAGTTGGTGATATAATAAATTGTCATGTGTTTATTGATGATAAAATATTTATCAGGATTCCTTCTATGATTAGTTGATGTAATAAATTATTTTCTTTTCAAATTAGGTTGGTATTTATTAAATTGAGGTTACAGTGTTATTTCTGTGTGCTATGAGCAAGTTCCTTAAAGAACAAATACTCATGGGCTCTATTAACCAATGAAAATAAAGAATTGAAAATACTAGGATTTTATTTTTTTGTCCATATTTCATTTTCTGATGAAGCTTGAATAAAGGGAAATGTTAAATTTATAAATGTTTTTTATTTAGTATTTGTCTATATTTCTGAGATGAGGTAGTATTTACATTATTCAGACTATTGTCCTCATCTTTCTTGCCATTTGTACAATGTTTCGGTCGTTGTACACTCCGGCCTTCTTCAGGTGCTAGGAATTTCAAACCGAACCCTTTATTACAATCACTGAGGTATATCACCTTCATTCCTTGCATAAAGCCTCAATTGAAAATCATGAGTTATCTCCCTCTAACCCTGCTAGTTACTTGTTCACCACTGCTGTAGCCTGGTATTGAACTCACAACTCTAAGAGTCAAGTCAGGAACTAACCAATGTCTATCTCCACTGTGCTATGTTCCTTTTCCTCATGTCATTTCTCCCCCCACCCCTTTCCTTTCTTTTTCCCCCTTTCTCCTTCCTTTTTCCTTTCATTTCCCCTTTTTTCCTTTCTGCTTTTTTTTTTTCATTGTAATAAAGGGTTTGGTTCAAAATTCCTTGCACCTGAAGAAGGCTGGAGTGTACAATTACCGAAACCTCATACAAATGACAACAAAGAGGAAGACAATAGCCTGAATAATGTAAATACTGTTCTATTTGTTTCTTATTCTGTCAGATTTTAATATTTGATCTGAATTCCTATATAATTATACTAAAATAATATTTATTTAATATTTTTCTTCTTCAAGTATTTTTATGAAAAGTTTCTTTTTATTCTGTTTATATGCATTGTGGTGCAATAGATATCAACTCGGAATAAGAAATCAGAGAGCTGAGTTTGAATTCCAGTTGAATTTGTTGCATTCATATACATGCAAATAGCCTTGAGAAAGGCATCTCTTCTCCCTCCATCTATGGGTTGAATAGAAGGACAGATTTAATTCTATAGCCTTGGTTGGCAACCAGTCTACTGCAGGAGGAAATGGCAACCTCCTGTGAGAAAACCTTCTGCCTAGTGGATCGAGAAAGTCATGCTCGCCCAAATGTGTATTATGTAAGACACTTAACTAACTGACTGTGTAAACATCAGTTGAGATCTTCTCTGAACACTTTTTCCAATCTTTACTCCAATCTTGAAAATATTTTATAATTTGAGAAAATTAAATATTCTTAAACTTAATTTTCATTAATTTTTATTTGAAAAGATATATGACAAAATTAATTAAAATTTAATTCAGAAATTTAAAAGTACTGTTTGTTGATAGTATTTTTTTATTTCTTTGTGTGTTTGTGTTTTTACTATTGAACAATCTAAATTTTAAATGAATTCAAAAAGGCATATTTTGACTATGGAATGAAACTGTGAAGGGAGTAAAAAAAAAATTCTATTTGAAAGAAAAGTAGGGGAAAAACGTTAAAAATATTTACATAATATAGAGTAGTCTCCCTTGAATTGTAAAATCTTTAAAAGAATTATAATTAATTATTTTATTCTATTTACTTATTCTTCTTATCACTTGAAATTGGACAGCAGATCCCAGGTGCACTAAAAACAAAACACTTAGCACTGAATAAAGAAAAGCAATGACATTTAACCTACTGTGGGAAAATCTCCTGCCCAGTCAGTCATGTTTTTTTTCGAGATATGATCACCCAAGCACGTATCACATATGACACTTACTTAACGGAATGATATTTTTAAAAAATATGTTTAAAATTGTTAGCATGTGATAGCATTCATTTTGTGCAGGGCAAAAAGATATAAATTTATCTAATCAATTTATAATTCATCATATACCTTTTTTTTGAGTAGTTCTGTTTTTTTCTTTTCATTTTTCCTTTCTCGCTTCTTTTTCCCTGATCTCCTTTTTCCCCCTTTCTGCTTCTTTTTTACTCCTTCTTCTTCTTCTTTTTCCCTCTTTCTCCTCTCTTTTTACCCTTTCTTTTTCCCCTTCCTTCTTCCGTTTTTCCACTTTCTCCTTCCTTTTCTCCATCTCATTCCTTTTCCCCTCTTGTCCTCTCTTTTTGTCCCTTTCTCCTTCATTTCACCTTTCATTTTTCCCCTTTTATCTGCTTTCTTTTTTCTTATTTCTTCTTTCTTTTTCTTTTTCCTTGGTCTTTTTTCTTTTTCTTCCTATTTTTATTATAGAAATGGCAAACCTTGATAGGAAAATCAAATTTACTAATGAATAATAATTTATTTTCACCTGATCTTACTGATAAGTACTTGGTAATACCTTTGAATATTCTTGTTAAAAGTGAACTCTTATAGCCTTTTACCACTTCCCCAAATATCTCTCTGACATTTTCAAGCATCAGTCAATTGAGTGCCATACATGATACACGCTTGGGCGATCATGTCTCTTTCGAGACATGACTGACTGGGCAGAAGATTATGCCACAGTAGGTTGCCATTGCTTTCAAGCATACTGCATCTAAAATGATTTTCTCTTGATAACAAAAGGATATTTTGTAGTATAAGGGATACAACATGTGAATACTTGTTGAAGTTTTCAAATACAAAGACCCACATCAAAAAGTCCATCATTAGATGTCAGAGGGTGAGGAAATTAATAGTCTGACAGAAGTTCAGGTCTGATTGTTAAATAATTTATTTTCAAAATTAAAATTATTGTTGTCTGTTTGCACAATCTGATGCCAAATGGTATTGAAAAGAAAAGAGGAGCTTTTGAAAAACTAGTTGATTATAGCTGTAAAAATGAGAAATCCCAACCAAATCTAAATTCTTGTGCCAAAGAAAAAAAACCTCGTTAGAAGGAATAGAAAGAGAAAAAAAAAACACATGCTTCTCTGCTTGAGGTCAAAGTAGGCACAAATAACAAAATAAGATTCAACCACTGCGTAAAATTTTAAAGGAAAAACATTTATTACATAAGTAAAGACAAAAAAGGTACAAATACAAAATGTTCAGAAATATTTCCTTTTTTTTATAATTGTTTCACCCCAAGCAAGTCAGTACTGGCACCGGTGCACAGGGGGTTACAATGAGAGAAGGAAGACAGAAAAGAAAACAGTACAGGTGATTTTGTAGAATGGGTAAGAGAGAAGAGTGAGTCACGGAGATAGAAGATGGCAACTAACATTACATTTAAACATTTGGAAATTGTAGCTATCAGAGGGGCAAGCATGGGGAAGGGAGTTCCACAGGTGGAAAGTGCAAGGAAAGAAACTGCTGGAGTAGAATTGATGGTTACATTTGTCCATTTTGACAGTAAAAGGGTGGGACCTAGTTGCCAATCTAGTTGCACAAGTAAATTCATAAGGGTGGGGCACCAGAGAATAAAGTTTGTCAAAGCAGAAGCTGTGAAAATACTTGTAGAAAAAACAGAGAGAAGCCAAATTCCATCAATGAGCAAGTGGTTGAAGGCAAGCAGCCAGATCAAGACCAATTACATTGCAGATCCTCCTCTGAATTTTGTCAAGAACACCCAAATGAATAGCAGAAGCACCTGAACAGATATGACAACAGTACTCAATGCATGGATGAATGGTAGATTTATAAATGTGCAAGATGATTTCTAATGTGAAAAACTTCCTGTCCAGAACAGCAACCCAACCTTCTTAGCAGTGGATTGGCTATTGATTCAATGTATTCATTCCCCTTGAGGTTGGCTGAGAGTCTCGGGGAACCTAGTGCGATCCATATTAATGAAAGGTAGGAGAGGTTCTCTGTAGTGGTTAAAGAAGAGCAGCTTTGTTTTGGAAGCATTAAAATTTACAAGTCATTTCTTACCCCAATCCATCACAGATTGAAGGTGCTTCCCAAGAGCAGAAGCGATATCTACTTTGTCAGATTTCATATTGATACAATAGTAGATGGTGGTGTCATCTGTATAGATGCCAACTTGGAAACTGATTAGAACAGGAAGGTCATTGATAAATATCAAGAAGAGTGTAGGACCTAGGATAGAGCCTTGAGAGACACCTGTGTTCACATATATGATATATGTACACAGTGACGACCATTAGCACATCAGCAGTAGACCTGGTGAAGTGGAAGCCATACTGTTTTTCAGAAAATAATTTGTTGGATGTGAGATGCTGAATCATTTCAGCATTGATAATAGCCTTGAACACTTTACCAAAAAGCAGTAAGAGGCTGATAGTTTGATAGAAGAGTTGGGGGGCTCTCCAGAGTTTTAAATACAGGAACTGAAGAGGAGGACTTCCAGCAAGCAGGGAAGCAAGAAGCAGCAAGGCAATAGTTATATCATTTGGAGA
This sequence comes from Ascarosepion bandense, assembly GCA_037127315.1. Classification (NCBI taxonomy): domain Eukaryota; kingdom Metazoa; phylum Mollusca; class Cephalopoda; order Sepiida; family Sepiidae; genus Ascarosepion; species Ascarosepion bandense. The sequence continues at coordinate 1,330,146 of JBBBDQ010000166.1, read as the reverse complement.
GGACAGAAGAGAGTTCAGGGGCACATTTCTTAAGGATGATGAATGGAATACTGTCACATCCACTTACTTTATGGGAGTCAAGCTTATAAATAATGTTAGAGATCAGAGAGGAGGTAATTGCTCAAATATTCTGTCTATAGTTTACTCAGCATCCTTCTGTAGAAAAAATCTGTGTTGCTTCAAGATTTCATTTGTGAGAAAATTATTCAGCATATAGGAAAACTGATATTCTATTAGGACCTTGAATAAGTTCTCACTGTTTTCCAACAGATGGCATTCTCAGAACTATATGTGTGCAATTTCAGATAGTAACACATCTCTTAGAAAGTACTATAAGCAAGCTTGAAATTCAGTGTATGTCATTTCACTGAAGTGTAAACAACTTAGTTTTTTGTAGTGTGAAACATGCCAGATTTCATCCCAAAGAAAGTATATTTGTGGGGAATTTTACTGCATTACTTTATACAAAAGAAATCTGTTGCTGAAGCACAGAGAATTCTTGTTGAAACTTAAAGCAACCATGCTCTGTTAGAAACAACATGCAGAGATTGGTTTAGACACTTTAAAAATAATGATTTTGATGTTGAAGATAAAGAATGCTCTGGCACACTGAGGAAAGTTTGATGATGAAGAATTGGAGGCATTACTTCATGAAGACTCATGTCAGGTGCAAGCTGAATTTGCAGAATCATTTGGAGTTGATCACACAACAGTTTATAAATGTTTGAAAGCTTAGGAGTTATTCAAAAGCAAGGACATTGGGTGCTGTACAAGTTGAAGCCAAGCGACGTCAAACAGCGTCTTGTCACATGTGAACAGCTCCTTCAACAGCAGAAAAGAAAAGGTATTTTGCATTGTATTGTGACTGGCGATGAAAAATGGATACACTATGATAACTCTAAGTGTAGAAGATTGTGGGGTTAAGCCCAACCATGCATCAACATCAGTGACAAAGCTGAATATCCATAGTTTGAAGCTTCTAATTTGCATTTAGTGGGATTGTAGAATCACTTCTACATGCATGTACATACTTATATACATATTGCTATGTATGCACGTACACACACATGCATGTACATACTCTTACATTAGTACCGCATGTGAAACGTCTTTTTTCCTGCGCTTTATTCAGAAATATATAAGCTGATGTTCATACGTGCTTAGGCTAGTTGTATCCTGTTTTTCGGAGCTAACAGTCCGAATGCCGTTAATTCCTTTCCAACTCACATACTGCACTAATTGCGTTTAGCATTTAGTTACACCAAGAATATATCTCACTCTTACAAGCATACTTCACTACATGTATAATTATATTCAACTACTGATTAGTACAAACATCATATTTCCTTTTTTCAGGAACTCTTCCAGTATAAACATTGATACATTTTCTTCAACATCCAAGAGTAGAACTTTCTCCACTATATCTTGCATGCACAAATTAATCAATCCTGTAACCATGTTTAATACATTGTTGTTATTCTTGTTACATTGTGCTCTGAGTTATTTTTATTATAAATGTAGTGGATTGGACAACCAATCTACTTTATAATGGTGACTCCACTTTCAAATTACTACCGCCATGTTCGAGCTACAACAAATGCTAACCACGTTGTCCAGTCCACAACAGGATCAGCTGGGTGTAGTTTATTATGAGCTGCTCAAACTGACCAAAAACATCACGGGAGATAGCTATTGGCTACAATTGACATGTCTGAGTCAAATATTGAAGAAAAAAACGGCTGCTATATGAGCAGAGACACAACATGATTTTTGCTACATGACAACGCTAGGCCACATGTTGCAAAACGGGTGAAAACCTACATGGAAATGCTTAAATGGCAAGTCCTACCCCGCCCACCGTATTCACCTGACATTGCACCGTCCGATTATCACTGGTTCCGATTAATAGCACATGGCCTGGCTAAGCAGCATTTTTATTCTTATGGAGATGCAAAAAAATGGGTCGACTCGTGGTTAGCCTCAAAAGACGTATCGTTTTTCCGACGTGGAATTCAAATGCTGCTAGAGAAAGATGGGAAAAAGTAGTGGTTAGCGAGGGACAATATACTTTCAGTGACACGTTTCTGACTAATTTTTGTAAATAAAACATTACTTTTCATGAAAAATCAGTGAGAAATGATTGAAAACAGCAACTAATAATTTTGTTGTAATAATTAAATAATTATTACAACAAAAACAGCGAGAACAACCATGATTTATTTTTATTTTGGTTGTTTTTTTTTTGTTTTTATGTTGTCCACGATTTTTTTCACTGTTTCTCTTTTTTTTATCAATGAATTTGACACCCAAATAAAAACGACGGAGAAGTCAAAGAATCACGGGTTTCGTAAAGAGATAAAAAAATTATTTTCTTATCGATCAGCAATGTAAAATTGAATTAATCATTAACCACGTGGTATTGTCTAATTTACGAAACTGAGAACAAACACTTAAAAATACTTTCATGTACTTTTGATTTTTTTAGACTTTAAAAATGTAATCTTATTTCTATGTTTATCTTAAACAAATAACAATGCATTTTAATAATTATTTTCCTTATTATTTCGAAATATATTTAGGATCTTATGTCGGAAGTATGGCTTAGAATACTCGTGTATCTCAGCAATTATATATTTGCGTGATTTATCAGTGTGCTTTTTTAATTGTCTGTGATATATAAAAAAAAGGTAAGTATTTAATTTCACCTACTTTAATGCTTTCACTGATTAATTCCTAAGGTGTACATTTTAATTAAGCTATGAATAAATACTTGATTAAAAATAAAGTCAGTGTATGTTTGCGACTGGTAAGAAAATAAGTTTAGAGAACAAGATTTGTTTTTTTTAGCCCGTCTCTATAGATTATTTTTTGTGTAAATTGTAATTTTAACATTAAAAACGTCAATACTTCTTATTTTATGTCAAATGTAATAAAAGGCTGTGAAAAAAAATCGATTTTTACAACAAAAACATTTCTTTAAGTTTTTTCCAAAAAAAAAAAAAATGCCTAACTTTATTTTTTAAGAAAAACAAATGTACTTTTTACTTTAAGTTTTAATTAAATTTGTAATATTTGATGGAAAGATATTTAAAATAATATGAAACTTAAAACTTTCTCAAATTCAATGTTCATCAATAGAGTTTTTCACTCAGTTAAATTGTTGCCAAAAGTTGTGCAATAGTTGTTTCTCAAATTTGGAGTCGCGACTCCCCGCAACTCTAAGATTTTTTTTACGTAAATGAAATTTATTGGGGGGATTACAAAAGCGTTTTATTTTTGTCTTCTTTCTCTCTTTTTAATACAAAAATGTTGTATTTGTTGTGACAATAAAAGCCAAATACCTGAATGCACTAAAAAAACAGGATTTGTAATTTTTTTTTTTAAATCATAAAGATTTAAAAACAAATAGTCGATCAGTATATTTGTAGAGAATAACGATTTTAAGTTGAACGTAATTTGTTGATGACACTTTTTAAAAAATACCTTTTTTTTTAAGTTCACTATTTGTTCAGGAGGAGACCAGTTTAGTTAAAGAAATTATTCGTATTAAAATAAAAGGCTGAGACCGTGGATTCTGGCATGAAGACACCTACTTGACACCCGAAGATGAAAAGTGTTGTTAAAAACTAAAAAAATTAAAAGCTTTTCTTCTTTACTTTGTGTTTTTGTCTCATCTTATTTAAATAGTATCGTAAAGCAGTACTGTAAAATATTATTTAAAGTCTTTTCTTAGGCTCCACTCCAGTTACGCATAAAAAAGTTATTAATATTGCTGTTACTAATTTGGATAAAAAAATAAAATAAATAGAAAATACCTCGAAGTCTTTACCTTAAAAATCGCTAAATTTAATTAGGAAAGGAAAAAAAATTGCATGTAAAGACTTGAACTTTAACTTGTCTTTCTTTTTCCAAACATTCATTTTTCTCGGGAATAACTTAAAAAGCCTTAAGTTATCGCCGAGAAAAATGAATTTGTATTCGAAGTTGAACTTTTTTTAGAGGATGACAATTTGAGTTAACGTTTCAAAATATTTTCACAAACAATTTTTTCAAATTTTTTTTTTTTTACTTCCCTTTTTCGGAAAAAGGCATTTAGGTTCTTGTTTGTATCAAGCATAAGTAACTAAATAAAAATATATAACGTTCGAAATGTAATTTTATATTTCCCCTAAGTAAATTTAAATAATTAATTTCAACTCTAATTTTCCAAAACAGTGTTACCTCGTCAAAGAAAGAAACGTGTGCGTTTTTCGGCACTACTTGTCAACAACTCAACATCGAAGATTTTTTTTTGTTGTTGTTTATTTGATTGGTGTAAAAAAAAGTATCTCCACTAAAAATCGCTGGAAAAAAAAAACACAGCATAGTATGAATAAAAAAGCCCCAAACTTTAAAAAAAAACGAACTTTTCCCATCAACAAAATGTTTGATAATGTGGAAGGATCAACAAAATATTTTTTTTAATTATTTTTTAAAATATTTTAATCCCTTCTCTAACACGTTCGAAATTTTGGTAAAAAATCTGGTTTTGATTTTAGTCAGCGTGTAACCAAATCATTTACGAGAGTTTACTGTGGAAAATGTAATATTAACTCAGATTTTTCCCTGTGACAAACGCATTTAATTTGAAAATTCTTGCAAAAATCAAATAATTGTCGGATTTTAATGAAACTTTCAGAGCTTATTCACAAAAATGAATAAAATTATTTTGGAAATTATTATTTTTTAAAGATTTTCATAAAAATATATATTTTTTTTTACATCTGTTATCCCTTCCATATAAAAAAAATTAAATTTTCATAAAAGTTTAAGAAATTAAATTTTGTTGGAAAATTGGTTTTTAATTCAAACGCAGGATTCATTGGGGAATGTAAATCATCTATTATTTTTTAAAAATTTTACCTCTATTTCCGAAAATCTGAGTGACCCAATAGAATTCAATATAACTATGACGTTATTTAATTTTAATAAGCATTTGAGATGGAATTTTATTCCCTAAACTTGTGTGTGTGTAGAGAGAGAGGAGGAGGAGCATATTGGTACACAGGTGAGTTGTATGGGATGCAAATGCAATCAACCAAATAAAGAATACAGAGATCTGTCCTGTATATTCCTAATACCTATGAAATTGAATGTTAATCCCAAGAATTATCTTAGGGGCCATAGATACTGGAATGAGATGGAAACCATCACAAAAAATGCAAGGGATAAGGCGACAGCTCTCATCTGAACAAGATGTGTCAATCACTAATATATATATATAATTACAAGTAAAAGGTTTGTCATTTAGCTGATTGATGTTACCTTCAGCATCCTGACTTCAGAGTTTCATAGACAGATCCTTCTGTTAACTCATAACTATGTCCAGTGGGTATCTGCAATTGAGATATATATACACACACATACATACATAAAGGAAAACTCAATGCATCATTTAAAGTAGTTATAAACTAAAATTTATTTCGATGGGTAAGTTTTTAGTACCTACCTTATCAGACTGCAAATTACTGCTGGTTTAATTTTATCAGAACATTTGAAAAACAGGAAGCATAACCTAGAAAATAATTTTTTGGGGTGTTAAAAAGTTAGTCATAAATGGTAGAGGAGTGAGAAGTAATCGGTCAAGTGTAGTGATTGGCATGACGTGTCACCACAAAGTTAAGATAAACACACACACACACACACGTGTGTGTGTGTATACACATGGAGATTGCCTCTTCTCCACGGAATACAACCATCTCTTCTTACTCATAAAATTAAGATTTGTTTGATCAGTAAGAATAAAAGGATCTTAAAATGATGAAGGATAAAAAATGATTAAAAAAAAGCCTATTCTTCCTATTAAGTAGTAAAACACTTACAGTAAAAAGAATATTAAAAGGAATTTTTTTTTTTTTTTTTAATCATTTCACCCCGAGCAAGGTGGAAACGCCACTGATGTGCAGGGGGCTACATAAATGTAAAAGGATTAATTAGAAAAGAGTGAGGAGTACAAACTAGTTAGAAAGGAACAATAGAAAGCTGAGAAAGCAGGTGCGATGACAGATACATAGCTGGAGAGAAAGGGAAGGTTATACGGGGGTGGGGAGAGAGCTAGAGTCCAGTGGTTAGTAGATGAGTATTGACTTTGCATTTAAATTTCTGGAGGTTGTAGCCATCAGGAAAGCAAGAATACGGGAGCGAGTTCCACACGCGGGAAGTGTGAGAGAAGAAGCTGCAGGAGTAGAATTGTCGTCTGCATTTGGCTAACCTGACTGTGAATGGGTGGGACCCAGTTGCCAGTCTGGTTGCATGAGTAAACACCTGTTGAGGAGGCATCAGTGACTTAAGTTCGTCTGAGCAGAAGCCATGAAAGTATTTATAGAACAGATAAAGGGAGGCCACATTTCGACGATGGGGAAGTGGCTGCAGTCGAGCCGCCAGATCAGTACCTATCACATTAAAGACTCTCCTTTGGAGCCTGTCAAGAACACTGAGGAGAACGGCAGGGGCACCAGACCATAAATAGCAGCAGTACTCCATGCACGGACGGATGTTTGACTTGTATATATGCAGGATGGATTCAGGTGGAAAAAACATCCTGGATCGACATAGTGACCCAACCTTCTTAGCAGTAGATTTTGCTATGGATTCAATATAGTGGTTCCATTTAAGGTCTGAGGACAGGGTAAGTTCGAGGAGGCATAGTGTATTGCTCTCCGGGAGAAGAAAACTAGTAAAATAATAAAATGAATGACACCCGGTTAAGAAAGCTTTAAAACAAAATACAGCCAGTTCACATTTATGATCGTGACTGCAACCTACAGTGCATTGCGATGTTCATGTGCGAGCAAGTGGCTCTTTAACTCTGCTGCACTCTTACAAGTTTTGTTATATAAATAACAAATAAATGGTGTAATGAGAATTTTGAAGGTTTTGTTTTGAAGAAGTCTGTTAGTGTGCCTCTTTAGACCAGCTGATGATTTACAGATTTTGTTGCAAAACTGACACAGGACACTTGTTGGTCTGGGAGGAAGGCATTCAATCTGAGAAGCATGTTCTATATTATTGTGGTATTGGTATCTCATGTGACTGGTTAAACCAGCTTTGAACAAACAAATTCTGCTGAAAAAATTACATTTATGCTGTGAAACTAGAGGCAACAGCTTAGCATCACCTTTCCTTAAGGCTCGTCCCACTTTTGCATGCTCAAACCGGTTCTCTTCAAAACTGTTACAACCATCATAAACACGTTTCCGCCAGTTAGATCTTTCACCTGCTTTTCTTAATTGTTTGTACTTATCCCAAGATTTTTAAGGTTGTTTTTAATGACATCTTTGAAACATTGTTTTGGTTTGTATGGATGACATATGCAACCTGTTAACTCACCATAGAACAATTTTGGGTGGTGGTCATCCTCTATCCTCAGGATGTGACCAGGTCAGCGCATCTGGTTATATGTTAGTATCTTTTAAAAAAACAAGGTATGGGCAGGAATATTTCCTTGTTTTACACCGTTATCAATTGTAAAAGACTGTGATAAAATACCATTGAAATTCAAATTACTCTTCATGTTATCTAAATCACAAAACTTTTGGACAAAGTCAGAATCAACAAAAACCTGTTAGTGAGGAATCTGATGTTGTATGCATTTTTTCTGCAACTGACATGCTGAGAAAATCCTGTCTATGGTGCCATGACTTGCTCGGAATCCATTTTCAAGATTATCAAGGGACAAATGTACTTTATAAGACGGCTCAACAATAACTTTACAAATACTTTACCAATAGCTTCTATTAAGCTGATTCCTCTATAATCACTACATACAGATTTACAGCCCTTCTCTTTATAAGGAGATATAATGATTGTGTCAATCCAATCTTTATGAATGTTAGGTAGACTTACCTAACCACACATCTACAATAAGCTTATGAATAACTCTATGCATGTAAGCACCCCCACAACACAAAACTTTTACAAGTATGCCATCCAGACCAGATGCCTTTCCAGTTTTAACTTGCTTTAAAGCCTTTTGGACTTCATCCGCAGATGGAAGGTCTAACATCTCTTCAATGAAATCATTCTCTGGGAGACTGTTAATAACACTCATCAACAATGGATGGGTTGTAGAACAAGTCAGTAAAATATTCATTCCATTTTTTCATATCTTCTGTATTTTTTAAAATACTATATCCATCTTTGGATTTCAAAGGCACCATAGAGGAAGATTTACAACCAAAATGCCTTTCTTATCAAGTGATATAATAATTTTGAGTCTTTCTGATCAAAAGCTGTTTGAATTTGGCTGAAAATTTTACACCACCATTCAGTCTTTATTTGACAAATATTATGTTGCAAAACAGATTTTGCATTTTTAAAAGATTGCAACTAGGATGAATTACCTTTGTCAGATGCACTAAGATACTTCTGGCTAGTTTCATTTTGTCTTTTTACCAGTTCGGTGATTGCATCACTTTTGTCAAACCAGTCCAGATATTTGTTTCCTCAATAATAATATTTGGACACTGGTATTATAAACTGTTTCGTTAAACTGATTCCATGTACCATCAAATACAGAATTCTCAAAAGAATTCTGTAAATCTTCACACAAATTTGGATCGCATAACTTAGAAACATTCATAAGCTTTGGTACAGAAACCTCATTTGCTCTCAATTTTATTGAATACGTAATTTTAATTTTCCTCTATCATATGATCACGACCACACTCAGCCCCATGCATTACTCTGACATTACAAACATTTTGCAGGTCAAGTTTATGACAAATAACATAGTCAAGAATATGATCATGTTTTGTGACTTTATGAACCAATCTGTGTTGAAAGAAAGTATTGTCGATTTCAAATTCAAATTCAGTACATAACTGATGATGAAAACTGTTGCTGTTCATTTTATCAAGTCCATATTTGCCAAAAGCATCCCAGGTGTTACTATCTTTACCTGCCCTGGCATTAAAATCATCAAGAAAGACAATCTTATCAGTCGTTGGAATTTTTGCCGATATATTTCTGAGATCTTGAGAGAAAAGCATCACAGTTTCTTGATTATTTATTAGAGTGGACGCAAAGACAGATGACATCATAAAACACTTATGAGGCTGCTCCAGTTACTTTGTTAAATCAGATCTGGTAGCAAATACAGCACCTGCCTCATGCTTTATATATCCTCAGTTTTTTCTTTCCAGAAGAAAGTGGTCCTGGGTATGATCGTAAACTGCATCTGGCAGCAAGGCCTCTGATTATGAGGTTGTGAGGAGCATGGAACCACCTCTTAATTGCTGTTGTTCCCAGGTCCACCCTGACCTGGAGTGGTAGCACCTGTTAGGGTCCCAGCTATAGGCAAATAGTTAACTGGGGTCAAAACACTATGAAAGTATAAAAATAGAATTTTATAGAAAAATATATATTTTTTTTAACTAAAAATATTTCCAAGAATACATTTTTGAAGGAAAAAATTATTACCAGCAATACATTCTTGAATACAAAAAAAAAAAATTCATCAAAATCTGACTAAATCTACCTTCTCACTATAACCAAACATTAAAAAAAAATACCTTAAAACACTACCTTTTTTTGGCATTGAATAATCCACAGAGGTTGATATGCCATGAAACAAAATTCAAACTAAATCTATATCAAAGTTGTCATTTTTTCTCTTTTTCTTTTTTAGTCTTTATCCAGCTTTTTCCATGTCTCTCTATACCTGCATCTCCTGCCGTGTGGCTTTTGCCACACCAGAGCTGCAAAAAGCCCACCACAAGACTGACTGGCATCGGTATAACCTAAAACGCAAAGTAGCAGAGCTTCCACCGGTAACAGCTGTTGACTTTCAACGACGTGTCTTGGAGAGAAAAGCACAGGTACAAGAATTTACTTTTCTGATTTTGTTAGAACTTAATTTGCATTTAAAGTAATTAAAATCCTCCATCTCGTCAGGATTTGTGATGGAACCTTGTCATGTGGAAGGACCTGGGTAACTTTTTTTTTATTTTGTTTATTGTTAGTCTTTATAGTAGTATGAATGAAAAAAATATATACTGTATTTCACAACTTAGAAAATGTTCCGATGCATTAGATGCCTTACCCCAGGATTTTGAAAGAAGAAAATAAAATAAGTTTTTTTCATTGTTCTTTGTAGCCTTCCTCACTATCCCCAATTTTACTCACTGAAGAGCATATTTCAGCATGAAAACCTAATTATGTCAAATTGATCACTGACAAAAGTATCAAATTTATGGTATTTAGAAAGTAATAATTAAAAGTTTTTTTTTTAATCATATCACCCCGAGCAAGGCGGTAACGCCACTGATGTGCAGGGGGCTATGTAATAGTGAGAAGATTTAAAAAGAGAAAGCCGGAAACCACATCCTAAACAGGGAACAAGGGATGAGCCTCTTAACCTGTTCAATAGATGTGGGTGGAGTGTGAACCTGGCGATAGATAGATCTATAATTCTTATTGTGGTTTTAGAAGATATTTTACAGGAAAAAAGTCTTCTGAATTGCAAAATATGGTAAGATTTTTTTTAAATCGAAAAAAAAGTGAATTTGATTATTTTGTGCATTTAATATACCATGTCAACAAAAATTTGTTAACCTTTAATATCTAAACTTATTTATAAATGGAACTTTGTGTGTGTCCGTTACCTATAGACTCCAAAATGGCTGAACCGATTTTTTTGAAAATTTACACAGTTGTACTATAAGCGTCTGCAAGTGTTCTTAGCTAGGTTTTGTGTTGAGGTACCCCCGGTAAATATCGAAAAAATTGAGTTATAGAAGGATACACTCATAGACAAAGACATAAGAAACAATATTCCGAAGTTTCAAGGTTGCAGTTCTTACAATTGTGCAGAAAATTTGATATCGATACCAGGAAATCAAAATTTGACTTACATCCATTCATTTTTCTTTCAGTCTACGGTTTCGCTTTAACTGGAAACAACTATTGCTTTTTAGTCTTTTGTAACAACGTCCAAAGAGTCTGACCTCCAGGACCATGGATTAGTTTTAAAGCTTTCATTACACTCGAGCAACGCTGGGCTATACTGCCAATTTGTTGCATATTTTATGTCATCTTAACCTTAATTCATGACATTTTCTAAAATAATTATTTTCATTATGTCACTTTTTTCATACAAAATTCTATATGCCATTCACACAGTAGCAAACCAACTCCCACTATTTCTGTGTTCCATTGGTGAGAAGTAATTTTCACTCAGATGGCTTCTTCCTGTGAACCACTGCTCTATGAAACAGACTTTCAAGATAATGTTTCCTCAATCAATACAATCTTAATCTGTTCAAGTCGAGAGTCAATTATTATTTTCCTCTTCTATCCATATAAACTACTCCTTAACTACTCTACCATCATACAAGGCAAAATATACTGTAAAAAAAGGTGATCAAAACCTAAAATAAGTTTATTGTCCAGCATATTGGTCAACATTTACTTACAAATAACACAAATTCTGTTGATTTTATGATACTTATGTGAATATTAATCAATATTCAAAGACCTTTCTAAAGATATACAACCTGATCATATTGGAAGATGTGAAATTGTTAACATATAGTGTCAAATAGCAAAATTGCCATTTTGAATAAGGCCTAACTCAGTAAAACCCTTGTAACTCAGGCCATAGTCAAAAGTCTAACACAAAATTTTGTATATATCTTGCCATAAGGCAGACAAAGTTGTCAAATTAAAAAAAAAATAAAGATAGGCTTTTTGAGCAATTAAAGGTAAAAAATTAATGTCATATATCTTCAGAAAGATCTTTGAATGTTAATTAATATTCATATTGGAACTGTGATCATAAAATCAAGAGAATTTATGTTTGTGGTTAAATGTTCATCAGTTAGGAAAATAACTTTCTTTTTGGTTTTGTTTACATTTTTATCATACAATTAGATTTTTATATGAAAAAGTGACATGATAAAAATGATTATTTAAAATGTCATGAATTAATGTTAACATAATATAAAAGTATGCAACAGATAGTGATGGTTAACAATATTTTTTTACTTATTTATTTTTAAACCAACTGCCAATTTTACCATATTACTATTAAGACTATAGCATAAGTTACTCAAATTTGCTAGAAACCTCTCAGATCAAGATTTTAAGATTGTTTCTATAGAAAGCCTAAATGTCAAATTTGGTTCAAATAAGTGATCATGAGTTTGAACTGTTGAAGTGTTTTAAGAATCATTATCATCATGAATTTTTGAGCCACATTTATTTTAACCAATTAATGCACACTACCTCATTTTTGGAATGATGGATTAAGCAAAAAGTGAAAGATTTATGGACACAAAGTAAGAGTCTAGTTTAGCCTGATACTTAAGTTGTAAATAAAAAATAAAAAAACACTGCAAGTTTTGGAATTTTAATTCATGCTCAAGCGATTCTCCAGAGTACTGCATTGTGGTGCAGTGGATATCAACTCTGAATGAGGAATCTGGGTTCAAAATCCAGTTAAATCCGTTGCGTTCACTTACATGCAAATACCTTTGGGAAAGGTAATTATCTGTCTCTTCTCCCTCCAGCCATGGGTTAAATAGTAGAACAGATTGGGTTCTATAGCCTTGGTTGGCAACCAGTTTACTGCAGAAAGTAATGGCAACTTACTACAGGGAAATCTTTTGCCCAGTCAGTGTATCATGTATAGCACTTGACTGACTGAATATTAGTAACTAAGAAAAATTTGGTAGATGTGATTGATGGACAAATATACCTTTTAGAGTATTATATTAAAATAGATTGATTTGTAGGCTTGTAGTCTCATTTTGGTCTGAATATATAGGCACAATGTTTCGGCCATCATAGTCTGTGGCTTTCTTCAGATGCCTATTTTGTTTGAATAAAATTCTCAATTATTATTTAGACTAAAACCCTCCTCTTTGTTGGTTGTATACTCTTTGCCTGACATATTTGATAATTTTCAGAAAATTTTGATCTAAGGTCTGATGTGAATAGATTTTTATTGCTGTTTATGCTACAATCTGTCTTGTAGCAATTCTTCTTAAACGTCATTCCCATCACTAGGCTTATAGTCATATTGTGTTGCAATGGTTAGTAAGCTGTTTTTGCTAGATCAGTTATAACCAAATTAAAACTTATAAAATTACCATAGCAACTACCTCTTCACCTACAAAAAACTAAAAACTTTTCTGTGGTCCAAAGCAACTTTTTTGTTGAGGTAAGAAAGCTTGTGATTAGTCAAAACTGGTAGGGATGCACAAAAATTACTATATTTCGAGGCCTACTAAAGTTGACCTGTACTTAGCGTTTCAACATGATATTGAAACACCAGCTTCTAAATCGGTAACCACTTTGGAATCCCAGGTGCTGTAGACTTGGATATGCATGTGATGTAATGGATAACAACTTAGAATTGTTAATCGGAGAGCCAAGTTCCAATTCCAGTTGGGTTCTTTACATTCACTTCTGTGCAAATACCTTTGAGAAAAGTATAAATCTGTCTCTTCTCTAAGCTACAAATTAATTAGGAAGATTTGTATCATTAAATCGTTATCTAAAAAAAAATCTTATAATTTAAAAATATTTTCTGATTATAAAAGTCCTGTAAAAGGTTGACAAGATATAGAAAATGCATTGCTTGAATCCTTGTCATTAATTTACTTTTTTTTTAATTTTGTTTTTTATGTAAAGTTGGCAGAAGATGAGAAAAAACAAGAGGCGTATTGTCAGTTGTGTAAAAAACAATTTAGTACCCAAAAGGCATTTGAGAATCATGAACAGTCTAAAAAGCACCGTGAAGCTGCATCAAAAATAACAGAGGATATGGTGGAGAACAACAACCAGAAGAATTTGGCCATGAATGCCACTGTGGCCAAGGCTGACAAATTTGAAGCAGACCAAAAAGAGATAAAGAAAAATTTGGCCAATTTGAAAATTATGAATAAGGAGAGTCTGGAAGCAGAAAAAGAGAAGGCAGTGGGGAAAAAAACTGCTCAACCAAAGCCATCGACATCTAAACAAACTGGTAATGGATCTGTTTTGTTTTTTCTTTTTTTTTCTTTTTCCTTTTTTTTTTCTTCTTTGTCTCACTCTATTTCTGTCTATGGCTTTGTCTCTATCTCAGTCTCCCTCTTTATTTCTCTCCATGTATCTTACTCTATCTCTATATCTTTCACTCTGTCTCTAATTCTATTTCTCTCACTTTACCTTTTACTCTCACTCTGTTTGTCTCTCACACACACACATATATATATATATATATATATATATATATATATATACACTTTGAAAAACAGTAACTACTCTAGCAACTACACATCGTTCATTCAGCAATGGATTAGAACACTCTCAGCTATTGGGCATGTATTATGATAATATACATGCTAAAAAGTCTGCCTTCTACCGAGTGCCCATAGCTCAGAGGTAGAATTGCCAACTGACGCCAATTCAGTTGGGTTTCAATCCTGGGTTAAAAGCAATCAGAGTCTAACTGTACTGATGAGCTGTGATACAGCGAAACAGATCTGTCTGCGGATGACTAATATATATATATATATATATATATATATATATATATATCTCACTCTGTCCTTTTTCTCTTTCTTCTCTCTCTTTTTTTGCTTTCTTTTCTCCTCTCTCTTTACTTTTTTTACACTCTCAATTTTTTTCTCTTTCTTTTTCTATTCAGTTTTTCTCCTTTTAAAGTGTGTAGTCAGCTTCATTTTTTTCTTTTTTTCAATTTTAACTACCAAAGTAATCTGTTAAAGAATTGAAGGGAACCTTTCTAACTTTGTAAGCTGTTGCTTGCTTCAATATTATTGGAACTCTTTTTTTTTGTTTTCTTCTTTCAGAGGATGATTCTGATAGTGATTCATGGGAGAGTGTTGAAGGTGAAGCTTTGGGCATTGAGGAATGTTTGTTCTGTTCATACCAAAGTAAATCTCTGGAGAAAAACATGAAGCACATGACTGTTGAACACAGCTTCTTTGTTCCTGACGCTGAATATCTGGTTGATTTGGAGGGACTCATTTCATATCTTGGTGAGTTGTTAAATAAAAGATAATTAAAAAGCAGGGGGCCATAAATTAATTCTTACTGGAGGAATAAATGAATAAACATTAATTCTTACTGGAGGAATAAATGAATAAACATTAATTCTTACTGGAGGAATAAATGAATAAACATTAATTCTTACTGGAGGAATAAATGAATAAACATTAATTCTTACTGGAGGAATAAATGAATAAACATTAATTCTTACTGGAGGAATAAATGAATAAACATTAATTCTTACTGGAGGAATAAATGAATAAACATTAATTTTTAGTTAGGGGATCAGGCAAAGTAATTTTATCTTTTTGCAAAGAATCTGAGGAAGGGCAAGAGATAACATAACCCATCTTTTTATCTGCTGCTGTTAGTTAATTTTCTCTATCCAAAAATGGTCTGTGGGTATTTAAGACCAGGGTTCTGAAACATGTGGCTAAGAGAGAACCATTTTTGTGAATGATATTTTTCTCAAATGTTAAGTTAATAAAGAATGTGCAGATGGTGTAAAGGAGATTGGCACGGAATGATTAATTGGAGAGCCGAGTTCCAATTCAAGTAGAGTCTGTTACATACTTACATGCAAATACCCTTAAAAAAGGTATGAATCTATCACTTCTCTGTCTAGCTGTGTCCTATAGTTTATTTTGGTGGAAAGGATATTGGTTTGAAATGAGCAGTTGGAGAGCTGGGTTCCAATTCAAGTTGAGTCTTATGTACAATTACATGCAAATACACTTGGGAAAGGTATGAATCTGTCTATTCTACCACCCCCACTTCTTGTTTATCTAATTTTGTGTTTTTTAATGCAGCTATTTACCTTTTTTCTCACTCAACAATGTGAGCTCTTGTGACCGACACAGCTACCTCGTCACCCAGTTGTTGTGACTTGTTAGGGTCCAGAAATAAAGACACAAAGAAGGAATAGTTAAACAAATATATTAAGAAAGAACAGTAGTACAAAACATATACCAAATGAGAAGGTCACCAGCATGACTGTTTGATCCGGCTGTCAGATCTATCTGCTGGAATAGACTTCTACCACAAAGCAGAAACTGCTGCTTATTTATAGTTGGAAGTGTTCATGTGCTCATGGGTAAATTGCCATAAGAGTAGATCTCAGTATGATTTGCATTTTTGCTCTCCCTTAATCCCTGTTCTGCCAATTAATTGCTCTCATTAGATGGGTTATTTGTTCCTCTTGTATTCAATATCTACTGTGAGTTTTAAATTCTCTGAGTCATTTTACCTTTTGTGCCTTAGAAACTTAAATTGTCTCTTTCTGAATGTATTAGTGTTCTTTTCGTTTGTTTTCCTTAAATATTCATCATTTCTCGCGTATCAGTCCAAGGTATTTTCAGCATCCTTTTGTAGAATGATATTTCTGTTAAGTCAAATGTCTTTCTCTGTGAGATTTTTCAACATTCTCTGTTATATAAGAAGATTGATATTACATAATACTTCAACACTCTTTTGTTTCTAAACTGTAGCACTCAACAATTAAACTTTATCATTTCTATTATATGTCCTGAAAGGCAATATTTTTTTCATTTTTCTAAATCGGTGAGATAAATTGTAGTAGGGAGGGGAGGTTCAGATAAAAAAAAGAAAATCCTTATCTGAGGTTGTAATTTCGAGGGTCAGAAATTAGTTTTGCAAGTCTGTGTAAGAAAATACCAGGGCCATAAATCAAAAGAGGTGAAAAATTCACACTGCAATTCATAACTGCCTCTTCATCTACAAAGGATTAAAAACTCCTGTGATTCAAAACCTCATTTGTTTATTTGGATTAAGGAAGGTTGCAATTGCTTATCAGGTGGAGAAGCACAAACAATTACCATATTTTGAGGCCTGCTAAAGTTAGCTCATCCTTAGGGATTCAATGTGATGTTGAAACACCAATTTCTGTACAATCACAAGTTAAACAATGTCAAGCTGGTCAGTAGCTAGGTGGGTGACTGCTTTGAAATAGAAGGTGCTCTAAGTTTGGTTGTGTGGTTTGTGGAATAGATAATGGTTGAAATTGTTAATCTTAAAACAGTTCCAATTCCAGTTGGGTTCTTTATATTCACTTGCAAATACTCTTGGGAAAAGTATGACTCCAGCTCTTCTCCCTCTAGCTATGAGTTAATTAGTAAAACTTGTATTGCTAAATCATTATGATCTCATAAAAAAATGCCTTACAGTCTGAAAATATTTTTCTGGCTTTAAATAAACTGCAAAGGATTGATAAGCAGTAGAAAATAATGAATCAATGAAATATTGATTAGCTTCAGAGGTGTCTTTAGAATTTATTTACATTCTCTGTAATATTAAATGTATAAAAATTCACGAAGTGAGGGATAAGATCTCATATTGTCATATTGAATTTATCCCCCACTTTATAACCTTGTTAACATTTCTTGTTTATTTATCAAATTCTGGTTAAGTATGAATCTACTTCTTCCAACTCTGAGTTAATTAGTAAGACTTGTATCACTAACACTTTATTAACTAAAATAAAAAAAAATTCTTACAGTCTAAAAATATTTTCTGACTTTAAATAACCTGCAAAGGGTTGATAAACCATATAAAATTAAGCAGTCAATCAGTATAAAATCAACCCGATCTTCATTCAGATCTTTTTTGATAGTACAAAGAACACAAATTCTTTTATCAGGTAAAACTGGGTTTTCTTTTTTGTCACTATATTGGGTTAACTAAAACAATGAAAATTGCATTTTCTGAAAGACAATAGAAAAAAATAAAATGTATCTGTTGAGTAATACAGCTATCAGTTAAACACTGCAGTTGTGCTCTCTACTATAATATTATAACTGTAAGTAGCAAGTTACAACTGACAATGAGGAATCAAAATTTACACAGAGCAGGGGGAAAATACACCTTTGCTTCAGTGCATGTAAGTGGTGACGAGAAATTAAAGTAATTTTTTTTTGCTGTGCATAAAAAAAAACATTCTTAAATACAAAAGAATTATCAGCCCAAGTGGAGACTCAAGAAACAACAGCAAAAGTTAATTGAAATATTTCAGAAGAAAATGGATAATTGTATTTCTTTCACTCCTAACGTGGTGGCAAATGCCATAGCTGAATTCACATACAATTAAGATGATAAAATTAACTTTTCTGCTTATTTTCGAAGATACAAGTAAATTTACAGAGTGCAACAGCTAGGAAGACAAGGAAAAAAAAAAGATTTTTGTTAAGAAAGTTAGTACTAGCAGAACATGAAATTACTGTAATTTTGTACTACTGAGGAAACTGGGAAATATTTGAAGAAATGGTAAATATTCTGACAAATTTTTAGCAAAAAAGTTTGTTGTTCAATACTTGTTGGAAGTGTAATGAATCTGTTGAAAAAAAGAAGACATGAATTTGGTCTTATATGCTGGAATCATTGACAAGTAATGTGAAAGATTCAAATTAAACCAGAAAAAGGAAAGATTGAAAAACTAGTGGTTGACCCAAAACAAAAGAACCCTCCAGAAAAAGGAGGTGAATACTAAGAAATAAAATGAAATATTTAAGAAAATACAAAAATCACAAAAGTGGGATAATGTGGAATAAATAAGAAACTCTGTCACACAAATGAATTAAGATGCCTTAAATAAAGAACTCAAACATTTCAGAGACAGAGTTCTGATAGCGTTCATTAGAGTACTGTTGGGGTCGTAGCGAGTTAGAACATAAATCGTGTTTATTTTTTGGCATATGGATTTTTAGAAACTGTTTTTAAATTTTTGTCTTTCAATCATTCCGCCTAACCTATCCTTTTCTGCCACACTATGAGGCGTGCTACCTTGTTTGGGAATCACTGCCCTAAAGTGAAAACAGCTTATGGATTTAATCAGGGAACTTCAGTCTCAGGTCTGCTGATGGTCTTCATTTTGTTCACTCAATCATCAGTCTACAAATAAAAATTTCTTAAACTGAAGAAACATTTTCAGTTGAAATAAAGTTGGAGTGGATAATGTTGGCAATATAGGAAGTGATATCGGCTTGCATTGTCTTAGCTGGCAAATTGGATTGGAACTGTTTAAAGAACTAGGACTAGGCTGCCTATGTTGAGGTATCTCAACATCAGTCAGTTAAGTGCCTTACGTGATACATGACTGACTGGGCAGAAGATTATCCCGCAGTAAGTTGCCATTGCTTTC
This sequence comes from Ascarosepion bandense, assembly GCA_037127315.1. Taxonomy (NCBI): domain Eukaryota; kingdom Metazoa; phylum Mollusca; class Cephalopoda; order Sepiida; family Sepiidae; genus Ascarosepion; species Ascarosepion bandense. The sequence goes on along the minus strand of JBBBDQ010000166.1, from coordinate 1,310,960 downwards.
TGCGGTAGGCTGGTTAGCCGACAAAAGCTAAAGAACCCAGTCTGTCCTATTATTTAACCCATAACTGGAAGGAAGAGACGGATTAATACCTTTCCCAAGGGTATTTGTGCCTAAGCAAATGCAAGGAATTCAACTGGAATTCGAACTCGGCAACCTGATTTGTCGTCCCAAGTTGATATCCACTGCACCACAATGTACATCCACCTATCTCAGTATAGTTGTGGTTAATTTCATTTACTGATGTTTCTACATATGCAGATAAGTGACCATAGGGGAATACCAGGTGCTGGAAGTTACATTATAGGACTAGCAGGCTGGCAATAGATATAATCTTAGTACTTATGCTAACAGAGTACCTCAGTATGTTGAGGTACTTCTGAACTGATACATCACAAGACCAACCTAGAGTTGGGTGGTTGCACAGAAATGTTTTTCCAAGAAATCTTTCTGTACGTTTTTGTTTGTTTAAGATCTTCAGATACACACACACACACACACACACAATGTAAACCGTCTGACCCTCAACTGAGTTTTCCACCAACCAGCCAATGGTATATCCATGTTGCATTCTTGATTTATCTGAAAGTTGAGAAAGAGCTTAATGTGCGCTCACAAGATACCAAAAATGAAAAACTAATGCCATGTCGAGAAAAGAAAATGCATGCCCTGTTTACAAAATTATATTTAGATGTTTTATTCCAGTCTTTGCCTAAATGGGTGACACTGTCAATCTAATAGATCAACTCTTCGTCCTACCAACTTTTAACTCATTTACACATCCTGACATGTGGCTGGCATATATAAAGGGTGACATTGGAACAAAATGGTGAACCAGAATTTCTTTCCTGATCCCAAACATGACTGTTAATATAGGCCAGCACTTGTAAATAATCAACGTCCAGTTTGTGTTCCCAGGTTTCCAAAAGCCATCATTCACTTCTTTACAGTTTGTCCCCCGCCTTTAGTGAAAACTTATGCAACTTAAAAAATTTTTGAAAGAACTCATTTGCTGGTCATAAAACAAAGACTTGATATCAAGATAAAAATCATATCTTCCCTTCTACATGGGTGACCATAGTGTCATATGCTTTTATATATATATATATATATATATATATATATATATATGCACCTGATGATTGCGTCGGGCATTAAAATCTGAGTCATACTTTAGTTGTAGGATTATATATATATATATATATATATATATATATATATATATATAACTACTAAAAAGTTGTAAGTTAAAAATGTTTTTTGACAGTATTTATTTGTATTATTATATAATAATTATATATATATATATATATATATATATATATAAAATAATAATTTTATATATATATAATAATAGAAATAAATAAATACTGTCAAAAAACATTTTTAACTTACAACTTTTTGGTAGTTTTTTCTATACATATTAAGACAGTATATGTGAATTATCATTATGCTATATATATATCTCACTTTAAACATTGCTTCAGTGGAAACCCATATTTGAGTAGACACTGTCCTTTATTAAACATTGTATTTATTTTTGTCTACCAGCCTGAATATTCAAGGAATTTTATTAGACAAAAAATATATGCTCTTCAAAAGGATTTGAAGCTCAGTTCCCTTATAGAAAGCCATTATTAGATCTGATGTACTTTAGATAATGTAGTGAATATTCAGATGGCGACATTAGAAATATAGAATAGTAGTAGATGTTAGAAGAAACTGAAAACCCAAACTTCTCAGTGGTAGATACCTGTATTCGTGTAGGCACTCTGTTTTTATTAAATAGTATACTTATTTATTTTCGTCTACCTACCTTAATATTCAAGAAATCTTTCTGCAGAAAAATATGAACTCTCTCGCAGGATTTGAACCTGAGTCACCAGTCTGTCAGATTAATAAAAACGATCCATTACTTTAGAAATTTCTTTGTTCGAAATTCTCTTGTGTCATCCTTGCTTTTAAGAACTCTGACCTTCTAATTAGATAACTTTTAGTCTTCTACATGTTTTGGCAAAGTCCTAGAGGCTCTCATCAAATCTGAATTACTCAAACATCTCACCTTACAGGATCTTCTTTCAGCAAAGAATATAACTTTTGGTTATCTAGGTCAGTTGCTGATGTGTTAATGTTTATTGCTGAAAGGTTATGGTGTTTTTGAATGTTTCTTTGATTTCATTAATCGTTTTTATCAAATCATGAAATGAAAGTTGTCTTAAATGGCTGATGCTAACCTCCAGGAGAGTGAGTCATTGCATCTTTTTGGGCTAACTTTTTCTACAGATATGAAGTCAGTTAAATGCCATACATGATATACACTTTGGGCGATAATGTCTCGTAAGAGACATGACTGACTGGGCAGAAGATTATCCGGCAGTAGGTTGCCATTGCTTTCTGCGGTAGACTGGTTGGCAGCCAAGGTTATAGAACCCAATCTGTCCTCTTATTTAACCCATAACTAGAGGGAAGAGATGGATTAATACCTTTCCTAAGGGTATTTGTGTGTAAGTGAATGCAAGGAATTCAACTGGAATTTAAACTCGGCTCCCTAATTTGTCATTCTGAATCTATATCCACTGCACCACAATGCACATCCAGACATGAAGTAGAAAAGATTGTATAGAATCAATTGCTAAGAAGTCTGCTGCTAGGAAAGTTGGTTCACTGTTGTGCTAGACAATTTTTCTTATCAGAATCTATCTTACATATTTATAAGTCTACCATTTGTACTTGCTTTGCCTCTTGCCACCACATCTGCTCTGGTGTTTCTGTTATATATTTAGAGATACTTGATAAAATAATACTAAAAAGAATTTATTCCCTTGTTCCAGTTACTTTCCCACTGCCATAACAAAACTTTCTTGTAACTTTTCTATTAATATTTTTATTGTAATTTCTCTGATGAGCTTTCCTCTTGACTATCTGAACTTTGTGAATTTAAGTGCAGTGTCAGATTGGCAGGTGTGTCTCACCATTTTATGGTTAAAATTGCTGGTTATAGCTGCAAGTTTTATGCTAACAATTTCTTCTCTTGAATTTCTTGTTTGTAGAGCTTTTTTCTGGCTATGTGTTTTCCGGTTAATTTTGATTTTCAAAAATTTAAATGCAATGTCAATTATCTTCTGTCTCCTTAATACCTGTTCTTTTATTGCTCTTTTCTCTTTGGCATGTTTTCCTTCTTTTTTTTTTTTCCACATTCTGTAAAACTTAGTTGAAAAAGAAATATGCTTTACATTTATATTCTGTGGCTGTTTTAAAATTATTTGAAACTAGCAGTATAGCCCGGCATTGCTCAGGTGTAATGAAAGCTTTAAAACTAATCCATGGTCCTGGAGCTCAGATTCAGCCTAAAGAATATTTGTGTGAAGTTTGGTGAGAATCGGATAAAAATTGTAGATTTATATAAAGGACATACAGACAGATAAACAGACACAAACATCTTGCCTTTTATATATATATAATCGATTTTCTGCACTATTGTAAGAACTGCAACCTTGAAACTTCTGAATATCGTTTCTCATGTCTTTGTTTATGAGTGTATCAAATTTTATTAAAATCTGACCACTCCTTCTATAACCCGATTTTTTCAATTATCGATTTTCAATATTTATCGGGGGGTACCTCGACACAAAACCTAGCTAAGAACACTTGCAGATGTTTATAGTACAACTGTGTAAATTTTCAAAAAAAATTGGTTCAGCCGTTTTGGAGTCTATAGGTAACGGACACACACACACACAAAGTTCCATTTATAAATAAGCTTAGATTTAGATCTTGTATGTAAGTATTAACACAACACAGGCAAAATATATACTTTAAATAATATAAATTTAATGTTTGAATTATGTAAAAAAATTGAAAGTATGGATATATTAGGTTGTTATAAAAATAATGGCCACACAATGTGTTGTAATTTGGAAAGCCGTTTTAACATAGTATTCATGGAATATATTAGATGAGTTTTGGTAGACATAATTAATGTATGTTCTTTAATCATTTTTAACTTCTTTTCAGACAGAAATATTATTGAATCCCTTAATTTATGGACATGATCTTTGATTACTTTCCTTGCCTCCCAAACTTCTGTCAATATCAAAAGAGCATGGGGAGATGGGTCCACAAGGGATTGGAAAGTACAAAGGTGGCTCCAGAAATTCCATTCTAGTAATGAGAGCCTTGAAAATGAAGGTAGCGGGCAGTCATACAGTCTTGACACTGAACAATTGCAAGCAGTTGTGCAAAACCCATGTCAATGTGCCAGAGAAATGTCTCAGATGCATGGTGTCAGCACTGCAACAGTCTCACATCATTTGCAGAGTATTGACAAGATGAAAAAGCTCAATAAATGGATTCCTCATGATCTCAATGAAAATCAAAATCTTTGGGATTTTGAAGTGTGTGCTTGATGCTCTTCCTGCATAACACCAATGATCCTTTTCTTGACTGAATTGTCACTTGTGATGAAAAGTGGGTCCTTTAAGATAACCATAAATGATAAGGTCATCGGCTTGATCATGGTTAGTCCCCCAAGTCAAAGTTGCATCAGCAAAAGATTATGGTGACTGTCCGGTGGTCTGTAATTGGTGTTATCCACTACAACTTTCTGGAATCCAATCAGAGTATTAATACAGAGCTTTGTCTCAATCAAATTGCTGAAATGCATGCATGCCTGTAAAAAGATAAAAACGTGCATTGGTGAATCGATGTAGCCCAATTCTGCTCCATGATAATGTGCAGTCATATGTTGCAAGAATGATGTTGCAAAAACTCACTGACTTGGGATATGAGAGTTTACCACATCCTCCATATTCTCCTGATATTTTGCCCACTGATTATCATTTTTTTTAAGCACTTAAGCACAATTTTAAATGGTAAAACTTTTAGATCCAAACCAGGATCAGCTTTCAAATATTTTGTTGAAGCACAGCCAATAACTTTTTATCATTAAGGAATATATATATATATATATATATATATATATATATCGTCAATCGATGGCAGAGGTGAACAAATGCTCAAGGATCGTATTTGGACTAATTTCATCATTTCTGCAGTTAATTTTTCAAGAACAAAATAATGTTTCTGAAATTAGCCATTATTTTTGTAACAACCTAATACCTTATGTGATATAGTTTTTTATGCTTGTGTAAGTAATCAATTTACACTGTTTCGACAATTGAAAACAAAATTATGCTTATTTGATGATTTTAAAAAAGGTTTATGAAAAATTTAGGGGGGGGGCATTTCTTTAAAAAAAAATTTTTTTTTTTTTTATGGAAAATTTATTATTTTTTTAAAGTGTGCATTTCTGTAAAAAATTTGGTTTATTATGAAAAATTTCTGGCTTATAATTTTCCAAGCTTCTAGCTTAAAATTTGACTTGTTAAAAAAGTTTTTCTCCATACAATATTTGTTCTTGTTTTTTAAGTTGAATGATTCGAGATTTTTTCTTTCTGTTGCAGGTGAGAAAGTTGGTGAAGGTAACATGTGTTTGTGGTGTGGAGTGACAGGTAAGGCTTTTTACTCCACCCGAGCAGCCCAACAGCATATGATTGACAAAGGTCATTGCAAAATGCTACATGAAGGTGAAGCTTTGTTGGAGTATGAAGACTTTTATGATTACAGGTATGTCATTCCCTGCTAAATTATTTAAAAAAAAAAATGTTGGAATTTGTGATGTAAATGGTGCATAGTCATTAATACTTTAACACTAGTAGAAATTATGACCTCTGTCCCAAGTTTGTATACCCACTTCAGACACCAAATATTATGGGACACATTGCCTTGGCTGGCAACCAGTCTACCACAGAAAGTAATGACAACCTACCATGGAATAATCTTCTGCCCAGTCAGTCATGTCTCTTTTAGAGACATGATCACCCAAGCATGCATCATGTACAGCATATAACTGATTGATCCACTTGTCATGGTTTTGATAAAAATGAATTTTTTTTGTACACTTGTCATTTTATGAAATGCAGTTTTCAGATCTGAAGATTGCATTCAGGCATGAAACAAACTCACCACTTGTGATTGACTCATGGTCCACTTTTATATTTATATTTACATATGCTCTATTGAGTAATTTTCTCCCTAAATATAGCATATCCTAAAATTATATTTCTATCACATGTGTCACTGTGGTAGAGTTCATTCATTGTATGCTTCAAGAGTGGCAGAATTATTACTTGATTGAAGCCTTTTGTAAAGTGTATGTGTAATAAAAAAAAAAAAACATTAAAAATCAGATGTAGTTAATAATAAATCCGTAAAAAGATTGAAGAAAAACAAAAAAGAGCTCAAAATACATTGGCTGAAAAAGTTCTCTTTTTGTCTTGAGATATATGTGTGTGTGTGGTGAATGTATAGATTGAAATCCGACAAAATGAATAGAATAAGTAAAGAACATGTTAGAAAAAAAAACATCTTTAATCTAACATTTCACATTAACACGCTTCCTCAGGTTTTAAAAAATGAATGATTTAAAAAAAAAAAAATGTTTAAGCCCACAGCGGCAGTGTTGATTGAGGTTTGATTTCATTGGTCAGATAAGTGTCACGTGTAATAAAGCAATGGATGGATATTTTAAATGAAAGTGTATATATGCAAAAATCATAAATGTGTGAAGTGTGTTTAAACTATAGATGAATTAAGTGTGTTTATATGTTGGTAACATTAGTGTGTGTGAATGACAAAAAAATATATTTCCGTTCAAAATTGTAGTGAAATAATGTATTCAAGCGAAAGATGATTTTCTTTTCTTTTTAAAAATAAAATGAGAGAATTATGTATGAATGTGTGTCTATGAGATAATTATGTATGAATGTTTGTATTTATGATTCATTAAAGTTAGCATGTATGTGAATAATAAAAAAAAATATGTATCCATTTAAAATTCTAGCAAACTTTTTATAAATAAATTTTTGAAAATAAGTTGGTAACAATGTTTCAATGAAATATGTATTAAAATACTAAACATCTATGTATAATAATTATTACAATACCAGAATTAAGTAATATAATATATAGAAATATTAAAACATACATAAAATTATGATAGTAATACATGAAATACCATATGTCATTACAATATTATAATTAAGCAATATAAATAACATACAATAAAATATAAATATATCATAGATGAGAGAAAAATATATAATAAAAATATAAATTAATAATTATAGTAAAAATTAAATATAATATAATAGAGAGAAAACAGATTAATTATGAAGTAGAATAGTATGTGCATATATTTAATTATATCTATTGGCAGACATATTTTGGATTCCTGGATTATAAATTTGTAGAAAGATGCAGAAGTAATGTAATGTTTTAATCATGTGTTTCTAGTTGGTAGTAATGGTATTAATGTTTTCAGAGTACTTTCTCCTAAAAAGGTTGTTCTTTTTTAATTAAACTAGCATTAGAGAAATCAAAATTGTTTTCTATGTTGTTTCAATGTAATACAAGAGAGTTGGAATGGATGTGCAAACATGTCTCTTCAGTGTTTGTAGATTTATTCTTTAAGATTTTGTGATGTTTCTTCGCTATATATGTTATTGCATTGTTATATATATATATATATATATATATATATACACACACACTATAGTCATCCGCAGACAGATCTGTTTCGCTGTATCACAGCTCATCAGTACGGCTTAGACTCCGTTCGCTTCCTAACCCAGGGTTGAAACCCAACTGAATCGGCGTCAGTCGGCGATTCTACCCCTAGGTCACAAGCGTCCGGTAGAAGAAGGCAGGCTTTCTAGCACGTATAAACACACCCAATAGCTAGAGTGCTCCAATTCATTATCGAATGAGCAATGCGTATATGCCGGAGTAGCTACTGTTTACAAAGCCTCCCACTCTTCCAGAGTGCTCAATCAGGGTGTGAGAGCATATATATATGTTATTGCATTGTTGTATATATGTTATTGCATTGTTGTGTGTGTATATATATATATATATATATGTTATTGCATTGTTGTGTATATATATATATGCACATATATGTTGTTGCATATATATGCGTATATGTTATTGCATTGTTGTATATATGCGTATATATATGTTATTGCAGTTATATATATGCGTATGTCTTATTGCATTGTTATATATATGTGCGTATATGTCTTATTGCATTGTTATATATATGTGCGTATATGTTATTGCATTGTTATATATGTGTGTGTGTAATAATATATATATTATTATTCATTATAAATTATATTTTAGAACATGTACATAATATTTTATAAATATCCGTTACAAAGGTACATTTGTTTCGACATTGAATGTCTCTTTCAATGTCTTTCAATGTCGAAACAAATGTACCTTTGTGACGGATATTTATAAAAATCATGTACATGTTCTAAAATATAATTTATAATTAATATTGAAAGCTCTATATATTATATATCGAGCACTGTTTTAAATTAATGTTTTGAATGTTGTAAATATTCTTTCTTTGTTCTACATACAATCGGATACATATATGTTATTGCATTGTAGACACTGTATTTTGTAAATAGGTGTTGTGTTTCTCTTTTGATCTGATATCACCAGTAGTCTTGGAGATGGTGGTAAAACTTTAGTATTTGGAATAGTGAATTTATTTGTGGGTTCATATGAAAAGGTATTGTAAGTTTTTTTTTTTTAATTATTGCTTCACCCCAAGATAGGGGGTGGTGGAGGCTAAATAAGAGGTGAGTGAGGGTTTACAAAGAGGAGAACTTTGAGAAAGAGGTATCAATTAGAGGGGATGTCAGAGAATGATTAAGAGAAGGATGGGAATACTGATGTGAAAGTAATGTGTAAAAGGTGAACAACAAGATACGGTGGGGGTTTGAGGAAATTTTTTAAATCATTTGTCTTTAAAAAAAAATCTCTGAGGAAGTTTGTTAAATTGAAATGTTAGATTAAAGACACTTATTTCTTACCTGTTCTTTACTTATTCTATATATATATATATATATATAGAAGTGATTTGGAAACCAAACTGGCTGACAGTGAAATATTGATAGAAAAGCCTTTAGGCAATCAGATTTTGTAATAAAGTGCTCAATATCAAAGAAAGAACATTTATATAAGTAATAGATTGTTACTTTGCTGATTGATCATCCCAATTCTAGAATTTCATAGCTAGATTTATTTTTGTGTTTACATTTCAGGAATTTTTTGCAATTTACTGTAAATATTTCCAAATTTTCACTGTTTATATTGTTGTGAATTGTTCGTGTGTGTGGATTTACGCTTGTATGTGTATTTCCTGTTTTAGCATGTGTTGGCATCTACTGTCCCATATTTACCCAAAAACTTTGTGTTGAAACAGTTGCGTTGTTGTTTTTGATTGATTGTGGGCAAATGTGGCAGCCACTTTGAACACAGCTTTCTAATTGACAAATGTTCATACAAAATGGCAAATACACTGCTTTTTGATTATGTTCGGCTCCTCTGCTATCTCACGCAAATTCAATTTACAATTGGCCAAAATGAGTTTGTGGATTTTTTGTGTTTTCGGGATAATTGCCGATTTTGGGCAACTTGAGTGTGAATGTGCAGTGGATATCGGCTCGGAACGAGAAATCGGGGAGCCAAGTTTGAATTCCAGCTGAATTCGTTGCATTCACTTACGTGCAAATACCCTTGGGAAAGGTATTAATCCGTCTCTTCCCTCCAGCTATGGGTCAAATAACAGGACAGATTGGGTTCTATAGCCTTGGCTAGCAACCAGTCTACCGCAGAAAGCAATGGCAACCTACTGCGGGATAATCTTCTGCCCAGTCAGTCATGTCTCTTTCGAGACATGATCGCTCAAAACGTGTATCACGTACGGCACTTAACTGACTGATCATGAAGGAAAGCTGGAGCAAAATTATCCATTTACTTAATTGTCACTGGCGTAGCCTTCCTGGTCAATAACATTAAGTAAACGTTTTCTATAGTTGCTGATAGATGATTTATTTTGGCATATTGTTCTATTCTTCGAAAGCAAACTGCTTTAAATCTACTAAAATTTAGGTTTATTTTGATTGAACTACAACTTTATTCTTGCCACAGATTTCCTCTTGTATTACGTTTGGTGTCATTGTGTGCCAAGAATAAATATTAATTTTGCCTTGGTTTCTTTTATTTTACCAGTGCACTTGTTTGCTTAGAATCATTATGCTGGAAAGTGAAAATTCTGACAAAAAGCTAGCAGTCAGATTTTCCTTTAAAATACCTCCCTCCTCCTCCTCGCAATCATTCTGACGATTTTAATCAAAAGGTCCATCCCATTCCATTTGTCATGTTTTTTTTTATTTTTTCTTAATGAATTTACCTTGAGCAAGGTGATAATGCCATTAAAACAGAAAAACTATTGGGAGTGAAAGAAAATGAAAAGATATGAGAAGAATCCAGAAACCCAATTCTAAACCAAGAACAAGGGATAAACATGAACTTGAGTTCAAAAGACTGGGTGTGAACCAGACAGTAGGCAAACTTATTTACTTTTATTGAGGTGGGAAGGAAGAGTTAAAACGGAGATGGATGAAAAATTTTTCCCACGTTGTCATTAAAATTTCCCTAAGTAAATTGCATTTTAAGGAGGTGAGTCAAAGAAATTAAGGGAGGCATCAATTTGCTGTTTGTAATTTACATAGTTATTTTCTTTGAAGACTATAATTTCAATATACGTATAACAAATGTTTTTGACTTTGTGTCCTTCAGACAATGTTTGATATTTACTCTTGTGACTTTGAAATGATTTTGAGGTTTGAAAAAGAAAATTGGATGAATTAATGGAGAATGGTTATTTCTGAATGTTTGTTATTCTCTGAGTTGAGTTGTAAGTTTATATATATATATATATATATATATATTTATTTATTTTTTTGTCTTATTAAAAGTCGGAAGAGATCTTGTTTTTAAAAAAAAATTTTTATAATCATATTGCCTCAAGCAAGGCATTTTACTGCCACTGTTTTGCAGGGGTTTACATAGGAGGAAAGTTATGAGAAAAACTGACAGGTTATAGGGGGTGTCAGGAAGTGGGTAAGAGAAGGGTGAGAATACTGATGAGAGTGGACGTAGCTACAACAAATCTGGTAGTGTCTGATTTGAGACCCTATGGTCCTGGCTTAAGTACAGACGCATCAATAGGTTTGATTTATTAAAAAAGTTTCTTCAATGTTTTCACAGATCCAGTTATCCTGATTATGAAGAGAAACCAACCTGCAAAGAAACAGATGAAGAAGAGGAGGAAGAGGAGGTTGACATTGAGCAATTGGTTGTTGATGGTTATGAACTTGTGTTACCTTCAGGTGAGTTTGTAGTTTCCCATACAGTCTTTCCTTTCTTGAGTCAGTTTAGAGCAGAGCTCCTTAACCTGGGGTCCATCAACTTGTAAGTGTTTCATAGATGGGTCAGTGAAAATCAGATAAAAATTAACACATTTGTTATACAGCCCTTACCCCAATCAAGGATTTCCTATTGAAAGAAAGAAAACCCACCCATCCACTCCTTACCGTGTTGACTGCCAGGCTTCTTTTTACTGTTGGATCTATGTTTACCATTCAAACATTGTCATTCTCTGCATACTGTTATCTTTTGCAACTTTTGTAAGAGCAAGCAATAATTATCATTTTCCATGGTTTATTATGGCTTTGATTATCTTATCTACTGGTGAAGATGATTTGACTGCAATCTCTTTCAAGACTTGCTGGATAAAAAGTGATGTGTGTGCAATGTACACGAGAGAGTATTAAGAATGCATGTACAATTTTGAATATATGCTTGTCTGTCTGTCTATGAAGGGTTAGTTCTTATAAGGGTCCTTGACTCAAAAATGCCACTGGTTAAAAAGCTAAGATATTGAATAAAAGATTTTGTTGCCCAAATATAAGTGTAAAATAAGAATTTGCATTACTTGAATATTGTTTAGGAAGAAAAAAAATTTGATTTAGTAGAAAATGCTGATTTTCTATATTCAATTTGTGTGTCTTTCAGAGTGATATGCTGCATTAGATTTTATTTCAGTTCCAAAACAGAATTTTAAAGAAAGTCACTGTAGAAAATGTGTGCTTCTATAAGTGACTGGATTGTCTCTGTTATTTTTAATTCATAATTAAGCCATACGAAAAGACATAAATGAAAAGCAAGTCACTCAGCTGAAAATGATGAAGAAAATAAATATATATATATATAAAGTGAAAGAAGAGATAGCTTAAGACCCACTGTTCAAGCATTTACTTTTATAAAGGGGGCTTGATACAAAGTAGAGCTTAATATGGTAATTTATTTTATTACAATTGATTATATCACTACACAAAAATTGAAGACAAAATTAAAGTGACATGCCTTGACATTGGAAAATTCTGTTTCCTTTCGCGACCCAAATCTTCAACTCTATAGTTATCTAATTGTCATTTTTGATTGAACAATATTGACACACCTACAAGCATATTCTCTACCTATCCTTTCTAATACCCCTTCAGTTTCTAAATAACCATGAAAATTTTTGTGTAATGACATGCTTGCAAGAAAAAATTATATATATATATATATATATTATAGTAATCTGCAGACAGATGTTTTGCTGTGTCATAGTTCATCAGTATGGTTAAACATCTGATTGCTTTTTAGCCATTATTGAAACCTGACCGATTTGGCATCAGTCAGCAATTCTACCTCTGAGCTATGGGTGCTCGATAGAAGAAGGCAGACTTTTAGCGTGTTATGTACACACACACACACACACACCAGTGGCTGGGAGTGTTCTAATTCATTACTGAATGAATGGGGTGTGTGTGTGTGTGTGTATATATATATATATATATATATATATGAGAAAACTGATGTTTAATCTGACCTTTTCAAAGTAACTGAAATGATTTTTGCTTAATAATAAACAAAAGAAAAAGATTTGTTACTCAAATTACAAGACATCCATATCTATTCCCCAGGTTGTTAGATTAATTTATGTCGGGTCCATTAAGTATGATAAGATACCTTGAGAAACATTTCCAATTCTCTTCACTATCACAACAATCTTAAACTCAATCTTTGCTGGTGACTTATCTGAACCCTGGCAGATTTTGTGAAATTAATCTTGTTTAATAATTTTGGTAGTTCTAGTCTAAATGTAATGTATATTTTCTAAAGATTGCAGCTTAAAATAATGAATAAATATGTTGTATGTGAAAATTTTTATTTTAATGCCAGATCCCTTCATGCTGTAGGTGAATGGCTGTGCATTTTTGACTAAGCCCATTTTCTATGGGCTTTTCCTTTGGTTAGATTATTTATTTTCAAATTTGGTCTTGATAAATCAGAGTATTGGTCTGGAGAAATTCCAAACTACCCTGGCTCCTTGCTGTCCATAACAAGTAATATCTCAATACAAAAACAGTGACTATGAATCTTGTTATTTGTAGGTGCGACTGTTGGTCATCGTTCACTAAAAATCTACTACAAGCAAAACCTTCCCCAACGACGAGTTGGACGCAACAACACTGCACTTCCAAAGATCCTTGCTCAATACAAAGCCCTTGGATGGACAGGCACCACCAGTAAGACATCCTTTCTTGTTTTGTTTTTTGTTTTTTTTATTTAAATTGGTAGTCACTTATTTTGATAACATTTTCTTTGTCATTTTCAGCTGTTGCAGCCAAGCAGAAGGCAAAGGATATTTCATACATGCGACAGCTTCGTTCCCGACGAGATTTACATCTCAGTATGAAAGCCAACAAATTGCAACCACATTTCAGACCTCAGGTTATGTTTTAGATAAAATCAAAAGTTTGTATATAATGTGCTGCTGGATTCACTTGTTAAAATATATTTGAGTATAATAAAATATAATACAAGATGAAATAATTTCTTTTTATTTTAATAACAAAGTAACAATTTAAGTAAAGAAAATGCAGTAAATGACATTTTCACTTTCAGGAATGTTGATCGGCTAGCGTAAGTAAGTTAAAGACGAGCTGTTGTAGCTTTGTGTTCAAGCAGGTCTTTCATTTCATCTAAACTTTCAGCCAGACAATTACCAAATGTTTCCAAGTTTGTTATGCTGCTGTTTTGCCATCTTGAAATGAAAATGCTCATTCTGAAAAATAATCAAATGTTGAATTATCATATGCTCTTGATGAAATGAATAAGTCATATTTAAATTCAGTAAAAGCAGAACTGACCTTTTTGGTTCTATATTATAAAAGCATCCATATCCATCTTTGACCATAGCCGCACAACCGCCAAGGCATGTGGTGTACCCCAAGAAGCTGGTTGATAAAAGGAAATTGCCACCACCGCCACTAAGTTTGTAGAGAGAAGAGTGAAAAAAAAAAAAAAAAAAAAAAAAAATTGAGGGTAAACAAAATATCCTACTCCATGATTAATGTTCATTTTTTTTATATATATATATATATATATATATAAAATAATAATAATATATCTATAAAAGTGACAAGGGTGGACATTATGTAAGTATTTGCTATGTAAATTCATTATTATTTCTTAAACTTACCAGAGTGAAACCAGACCAAGTATTTTTTATATATATATATATATATAGAGAGAGAGAGAGATAGATAGATAGATAGTGTTAGAAAACAAGTCACCTGACTTACCTTTTAACAAATGCAGGTTCTAAAAACAATTGAGGAATGTCTATCCCCTCTTCCATGGCAATAAGATAGAGTCCTAACAGGTGCCGATCACAACCTACAACAAATATACAATAGGAAAATACCTAAAATAGTAATTTCCTCAATAATTCATCTCTCAGGAACAAAACACTTTCAATATGACTTGAATATATTGTAGTTCGGTGGATTGGAAATGTAATTTAACCTGCAAATATGAATAAGTTATGAACAGCTGAGACTCATCCTCAGTCATATATATAATTAAATAATACAAAGATTATGCCTATTTATTTTTAGAATAAACCCTTCACTTCTCTAATCAGCTTTTTGGAGTTAATATCTTATAAACCTGACTGTATATTGATATTAATTTAATGGATACCCATATTTGAATAGATGCTGACTTTATTTTCTACAAAGGAAAATATAACCTCCACAACGTAAAAAAAAACAAAAAAAAAACAGGGCCAAAAGGAATATTGACATTCTATACCCAGGCATAGATACACAAATAAAAAAATTAATAAATTGCCAGACAATTTTATACCTCTACAAAAAGGTTCATCTCTGAAACTCTGGCATCAGAGCGCAAAATATAAAATCAATCACTGTGACAAATTTTATATTTGCATATATATATATATATATATAAGCAACTTATTTTCAGATATAGTATCTGTGTTCATCTTTATCGTTTGATAACTTACCTCAAAGGATGAAACTTGGCTAAAAATAGATTTCCTATATATAGTGTTGAGTTGTGATAATGTTTAGCACCAAGATTCTTGGGGTTTTTTTTTTTGTGTTTTACTGATGAAAAGTTATTTTGATATCTTCATGAAACTTTCAAGTCAGCATGAACCCGTTCAGTTAAGTGGCAAACTTCTCATATATATAAGAAGTCATCACTTAGTAAATGTTAAAGATAAGTCATCAACATAAGTACGAAAGTGCAGTGGACACCATAAAATAGGGTAATATGTAGTGAGTTCTATCTTTACTGCTGGCAACTCTCAACAATAAGAAAATGCAAAGTAGCATTTTATAACACCTGACCACTTGTCTGCTACTACAGCTAGCCATCACTAATGCAATTTGTATTTTTTTTTCCCCACCCCAACTGGTTTATATGGTAACTATGCTTAACAAACCTTATTTTCTGGTTGACATAGTACATCAACTGGCATGACCAACAGTTAGAACAAGGCTAGTACATTCCAACTTTCAGTCACAATGACTAGTGATTTTATGCTAGCACAACTAACAATGAACAGTTTCATCTAACTAACTTCAATAATGACACCTGCATCAACCTATGGAATGGTTTGGTTTTCGGGCATTTTCCAAAAGTGCCATATGCTGGGATCAACATCAAGTAGTTTTCCTTCCTGAGAAATTGGCCATGTTGAGATTCAAACCCAGCTTTTATGGTTGCAAAGCAAACATAAGCACACCCATTCATAAACCATTGATACAACCAAGACTGTCAGTTTTTTTTTGAGAGAGAGAGACACAGCTGAGGTCAATAAGTAATTTAATCAGCTGAAAAAGTGTCAAAACAGCATCATTGATTTTTGCATGTTAACTTGCAAAACTCACCTTGGTTCTTTTGGGCGTCACTTCGTAACTGATTGTGCTTCTTAGCAGCTTCTAACATCAGATGTAACTTTTCTGCAGGCTGTAACAGAAAAACCAGAGAAGACATTTGGGGTCAATTTCAATTCATTCAAAGACCCTAATTATGAACTCCAACATATAATTAATACAACAAGTGTTTACTTAAATAACCACCAATTGTAAAAGTTGTAAACATTAAATTACAATATGGACAAACAATAAACAGAATTCAGTCCTAATTTACTTTGAAAACCTCAATTATTCATCTTGTGAACTAACCCTCTACTTTTTACCTAGCTTTCTGAAATAAGTGAATTCTGTATATCCTTCTTAAATAGTTTAGAAGCATGGTTCACATATAATGCTAATATGAAGTTCTTTGTTTAAAAAAGAGTCTTTATGTGGATGCCTAATTAATCAGTTCTGGTTGAAACTTATTCTTATAAGTGTGCACACAAACACACATCACCTTACTCAGATTGCACTTGGCAGTTGATATCACACTATGTTATAGAACAACTGACACCTCTCTAGCACTCTCAAAGACTGTGAACTGAAATAGATATATAAAAATTAATAGCAGTCAGGAATTTCAGAGTGTCATTGACAATTATTATCGAACTGTGCTCTCTGTGACTAACAATTTAACCTCTCCCCTCTTCTAAATATTGTTGTTTTGTCTTCTGTGTATGTCTTGTTTATACTTAATATCCATTAGCACAGATATTGTGCTGTACATATTTCAGCACACATTGTTCTGCCACCTCAGCAATACAACTCACTGCCATGTGTTTTTGTCAAAAAAACTAGCAGCAGTGAATTTGGCCACATCCCCCACATTTGAATTAATATATACAACTCTCACAAAGCAAAGCGAAGAAAAGAATTTACTGAAGTCAAACTGGAATAGTTGCAATCTTCTCATCATTAAGAAATTGTTGATAGTTTTATCAACAGTTTTTTCTTTCTGCTACAATTTCTCCCAATTTCAGGAAGATTTACTTAAATTAAGAAAGTCACTAAGCTCAAAAAAATCACCTGAACCAAAAAAACAAAAACCCACAAGTGGTGCAGTGAATAAAAAAAAAAAAACTGACAAATAATACACCTCAGCAGGTATACAAAAATGACACTTGTCTGTTGAGGGAGAGGAACAAAGAAAATAGCCACACTCAATTTATGCATCCTTCTTTTATGGGTTGTGTGCCTTCAGGACATAAGCGATCATGGCCCCTCACATCTCGCTGTCTCTTATAGCTCTTGTTGATTTCAATCTCAGTAGGAATGATTGCAAAACACTTTCCCTTTCCTTTCCCCAATTTATAGGCAGAAACACACAAATGCATGCTGGGACTTTTTCTTAGCTAATAAAATAGTCAAATGAAACTGAAAACTGGCCTGAGTCCTAATCTGTCTTGTTTTGAAGTCAGAATGCACATGCATTACTTTTTTGTACTTATGACTAAAATGATGACTCTTTCCACACTTCATTTACAGCAGTTCAAGAAAAAAAATCTTTCTGCAATGTGTATTTATTTAAAGATGCTTGATAAAATGCAAAGAATGATCTGCAATATTATTGGTCTTGACCTGGCATTTTGGTTTCAGTCATTTTCCCACTGCCATAACGTAGCTTCCCTGTGCTGTTTCTATAAATATTTTCATGGTAACTAGACTTTGCAAATTTAAGCACACAACTAGATTAGCAGAAATGTCTTATTATTTTACCATTGAAATGACAAGATGTAACTGTAGAGTAAGTGTCCATAGTTAAATGAAATTGGCAGAAGTGACAAAGTTTGTAATGAACAATAACGAGAAAACAAGAACCAGGTAAAAAAAAAAAAAAAAAAAGATCTTGAGCAAGCAAACCAAAATATAAGACAAAGCAACAATAATAAGGCAAATGATCTTACAAAGTAAGAACTGGTGATGACACACGAGCAAATTCGGATGAACAAACATAGAATTCTGGATTCAGACAAAACCAACAAGTGGCTTGGAAGAAATTCCAGTATGCATTTGTGTAGTTCTGCTTATAAATGGTTGGAGTGGGGGTGATTTGCAGTCATTCCTAAACTGATTGAAATCTAACAGTAACTGAAAGTTCTATGCTAATATTTTCTTCTTTCATAATTCTTGCTTGTGGAACTCACTTCCAGCTTGTTTACCACTAAATCTTGATCCCAAAAATTTAAATGCAATGTCAACAGTTATCTTCTCTCTTATTCATTTCTGTTCTTTTATTGTTCTTTCTCTCTTTAATAATTTTTTTATTCTTATATCATAACCACCTTGCATCTCAGTGGCTTTATTGCCTTTCTTGGAGTGAAATGATTAAAAATTTATTATCATACTCTTATCTGTCATAAAACTAAAAAAATCAAAGTCATGAAAGCATCATACCAGAAACATGTGAGTTGGCAGCAGACTGCATGTTTCAAATAAGGAAAACAAAAATATGATTGGGACTCACCAAAAGAAGAGGGTCAGTCATGGCTTTAATCCATTGTAGCGCTTCCATTGTGCACGACCGAATTGTTTCGGTGCGTCCATGCCAGTAGACACGAGTAGTCCCAGTTTCATATGTAGGTGCAGGTCTGAAAAGAAGAAATATCTTTTGATATAATGTCTGAGTAAAATCTGCATAGACTTTTTCTTTTTTCTACTCACAGGTCTCTTAATGATACTACTTGAAAAGACGAACTATTTGTTCTGTTTAATTTGATTACGCTATGCTCAGTTTTTAGCAATGGACAACTATTAAACGATTTAATTATTTACAAGTAATTCCCCTTGATCCATAGGCACAAAACGTATATAACCTCTGCTCTAAATATATTCTACCTGTTAATTCCACTTGGTTTTACTTCTCAATTTTCTTAAATTAAATTATTACTGAAAGAAATTATTGGTTGAATTGTGTGACAGACTTGTTATAGTATAGGTCTGAAATTGTGACGGACAGACAAATGCGGCTCTTATTATAGCGTAGATTGGGTCTGTGAAAAAAAAAAAAAAAACTCTCACAACTCTCTTTTTTAATGACTACAGATTGATTATAGAGAAAAAGTTGTTTAAAAATAAAACTGCTGGAAATCTTTGCGCATCCTTGATACATAGCAAACAATGCCCAGATTTATTGACAGATGATTTTTTTTTTTTTTACAAGTGAATATTGCATTAAATTACTTTTGATAATAATTACTTTTTTTTCCAAATACAAGTCCCAGTATCTACACTATTTTGATTGTTCAAACAATTGTCCTAATCTTTATTCTTGCAGTGTCATCTTGATTGGGGTGAATTGATTAAAAAATAAATAAATAAATAATTGCCAAACAGAATTCAAATTACAGCCAAATTTGTTCTAGTCGCTGTAAATACTGAGCTCTCTAGTCTTGGTTGGCAACCAGTCTAGGAGATAGACAATTGAATTAAAATCATTTGCATTTGGAGCTAACAACTCCACTCCATAAAAACTCCTTTTTATTCAAAGTGCAACAGCGTCTCTTAATTTGCTGTTTCAGAAAGGAATGCTTAAGCAAAATATTGTTAAAAGTAGGCATTAATTAACAGAGATGACAGAAAAGCAACATTTCATTTTTTTATGAAGAAAATTCCAGATTATTCTTCTGCTATTCAACAAGGTGATTCAAATAATGTGCGTTGTGGTGCAATGGATATCGGCTTAGAATGAGAAATCAGAGCCAAGTTCGAATTCAAGTTGAATTCATTTACACACAAATACCCTTGTGAAAGGTATTAATCCATCTTCTCCCTCCAGCTATGGGTTAAATAGAAGCACAGATTAGGTTCTATAGCATGGTTGGCAACCAGTCTACTGCAGAAAGAAATGGTAACCTACTGTGGGGAAATTATCTGCCAAGCCAGTCATGGATCAAAACAAACATCACCCAAGCATGCATCATGTACAGCATTTAACTGACTGACTGATTCAAATAAAACTAAACCAACCTGCGCAAAAAAAAAAACAAAAAACAATCCCCTGAAACCCTCAATGTTTCTTTCTCCCACATTCATAGAAATTTTTGCAATGTAGAATCGTTTCTCTTAGAATGTTCATCAAACATCCTCACTCTGTGAAACTAATCTGAACTCTTCAATCTATTCCATTGAATTCTCTATTCCTGGCTTTCTTCCTATCTTTCAAAAGGAAATGCAACATCAAATGCCATCTTCTGCCTTCCTGATTCCTGTTCCTTTTATCATCCTTTTTCTCCTCTCTCTTCTCCCTGCGTTTTAGTGGCATTATTGCCTTGCTTGGTGAAATGATTAAAGAAAAGGTTTCAATCATTGATGGCTGTAACTGGAATCAGTCTATGGGTAGTGGCGAAGAGGGATGGAACTGGGATCAATCTGAAGGAAGTGGGTTCTAGCTAGGATCAATCTGAAAGGTGGAATTTTGCTGGAATCATTCTGAAAGCAGAGGGGAGATTTTGCTGGGGTCAATCTGCAAGGGGCACATAAGCAATGAGGAGAATTTAAGTAAGTAACAATTTGGAGGTAAGGCTTCAGTAAACAACAGTCTGGAGGCATGTGGGTCACCAGTAAGAAACTAGTAATTTTATAGAATTACCTGTAATTACAAAAACAAAAGTTACAGATTGATCAGATCCATTTTTTCAGTGTTACTTGATTTTATTTTCTCTTAAACTATTTTGTGATTACATTTTGAGCTTAATTTTCCCCTCAAAATAGATATTTGTCTGTAGCTTTAAAATAAGTCATCAACATGATAAATTTTGTATAAATAACCAAACTCCTTTGTGCTGTTATAATGAATCATTCCATATCAAATCAACAAAGGTCTGACCCTCAACAAGACTGACCTTTTTTCAAATTTGGTACACTTACTGAGCTGCATGATAGAAATTGAATGGTACTTATTTTACATCTCTAGATGAAAAGGTTCCCAAGAAATGACCCTTTGACCTTTACAAAAAAGGTAAAGTTTGGAAAATAAACACAAAATTTTAATATCAATATCTCAGTTGTTTTTTTACCTACAAAGATAACTTGTATAAATCTAAAATGTGATCTATTTATTTTTTTGTTTAAAATAAAAATAGGATCATTTGACCTTGATCTTTAATTTCTCAAAAATGCATCTTGCTGTGTTTTCCAAGGCAGTAATATTTTTTGTTACTTCCCGTCTCTCTCCCCCTCTCTACCTCTATAATTGCTGGTAGAGCAATGAATCAAGTGTTTATTCCAACCTCAACACACCCTTTCTGTACTTTACAAAATTACATTAATTTCAGGAAAAAAAGAAGCTACGTTTCAAAATTATATAAAATAAACAACTGTCTAATATTTTCCATCTCAATATTGGCTTTACATTTTATTGCTAAGAGTGTAATTTTGATTACTTACTTTCCATGTAATTTGTAATAAGTATACTGTAAAGTAAGTTGCATATGAGTGTCTGGGTGTAAATTGAAGGCTCTCACAAACTGTCGGCCATATTTATTGTAATCCACGACTTTGCAATCAAATAATTTTGCCTGCAAAAGATAAAAATACAAATCAGAATCTGTTGTCTCTCAAGGAATCATTTCAATCGATCAAAAATATAATTTAATCATAAAGGATTCTACATTTATCTCCCTTTAACACATTTATCTCCCTTTATCTGCTATTTTGGAATCAGATTTTTCATTGTTGCATCAGATTAGACAGAAAATAAAATAAAACTAAATAGAATTTGAACAATTTTTTTCAAAAACTCCATTGGATGAAACATTTTCTTAGTACATTTTTCTTCCATTGCTTTTTATCCAATATACTCTTCACTTTTAAGTTTTTGCATCTTGTTTTTTAATCCAACACTTAGGGTTAATAAATTTCTCAACTGTTTGAATTAATTTAAGTCTGATAAAAAGCACTTCCTTGATTTGTTTCAATTTGCTCAAACTGTAACAGGGAACTGACAATGTTCCAATGTTTAAATTACTGTTCAAAGAATCGAACCCAAATTTAATGAGACAAGATTTGGTAAAATTGAGGAAAACCATGATTCCCAAACCTATCCATTTCCTGCTAATAAAAACCAAAAAAAAAAAAAAAAACTAAAAACAACAACAATCAATGTGTAATATGAATTACTTGATTCTGAGAAACTAGAAAATAGACATTTGTTTACAATACAACTGTTTGGTTACCAAAAATAATGATCTAAATTATTCTGAACAAGAGAACACCTGCTTTATGTAGAATTTATTGTGCTAACCACCCAGAAAGCAATTATCTTTACATAAAGTGAATTCAGTCAGTCAGTTAAGTGCCATACGTAATACACGCTTGGGTGATCATGTCTCGAAAGAGACATGACTGACTGGGCAGAAGATTATCCCGCAGTAGGTTGCCATTGCTTTCTGCGGTAGACTGGTTGCCGACCAAGGCTATAGAACCCAGTCTGTCCTGCTATTTAACCCATAACTGGAAGGAAGAGATGGATTAATACCTTTTCCAAGGGTATTTGCGTGTAAGTGAATTCAACGGATTCAACTGGAATTTGAACTCGGCTTCCCGGTTTCTCGTTCCGAGCCAATATCCACTGTACTACAACGAACCTGTCGTGTGCGTTAGATCTCGTCCGTCTAGGCCTGGCGCACCGTCACCGGCTTCTGTGGTTCGCTGCTGGCACTGCTGCACGTCGTCTGCCGTTTTGCCGTTAGCCGTTGCTAATGCTGCTGCTGCCGTTACAACTGTAGCCGCCACCGATGCGAGCTGACAATGCCTACGACTACGATGCTGCCGCCTCAACCGCAGCAAAGCAGAGTCGAAAACAAAGTGAATTAGGAAAACTTTAAATATACAAGGAAAATACCATATGGCCATTTAGCAAGATTGGCTAAGAGTAAGATGTGCATTTTTCTGCAACAATTGACTGCAATTTTTATAGTTGCCATTATTTTGAATTTCTGGTATGGGTGAGAAAAGCCATTTTGTCAATTTACAGGAATATGGCGATAATGAAATTAGGAATTGTGAATCGTCATTTTCTGTCTCTTGTCCAGCTAAAAGAAGCCATCAATCACTGTTATATCAAAAGATTTCTCTACATAAAGCCAGCAGGCATTTCACATGGTGGTCATTTTCCTGTAAGTGGAGTAGATGTCAGACACAAGGGATACACCTGTATTTCAGTGACTCGTGACAGCCCAGAATTTCTTATAGTCACTGCCATATTTTTCCGGCACAATCACTACATTTAATACCAAGCTGTATACTTCTCTGCCCATCACCAAACCTCAATATTTCTTTTCTATGTTAACCTATTTTGTTTTGACTATTCTGAATTAAAATAAACCATTTGATTTATTTTGGTCTGACAAGACAGACGTGTTTTATAGGTCTGCTGAAATAAATACACGTTTGTAAACTTTTAATTAAATGTTAAATTTTCTTTTCTGTTCAGTTTCTGGAATTAAGTTCAAATTTAAATGACTCCCCAACTTAGAAATTCAGACAGTAATAGATGAATGTGTTATTGTTTTTTTCTGGGTTATATTAAGCAATGCATTTGTGCCTTGAAGAAGGAACCCTTATAATGGGCTTCTGAACAATGTCAGACAAATCAATAATCCAATTTCTATTACATTCAATTTTTTTCAACTTAATTTTTATTTTAAAAATATTTTTTTTTTCAAAAAAATCAGTATCATCACATGCAAGGCAGTAAAGCCATTAAGACACAAGGGGTTACAGGGTTTTGGAAGAATTAGGAACAGAAACATTAATAATGAGCAGAAAAAGGAAAGAGTAATCAGGACAATAGATAGCAATTGACATTGTATTTAAATTTTTGAAAAATTAAAGTTAGTTGGAAAGCATGGAGCCAGAAGGGAAAAAGTGCAGGAAAAAAAATGGTTAGCATAGAATTTACAGTTATATCTAGCCAACTCAACTGTAAATTGAGGATATCTTGATGCCAGTCTAATCAGTCAGTCAGTTAAGTGCCATACGTAAAACATGCTTGGGCGATCATGTCTCGAAAAAGACATGACTGACTGGGCAGAAGATTATCCCGCAGTAGGTTGCCATTGCTTTCTGCGGTAGACTGGTTGCCAGCCAAGGCTATAAAACCAATCTGTCCTGTTATTTAACTCATAACTGGAAGGAAGAGACGGATTAATAACTTTCCCAAGGGTATTTGCACATAAGTGAATGCAATGAATTCAACTGGAATTCGAACTCGGCTCCCCAATTTCTTGTTCCAAGCTGATATCCACTGCACCACAACGCACATCCTGTCTAATACTGTGCTTAAATTAAAAAACTCTACGTACCATAGTGAAGAGCTCATCCGAACAATTACTATGAAAGTATTTATAGAAAGGGCATAGAAAGGCAACCTGACAGCTGTTGGAAAGTGACTAAAGCTGAGCCACCAGATCAGGACCAATAATATTGCTGATTCTTCTTTGGATCTTATCAAAAAGCTCAAAGTAAATAGCAGGGGCACTTAACATTATGTGGCAGCAATATTCCTAACATGGATGAATCGTAGATTTATAAATATGTAAGATACATTCTGTAAAGTGTATCCCATGACACAGAGAAGCAACTTACTTAGCAACTGATCTAGCAATAGATTCAACATAGTACATCCACTTTATGTCAGCTGAGAACGTTAGCTCAAGGAACTCCAATGAGTCACTTTCCTGGAGGTTAGCATCAGCCTATTATTTTAATTTTCACTTAGATTAATTTTTCAATTGGTCTAACCACACTACAACAACTTGCTTGTAAAAAAAATCGGTACCTAGAATAATGGTTCACACATCCGCACTAATTGCAGCACGCAATTAGTTGCCATTTATTTGTTTAACTAGCACCAGAAACATTATTCATGAACTTTCATATCTGAACAATTCTTCTCAGCAACCGGTTCAAACTCCACCCACGTCTATTGAACAGGTTAAGAGGCTCATCCTTGTTCCCTGTTTAGGATGTGGTTTCCGGCTTTCTCTTTTCAAATCTTCTCACTTTTTTTTTCTTTCAATTGGAGTGGATGGATCTATCTATCACCCGGTTCACACTCCACCCACGTCTATTGAACAGGTTAAGAGGCTCATCCATTGTTCCCTGTTTAGGATGTGGTTTCCGGCTTTCTCTTTTCCCATCTTTTCACTATTACGTAGCCCCCTGCACATCAGTGGCGTTACCGTCTTGCTCGGGGTGATACAATTAAAAAAAAAAAATCTAACTCAGTCCTTCAGACCCTAATACTACTTCATAGATTGTATCAACAAAAGACGATTTCTTTTTCTTAATAGTTTTATTATACAAGGGAATAGACATGGTAGTACCAATTCTATGAGGTAGTGAGAGGATGAACTTCATTTAAACACAAACCCACTTATTGGGATAGCTTCTTGCAATGTGCAGCCATAGCCTATTAAATCTGGATGTGGAAAACATCAATCCTTCAAAATTCCTATGGCCCTCTTCACACTGCTTTGGACTTATATCCAAAACTTAGGCAAAAGCAATCTATCATTTTTGATATCATGCCCAGAAGGTATTCTGACCAAACGCTTGCCATCCTGGCCCACCCTCCACATTCTATAATACTTGCCAGATTTTGTCTGGCCTAATTCATCAACACTGAATATTAAAGTGTTTTCCATTTTTAGACTATGATCTACACATATATGTATGCCAAGACTAAATAAATTTTACATGAAAATCTTACATAATTGGAGTAGATAGATCTATCTATCGCCCGGTTCACACTCCACCAACGTCTATTGAATGGGTTAAGAGGCTCATCCCTTGTTCTCTGTTTAGGACGTGGTTTCCGGCTTTCTCTTTTCCAATCTTTTCACTATTACGTAGCCCCCTGCACATCAGTGGCGTTACCGCCTTGCTCGGAGTGATACGATTAAAAAAAAATGTCACTAAATCAACTCAAATGTTATTCATTTTATAGCATCTTTTTTTAATAAATTAAAAGAAAGTAATGCAACAAACATGATTTCCTTTTACTTTAAATTTTCTACATTTCCAGCGTCAATCCCATGACTGGGTGTGGCCATAGGGTCATTGCACAGCTGAGCACCTGACTTGGCATGTCAATGATCTTCAAATCCACTCAGTAATGTTGTCAGCTCATTTTCCTCCTCTTCTTTTGTCTAAGGAATTACTTTGTAGGTTGAGAGTGAAAAATTTTTTGGCTCTTATGACATATCCATATCAAGTTTCTCTTTGTGACAATGATTATGAGGTCTTCCAACCTGGCTTGTTCCTTGTTTGATGACATCTCACATTGTATCATTAACGATGTGGGCTACATAGAAAATGCTTTTCGATTCTTATTTTTAATGCCTAAATTCTCCGCTGTAATTCAAGATTTGCAGGTATACAGAAAAATAGAAAAGGCCAATGCATACAACAGTCTAATCTGAGATTTCAGGCAAATGTCTTTCCAGATGGTTTTTATTTTGTTGACAACTGCTACTTTTTGTGCTGTTCTTGAAATTGTTTCTATTTTAGAGTCCTTTTCACCTATAATTGAGCCAAGATATTTGTCTTACTACTTTACATTCTTGATCAGCGGCTATTATCTTGCTTAAAAGCTTCTTCACATTGTTCATGATTTTTGTTTCTCAGCATTAACATGTCATATCGGAAGAACGTTTACTTGAATAATGAAGAAAATCTAAACTTATTTATAAATAGAACTTTGTGTGTGTGTGTCAATTAGCTATAGACTCAGAAACGACTGAACCGATTTTTTTGAAAATTTACACAGTTGTACTATAAGCATCTGCTCTTATAGTTCTTAGCTAGGTTTTGTGTCGAGGTACCTCTGATAAATATCGAAAATCGAAAAAATCGGGTTATAGAAGGAGTGGTCTGATTTTAATCAAATTTGATACACTCATAGACAAAGACATAAGAAATGATATTTACAAGTTTCAAGGTTGCAGTTCTTACAATAGTGCAGAAAATTGATTATATATATATATATATATATATATATATATATATAAAAGGCAAGATGTTTGTGTGTGTGTCTGTTTAGCTGCCTGTATGTCTGTATTTGAAAAAATACAGACATACAGGCATATAAACAGACACCCTTTTATTTTTGTTTTTGCTTTGGGTTTGGCTCTAAGTAGGTATAATTGTAGTTCTTAGTCTCAGCCATGATACCATTTACTCAGAGGACTTATTTAGCCTTCAAAATTCAGTTTACAACGAAAAAAAAATTATTTGATATCGATATCAGGAAATCAAAATTTGACTTACATCCATTCATTTTTCTTCTAGTCTACGGTTTCGCTTTAACTGGAAACAACTATTGCTTTTTAGTCTTTTGTGCCGTCCAAAGAGTCTGAGCTTCAGGATCATGGATTAGTTTTAAAGCTTTTATTACACCCGAGCAACACCGGCCTATACTGCTAGTATATATATATATATATATATATATATATATATATATATATATAGGTGCGATTGGTAAATTGTCGCAATTAATTTATTATTTTAAATATTCTTTAGGCTGAGTCTGAGCTCCAGGACCATGGATTAGTTTTAAAGCTTTTATTACACCCGAGCAACTCCAGGCTATACTGCTAGTAATGAATAAAATTATAGTTTGCTATTGGCTTAAAAACTGTTGAAGTCAAATGTAAGAAATCCAGAGCAGATTTGTTTTTGTTTTA
This sequence comes from Ascarosepion bandense, assembly GCA_037127315.1. Lineage (NCBI taxonomy): Eukaryota > Metazoa > Mollusca > Cephalopoda > Sepiida > Sepiidae > Ascarosepion > Ascarosepion bandense. The sequence continues at coordinate 1,283,014 of JBBBDQ010000166.1, read as the reverse complement.
AAATATAACCAAAAATATTCCTCAAATGATAAATTACTTTTCTTACTAAACTTTTCTACAATAAAAAAATAAAATTATTATAAAAAATTTGGTTAGATAAATAGTCATGACTGACAAGCAGATAATTTTATTTATTACTCACACTCTCCAGGTACATATTTCTTGCTTCTTCAATTCCTTGATAAAGACGATCATTCAGGTAAAAATTTAGTTTTTCTGGAAGAGGTAATTCTCGTACTTCTTGGCTTCCCTGGCAAATAAAAAAACAAATAAACAAATAAAATAAAAAATATTTCTCTAGACCCCAACATTTACAAGAGATGATTATAAGATGAAAATACTGTATTTATATATAATACTGGAAATTTTTAATGAAAACTAAAGGTAAAAAAAAAGGATAGGGTCATATTGCACACAAGTACATTTTCAGATTTTTTTTTTTTTTTTACTCAGCTTACACAACAATTACTGTATACACATTTGATTCCTTCAGGAATGTTCAGTGTTTTAAAAAAAACGATGATCAGAATTTTAATAAAATCCCCCCCCCCAAAAAAAAGTTGAGCTATACCATTTTTTTTATTCTTAAGAATTGACAAAAATATTAATTGCCATTTATTTATATCTTATTTGTAACAACAAGATTGCAAATACACTCAGCATAAAAAATTTGAAAAGAAAGTTTTGAAATTGAAATTAGGAGAAGAAATGCACAATGGCTAGACAGTCGGTTCATTTTTATTCTTTAATATGAAAAACTGAATATTATAGTTAAATATACATACAACATTGAAATTTTGATTGATAATATGGTGTAATTTTTAAAACTAATTTACATAGAGATGGCTGAACTATGGGATCAAATTATACTGAAGAATACTTTATTTACTATTTTTACCTTCTGAAACACAATAATGCATTATATTCAAGTCATATAATACAGATGATTGTTGGTTGTTTTGTTTTTATGGCATATCAACCTCAGCAGGTCATTTATTGCCAACTAAATTTTTTTTTTATTTATTTCTTGCTGGTAATACCTTTTTCTTTCAACAATTTATTGTTGTTTTTATGTAAGTTTTGTGTCTACTAATACTTTTTTCTTTTCGAGTATCAAGATTCATTGGGATTTGTTTTTAAGGGCAGGGTCCCCAAGTCTTACTCTGTTATTTAACCCATAATTGAAGGGAAGGGATGGATTAATACCTTTCCCAAAGGTACCAGTGCTTAAGTGAATGCAGGGTATTCAACTGAATTCGAACTTGGCTCACCGATTTCTCTTTCCGAGCCGATCTCCACTGCACCACAACGCACATCCGTCACTAAACGCTTACAGCACCTGGCATTCCCAAGCAGTCACCCATCTAAGTACTGACCAGGTTCAATGTTGCTTAACTTTAGTGATCGAGAAAGGACCGGTGTATTCAACACGATAGGCCGTAAGCCCTTAATACAGATGAAAACATGTTAATATCATTTTCTGTGAATAAAGAATGATAAAAAGTGACATCTAAATTTATTTCATGAAACAGTTTTATTTATCATGTATTTCTTTCATCTTTGTTAGTTTTTATCTGTTTCTTTTTTAAACAAACATTATATATATATATATATATATATATATATATATATATATATATATATGGATGGCATTAAAGACAAAAAAAATTTTTAATATAATTTTTGTTAAAATTTGGTTGATTATATTAAAACATTTTGTCTTTTAACAGCATAATAAAATTCTGTACCATTAAATATATATATATATATATATATATATGAATAAGTGAATAAATAAAGAACAAAGTAGAAAATGTGTCTTAATCTAACATGTTTCACTTTTATTAAAGCTACTTCAAAGATCTGTTTAAAGACGAGATGAAAATTTTTTCTTTTAAATTTTTACAAATATAGAGACAGTATTCTGGAATGTTGTTTGGGGTGTGATTCTTATTGCTCAGATATGTGTCACAAACTTTTAGACAGATGGAACATGTGGTTGGGCCATTTTGCTCAAGTGGCTGAGCATCAATTGCCACACATTTCCATGAGTGGACAACAAGGATTGCTTTACTGCATGCAACAAAACCACATTGGCAGGGAAGGTTATCACTGAGAGAAGCAATGTGCTGCCAAATTTCTTTAATATTTGCACACAGTTGATCCTGATGTACAAGTTGACCTCGCTCAATTTGATCAGATGTTTTGTTTCCCCCAGGAAGAAAAGGAGATGCTGCATTGCTTCAGATTGTTTTTGACTTAGTCTTTGTAATCCAAGAATGGCCTTCCAACTGACCTGCTTGTTAGAAGCCGGCCAAAGAGAAGTTGTTTTGGAAGCTTGTTATATGAGAAAGACGCCCATCGGAGTTGGATTTTCATTTTGAATATATTTAAAAAATCTGATATTTAATAAGCACCCAGAAAATGGGTGAAGCAATTTTTAGAGATATTACTTTTTCATTTTTATGGGAAATTGAGTATTTTTCATGAATATACAAATTTTTTTTAAAGTAATTACATCTTTTAATACAGTGAATTAAAAGTCAACCACCCAATGCAGAAACAATTTTGAATAGTAAGAAACTGAATCAAGATTTATTTTATCATTTCTTTCTGACAGTAAATTACTTATGGGGCATCTCCAAGTTTAACTAGGAAAACTTACAAAGACAGAATTTTTGGCAATGGTGTCTCAAAAGGACAATATTCCATTTGCAATTTACAAGGTTACAAAAAAATATGTGAATCAAGCATAATTACTTAATATTTGTAAAGATTTATAAAGAAATAAATTTTATATATTTTATTTTATAAAAGAAATAAATTTGAAAAAAATCTTTTTATTAAAAAAATTTATAAAAAATTACAAAATTATCAAATATGTAAACCTATTACAATGGAATATTTCTTATTCCACTTAAACAAATAACTATGAAAAGAAAGTCTTTTTTCAATCCAATAGCGTTTAATATCTTTGTTGCCAATTCTCAAAAAATGTATAAATCTACTTTCATATGTTTGAATTTTATTAAAATTATAATCATTGCTGAAGGAGTCATAAGTGTATACAGTCACAGCAGTGTCAAGGGTACAATGGTTAAATATAGTTAATTTTTTTTTCTCATTTGTTTGATGTTTCACCATCTGTAGCAGTCTTTTAATCAAGAATGCTAACCTTTCATCCTACATTGCATTGCTACAGGTAATGAAAAATGGGTTTTGCATGTTAAAAAATGAGAAATCAGTGCCAACACCAAAACAAGGACTTGCTTTGTGGATAATAGAATAAGAAATATTATAATCTACTGGAACATGGAACATAGAACGACTATTACTTCAGAGGTTTATTGCAAGTAACTTGACTGGATAAACAAATATCATAAGTGTCTTGGTTTAGTAAATGAAAAAGGTGCTACTCTCCAATATGACAATTTTGATGTTTGAACATTTTGATCAGATACGGAATATTGGGGAAGTTGGTTTGGCCAAGCACTTTTCACCCACTGTTTATTTATAGAGGTACCTCAATAAATCTATCCCTGAATCATGATAAAATAGCAATTATTTTATACAATGAATTTTTATTTTTAAACATAACACCTCTCCACAGACTCACTCGTGAATTGGGCATTGGCAAAGAAGTTGATTATACCGATTTATTGTTGGCTGGTTGTTTTTGTTTATTGGTACATGGGTTACTTAATGCCAAAACTTAAACATTTTCTGTGCAATATTGTTTTTGGATAATAATAGTTTTAGTGACATAACTCTTACTAATTAACCTTTAGTTGGGAGGAGATGAAGTGGGTTCATACTTTTTCTAAGGTTATTTGTGCATAAATGAATATAACAAACCCAACTGGAATTAGCTCTCTGGTTAACAATTCTAAGCCATTATCCACAACAATACTCACACATCCAAGCTTACAGCACCTGGTATTTCCAAAACAGTCACCCATCTAGGTCCTGACCAGGCTTGATACTACTAATATTGGTGATCATACGGAAACTGGTGTTTTAACATATTGTGTCCATAAGCCAATGTTGATTTATTAACAAATATCTGTTTTGTAAGCCTGGTATAAATTTTCAACAACAATGAATTTGTAGATCCAAGTAAATCAAAACAATGTAGTATGAAAAAGATAAAAGAATAGAAAATCAGAATTCTAATCAATTTATTACAGACAGATTTTTTCGAAGGTTTTATACTTACATTCCAAATACCTTTATTTTCTTTTACACAACAATCAATGTAATATGTCACAACAACATTTGCCATCCCATCTATTGGGGCATGCTGCAAATTAAAGTTAAAAACTTTAAATTAAACAGATATGTCATTGAACTGGTGTTTTTAAATGATCAAGGCAATCTGTTTATGCAAGACATCAATTGAACTGGTGTTTTTAAATGATCAAGGCAATCTGCTTTTGCAAGACATCAACTGAACTGGTGTTTTTAACTGATCAAGGCAATCTGTTTATGCAAGATATCAACTGAACTGGTGTTTTTAAATGATCAAGGCGATCTGCTTTTGCAAGACATCAACTGAACTGGTGTTTTTAACTGATCAAGGCAATCTGTTTATGCAAGATATCAACTGAACTGGTGTTTTTAAATGATCAAGGCAAACTTTTCTAGCAAGACATGGAATTTGATATCAGTCAGCTGTATGCCAATAAAAGTGTCACTCACAAAGTTTAAAAAACATCCTGGTTTGAATAAAAGATTTATTTTTAAGTAAAAAATCTATTTTATTCAGTTTATAAAGAAATAAAATTTTTGACTCAATAAAATTTCAGTAGAAAAAATATAGAACTATTGTATTGCTTAATTATTCATTTTGTTGAGAGGACAGATGAAAAATAGAGAATCTGGAATATATTATAATTTTTACAAAATGATATAACTATCTTAACATTTTTTTTAGAAAATTCTACAACAATTTCAATGTTCAACACAGGTTAAGCAGATAAAATGTTTAATATTTTTCATGCCAGCAGTAGTTACTAGCAGTACTGCGTTTTTAATCATTTCACCTACAAACAAGGCAATAAGTCCACTAAGACAAAATTGGGTTACTGCGTGTTAGAGGGGGAAAAAAAAAACGCTACTCAAAAGAGAGACCAATAAAAAAACAGGAATTAAGAAGACAAGAGATAGCAATTGACATTGCATTTAAATCTTTGAAGATCAAAGTTGACTGCGTTGCAAGAATCTGGAAGTTATTTCCACAAGCAAGAAAAACCAGAGAAGATACGAATAGCATAGAGCTTAAGTAATCTAAGAGAAAATGTTTGTTAAGGGGAGAGGACAATAAAAAAACAAGAAGTAAGAAGACAAAAGATAACAACTGTCATTGCATTTAAAAGTTATGATCTATGAGATGGGAGGTTGGTGGCTATCGAGCTCTTTATTTGTTGGGTGCTATCTCCAGGATAAATTTATCCAGTAGCATTCTTGTCTATGTACCATCTAATTTCTTCTCAGATTTTTTTGTTAATGCCCATGCTATATTTCTAAACAAAAGAATTTGTGTAACTTAAAAGTATGTCTTATATACAATGTCAAGATATCTGTTATGCTAGTATTTACCCAGACACTGTAAGTATTTGTACCTTGCATCACTCTAGAATACAGTAATATTAAATGATGTGGAGGAGGTCTGATATGTTTAGGATGGCATCAGTTCTGGGTAAGTGGCTGCAGAACTCATTAGAAAATTAGAATACAAAAATCACATTGACCAAATTTGTCTTTTATCTAGAGTTGATAACAGCTCAAAATGCTATGAGATCATATTTTGTTCAGAGCCAGTTTTACATGAATTATTGGAGAGAAACAAAGATTCTACTTAGAGGGGGCAAATTTAAAATCTAGATGATGTTAATGACAAAGATATTTGTTACCTCATCTTCAAAATGCACTTTCCCTACACGAGTTTGTATCTCATTCCAACCCAAGGCAAAACTCATTGTTTGAACAGCTTTTTAACTTATCATCTCTCGAGTCAATTGGCTAAAAGTGGTTTTACAAGAAATGGCATGTAAATAAATAATATAAAACAATTCTTGATACATATTTGTTGTTCTTCAGATCCCAACTTTTATCAGGTACAAGAGACATTTTCAGAAGATATAAGACTTTTTAAGGAAAGGCAGTTATAACTATTCTAGATTATTTATTTACACTACTTATAAAAAAAAATTCTTTGTTTCACCATGTTTTTCATGGAGTTTTTAACTGATCAAGGCAATCTGTTTATGCAAGACATCAATTGAACTGGTGTTTTTAACTGATCAAGGCAATCTGTTTATGCAAGACATCAACTGAACTGGTGTTTTTAACTGATCAAGGCAATCTGTTTATGCAAGACATCAACTGAACTGGTGTTTTTAACTGATCAAGGCAATCTGTTTATGCAAGACATCAACTGAACTGGTGTTTTTAACTGATCAAGGCAATCTGTTTATGCAAGACATCAACTGAACTGGTGTTTTTAACTGATCAAGGCAATCTGTTTATGCAAGACATCAACTGAACTGGTGTTTTTAACTGATCAAGGCAATCTGTTTATGCAAGACATCAACTGAACTGGTGTTTTTAACTGATCAAGGCAATCTGTTTATGCAAGACATCAATTGAACTGGTGTTTTTAACTGATCAAGGCAATCTGTTTATGCAAGACATCAATTGAACTGGTGTTTTTAACTGATCAAGGCAATCTGTTTATGCAAGACATCAACTGAACTGGTGTTTTTAACTGATCAAGGCAATCTGTTTATGCAAGACATCAATTGAACTGGTGTTTTTAAATGATCAAGGCAATCTGCTTCTAGCAAGATATGGAATTTAATATTAGTCAGCTGTATGCCAATAAAAGTGTCACTCACAAAGTTTAAAAAATGTCCTGGTTTGAGTAAAAGATTTATTTTTAAGTAAAAAATCTATTTTATTCAGTTTATAAAGAAATAAAATTTTTGACTCAATAAAATTTCAGTAGGAAAAATATAGAACTATTGTATTGCTTAATTATTCATTTTGTTGAGAGGACAGATGAAAAATAGAGAATCTGGAATATATTATAATTTTTACAAAATGATATAACCATCTAACATTTTTCTTTAGGAAATTCTACAAAAATTTCAATGTTCAACACAGAGGTTAAGCAGATAAAATGTTTAATACTTTTCATGCCAGCAGGAGTTACTAGCAGCTTTTCATGCTTTGTTTTTAATATTTTCTTTTCAGAATTATTTATTTTTTCCTTTGTTCTCAAGTTTGTAAATATATTAATGTTTAATTTAAAATTGAGTTTTGTAATATAAAATATTTAATAGTGTTATAATCCCCACCACCTGAGCATGTGCTGTTCAGGTTCATATTTGCAAAACATGCATTGGCCAGAATTATCCAAATGAAACAGAAGGTCTCTTTGAAAAACTACGAAATTTCAAAAAAAATATCTTCTGTTTACTGGAAATGAGATGCCTGGAAACGAAATGCTTTCTCTTTTGCTAGTTAGCAGTAACTAGGGGAATTGACATATTTTCCTTTACATGACTACTTGTTTGAACTTATACTAAGTATATACTTAATATTTATGTTCTTTCTCCCACCCACCCCATTTTTTTTCTTTTTAACGGGATGTTAGCAACCCAGTCGTTAAAAACAAAATTAAACCTACAAAGGGTGGAGGAACTCTTGATGAGTCAACGGCCAGCTAACTAGAGGTGGTGTCTCAATAAATCACCATGGAAAAGGCAACAGGGTACTACTCCACTATCTATCTATCCTGCATATAATTATGGCTGTACAACACAAATATATTATACCTAACAGCATGAAGGTGGTTGCTTCCAAAGAGAGCAATTCTTTGCCCGGTAAGGATCGACATGGGCAACAGGTGTCACCTGACCGTCATCTAGCGACTGTTAGCAACAACGGCATAAAGAGGACAGTTTTTCCCAAAATCTGTCCCTCGCCCAGGAAGGAATAACATGAGCAACAGGTGTCTCTGGACCATTACCCTGCAACTGTGCACAACAAAGAAAGGATTACCTTGGGAACATGGAACATCAGGACGCTAAACAACTGCAGACAACTAGAGAATGTCAAGCAGGAGATGAACAGATCAATATTCTGGGAAGAATTCAGATGGCCAAATAATGGAGACTTCAGCAGCGACAACCATAGGATAATATATGCAGGAGGCAAAAATAACAAAAAAGGAGTTGGCTTAATACTGGACAAAGAAACGAAGAAATGTACTTGGGATACTGCCAGTTCTCTGAAGGAGTTCTGGTGAAACTGAAAGGGAGACTGTTCAATATAGTAGTCGTCTATGCACCAACAGCACAAAGCACTGAGGAAGAAATAGAATCTTTTTACTCCACTCTAGACAATGCCAAGGCTCAATGTAAAAACTAAGAAATCAGAAACATCATGGGAGATTTAAATGCCAAATTAGGCAAGGAGAGGGAAGGTATGACAACTGGCAATTTTGGTTTAGGAATCCACAACGAACAAGGAGAAAAATGGGTCCAATGGTGCACAGCAAATGACCAGGTAATAACTAATAGCTGGTTTCAAGAACATCCACAATGCCTATGGACATGGAGAAGCCCAGGAGGTGACACAAAAAACAAGATAGACTACATAACCATAAACAAGAGATTCAGAAATGCAGTGGTTCAAAGCAAAGCCTATCCAGGCGCCAACTTTGGAAGTGACCACATCCCATTCATCTGCAAACTAAAAGGTGAAACTCCAGAGATTGAAGAAACCTCGTGCAGCACCAAAACTGAAATACAACACGCTTGTGAATGACCTCAATTTACAGAAAGAATACACTAACAGCGTGAAAATCAAATAGAAAAAACAAATTGGAAAAAGACACTTGAAATGGGACTCGCTAAAGGAAGCAATAGTGACATCAGCAAACAACATTGCCCCAAAAGAAATTAAGCACCCCCCCCCCCAAAAAAAAAAGTGAGTGGATGACTGAAAAGATTCTGGATATGATGCAAAGGAGGCAGAAAATTATATCAAGAGTACAGGGAACTACACAAAAAAATAAGAAAATGCAGACAGGCTAAAGAGGAATGCTTCAATGACAAATGTGCAAAAGTAGAGAGATTGAGTAGGAATAATAAAGCAGACATGCATAAAGAAAAAAAAAAAAAATGACAGGACAAAAAACCTGCTCTTCAACAGGATGTATAAAATCCAAGGATGAAACAATCATTTTGGAGAAAGAGGAAAGACTCCAACGATGGGAAGAATATCTAAAAGACCTTTTCCACGACAAGAGAGAGCAACCAGTAACACAAAGATGAAGACGGACCGGAAATATTAAAATCTAAAGTGGAAACTGCAATAGCCAAACTGAATAGAAACAAAGCAGCTGGACCAGACGGCATAGTCATAGAGCTGCTAATAGCCCCGGAAGAATTTGGTATAGAGAAAATTACAGAAATAATAAATGAAATTTATAATAGTGGTGTAATACCAGATGATCTCAGAAAGTCTATTTTCATAGCACTACCTAAGAAGCCAGGAGCAAACAAGTGCAAACTCCACAGAACCATCAGTTTAATGAGCCATATAACAAAAATGATCTTCCGAATCCTGATGAATAGAGCAAGAAGCAGAATCAGGCCAGAGATAGGACAAAAACAGTGTGGTTTCTTCATAGACACTGGAACAAGGAATGCCATATTTTATGATTAGGATGCTCTCTGAAAGGGCAATACAAATTAAGAAGGACTTATACCTGAGCTTTATTGATTATGCAAAGGCGTTTGACAAAATACACCACAGAGAATTGATGGAGATGCTCAGCAGCCTTGACATATTTGGGAAAGACTTAAGAGTAATCAAGAATCTTTACTGGAAGCAAACCGCTTGTATACAGACAGGTAACGAATTCAGCAGATATACAAAGATAGAAAGGGGTGTAAGACAAAGATGTGTCTTTTCACAGGATCTGTTCAACTTGTACAGCGAGTATATTTTGAGAACTGTAGAAATTATGCCAGGATTCGTGATTGGAGGCCACAATTTAAACAACCTAAGGTACGCAGATGATACAGTGCTGATAGCAGATACAGAAAGGAAACTACAAGACCTCCTACAGAAGGTAGCTGAAAAGAGTGACAAGAAAAGTCTACAAATAAACTGCAAGAAAACCGAATACATCATCAGCAGTAAAAAGGGTAGTGCAATATGTCAAATACAGGTTGGGGATACTAAAATCAAGCAGGTACAAAAATTTAAATACCTGGCAAGTGTTCTAACAGAAGACAGAAAGTGCGACACAGAGATCTGAAGGCGAATTGGCATGGTGAAAGAAGCATTCCATAAGTTGAGTAAAGTATTAAGAAACAGGACAATTTCACTAGAAACAAAGAAGTGTACTGGATTGCTATGTGATGTCAGTTCTTCAATATGGCAATGAATGCTGGACAATATCATCAAAGATGAAGGAAAAACTTGAATCAACTGAAATGTGATTCTACAGAAGGATGCTGCGAATAAAATGGATCGAGCATGTGAGCAATGACGAGATTTTGGAAATGATGGAAATGAAAAGGAAATTAATACTGAGCATCAGGAAGAGACAGCTGAAGTTCCTGGGACACGCAATGAGGAAAGAGGGCTTGAAGAACCTGATACTAACAGGCCAGAAAGAGAGGAAAAAGAGACAGGGGAAAGCAGTGGATAACATATTTGAAGGATCTAATCAGGTGGATGATGGAACAAGGATTGCATGGTTAACAGGAGAAGGCATGCTAAGAGCCACCAGGGATAGGGAGACGTGGAAAGCCATGATCGCCTACATTCTGAAGAGACAGGGCACATAGAAGAAAAAGATATTCAAACTATTTTCCTCAACTTTGTTGTTGTTATCACGTTTCGTATGTTTTGCCATCCGGCCTTCCTCAGATGTATATTGATCTGTGTAACCTACAGGGAAGTTTGAACTGAATCCTTTATTTAATCTACAGGAGTTTTTTCGCTAACTTTTCATTTTCCTCAGATACATTCACTGCATTCAAAACAAAAAAAGGATGTCCTCCTTCTGAAGGTGATTCAATACTTACATAATTTTTGGTACAGAAATTCATAATGTACCAAAATGTTATTTATATTCACTCCAGCTTCCCTTTTGTAGGAATAAAAATCTTTGAATGGCATAATGCCATCATGTTTTCATCTTTTAAGTAAATTTTATCTCACTTATCCGTAATTACTTTCAACCTATCTGTTCACCCAATATCTGTTATATTCTGAAATAATGACAAAAATACCGCAGAGCCCTGTTTTTTCTTTAGGTAAATCCATGAAGATGGACCACATACTTCTATCTTGTTTACACTCTGTGTAGAATTCTTCACTTTGCAAAATAGGTGGCTGTTTCTCAAAGGACACCATTATTCTTTCAAATGTGTTTCAATGCAAGTTGAACAGTAATAATAATTTCTGTCACACAAAAGAAGACATCTTTTGCTTCTAATGTTAGTTTGTTAGTGACATGCTACTGTAAACCAAAGCAACACTTGGCGACCTGTGACTCAATATTTATTCCAGAAAGACGATATAAAAACAAAGGACACAACCAAGTTAGATATTTATTTTATTTGAATTTTGTTTAACAGCATATCAACCTCTGTGGGTTATTTAATGCCAAAAAAGTAGGGTTTTAGGGAATTAGTTTAAATGTTCGATTATAGTGAAAAGGTTGATTTAGTCAGATTTTGATGAAAAATTAATTTTTTGTAATTTTTTTATTTTAGAAAACTGAATATGTCTTCTAGTTTTGTAGTCAAAAATGTATTGCTGGTAAAAGTTTTTTCCTTCAGAAAAGTATTTTTTGGTAATATTTTTCTTTCAAAAATGTATATTTTTCTATAAAAGTTTATTTTTATGTATATATTTCTATAAAAGTCTTTCATAGTGTTTTGACTCCAGTTTGGGGGTTAAATATAACAGTGGCTACCACTCCGGGTCAGGGTGGACCTGGGAACAACAGCAATTAAGAGGTGGTTCCACGCTCCTCACACCCTCCCAATCAGAGGCCTTGTTGCCAGATGCAGTTTACTGTCATCCCCAGGACCCCCAAGTAAGATAACTTCAACACAAGGATTGTACTTTGAAGAATAGAGTTTTGTACTTATTTGAAATTAATAAATGCCTTTCCTGAAAAAGTCTCTAACCTGCTGGAATGCACCTCATAAATTCAGTGTTCTATACGGGCAGGCAATGAATTCAGCAATTATACTAAGATTGAAAGGGGCGTAAGACAAGGATGCGTCTTTTCACCGGATCTGTTCAACTTATACAGCAAGACTATTCTGAGAACCCTAGAAATTATGCCAGAATTCATCATTGGAGGCCACAATTTAAACAACCTAAGGTATGCAGATGATACAGTGCTGATAGCAGATACAGAAAGGAAACTACAAGACCTCCTACAGAAGGTAGCTGAAGAGAATGACAAGAAAGGACTACAAATAAACTGAAAGAAAACCAAATGCATGATCATCAGCAGAAAAGGCAGCTCAAAATGCCAATTACAGGTGAGAGACTCTAAAATCAAGCAGGTACAGAAATTTAAATACCTAGGAAGTGTTCTAACAGAAGACAGAAAGTGTGACACTGAGATCCGAAAGCGAATTGGCATGGTGAAAGAAGCATTCCATAAGTTGAGTAAAGTATTAAGAAACAGGACAATTTCACTAGAAACAAAGAGGAGAGTACTGGATTGCTATGTGATGTTGGTTCTTCAATATGGCAGTGAATGTTGGACAATATCTTCAAAGATGAAGGAAAAACTTGAAGCAGCTGAAATGTGTTTCTACAGAAGGATGGACCAAGCATGACGAGGTTTTCGAAAGGATGGAGGCGAAAAGGAAATTAATACTGAGCATCAGGAAGAGACAACTAAAGTTCCTGGGACATGCAATGAGGAAGGTGGGCTTGGAGAACCTGTTACTAACAGGCCAGATAGAGGGAAAAAGAGACAGAGGAAAGCAGCGGATAACATATTTGAAGGATCTGATCAGGTGGATGATGGAACCAGGGTTGCATGGTGCAACAAGAGAAAATGTGCTAAGAGCCACCAGGGACAGGGAGATGTGGAAAGCCATGATCGCCTACGTACTGAAAGGACATGGCACATAAAAGAAGAAAAAAGAACCTCAGTTGTCCTGATTCTGCAATAAGAGAGGCTGATCCCTTGATTAAATCACATCATTAGCTATTAATCAACTTGATAATGACACAATAATACACTGATCTAAATAGAAAAGAAAATATGAATAAATGTGTCCACAATAAGATATTGTCAAAAAATCCTTTTTTTCCCCCATGACAACACTTTATTAATGACTGTCACTTTTTGACAATATTTATTAGTCTTAAAAAGCAATGGTAATATCTAATAAAACCTAAACATGAAAGTGAATTTATAAATTTTCTTTGTTCTTGAGAATTGACAATAAAAATAATAAACACTATTTATTAGATTATTTATTTACACCATTTATCTATAAGATTATTGAGTGGAATACTTGTTAAGACATCACTCAATAAATCCCGGGTCTAACTAATAAAACAACTTTTAGGTAAAATTCGACTTTATTCCTCAACATAGTCTCCTTCTAGGGTGATACACTGATTTCAACACTTCTCTAACAATTCAATGCCTTATTTGTTTTGGCTTCAAAATACATTTCAGTTTCCAATATTCTTCATTAGAGCCTAATCTCTTTCCATGAGGCATTCTTTTGAAGTCTGCAAACAGCCAGTAGTTGCTGTGGGCTAGATCTGTAGAATAGGGTGGATGTGGAAATAATTTGAATTGCAATTCATGTAGTTTTGCCATTGTTGCAATCAACTAATGACATGGTGAAAGATCTTGGTGAAAGATCATTTTTTTCTTCATTTGTGGCTTTTTTTTTGCGATTTCTTTCTTTAAACGTACCAATAATGCTATACAATATTTTTTCCTTTAAATGCACCAACAATGCTATACAATATTTCTTCTTTTAAACGCACCAAGCTATACAATATTTGCTCTTGATGGTTCTTCCTTTTTCAAGGTAATCGATTAACAAAATACCTTGCACATCCCAAAATACAGAGGCCAAAATCTTGCTTGCTGCTGTTTGCATCTTTGGTCACTTTGAACAGCTTTCACCTGCTGCTGTCCACTCAACTGACTGCCGATTTGACTTTGGAGTGAAGTGGGGAATCCATCTTTCATCCTTTATCACATATTTACTCAAAAACTTCTTGTTGCGTTGAACCAGTTGCAAACAATGCTGTTATTTTTGATCAACTATGAGCAAACAGAATACCCATTTTAAACACAGCTTTCTCATTGACAAATGTTCATGCAAAATGGTGAATACACTGCCTTTTGACATGTTCAACTCCACTGCTATCTCATGCAACTTCAATTTACGATTATTTGTGGATTTTTTGGTGTTTTCCAGGACAACTGCTGATTTTGGGTGACCTGAGTGTTCAACATCAGCAGCGCAATACAACTGTCTGTACAACTGCATTTAAAGTGAGCATACCAAGGCGGCCAAAGATAACCCCACTGCCCTTCTCGAGAAGGATCTCCACTCTGTGGTAGACTGGGGTAAGAAGTGGCTTGTAAATTTTAATGCTTCTAAAACGAAGCTGTTATCTGTCAACCACAACAGGCAGTCCCTCCTATCCACCACCCATCAGCATGGATGGGTGGTGGATAGGTGAGTCTCCTTGAAAGCAAGACACTGTGCCTCCTCAGTCTCACCTTCTCTTCTGGCCTCATGGAAGCATTATATTGAATCAATAGCTAAATTGACTACTATGAAGGTTTGGTCACTGTGCTGTACTAGGAGGTTTTTCCCACCTGTCCATCCTGCATATATACAAATCAACCATTTGACTGTGCTTTGAATACTGTTGTCATATCTAGTCAGGCACCTCTGCCATTAATCTCAGGGTTCTCGACTGGCTCCAAAGGAGAATCTGTAACATGATTAGTCCCTACCTGGCAGCTTAACTCCAGCCACTTTCCCACCAGTGGGATGTTGCTCCCATTTGTCTATTCTATAAATATTTCCATGGCCTCTGCTCCAACGAGCTTAGCTCACTGATGCCCCCTCCACAAGTATTTACTCGAGCAACCAGACTGGCAACAAGGTCCCACTCTTTTACAGTTAAATCAACTAAATGCAGTTGCCACTTCTACTCCAGCAGCTTCCTTTCTCACACTTTCTGCCTGTGGAACTCCCTTCTGTATACTTGCTTCCTTGACAGCTATAATCTTCAAGAATGTAAATGCAATATCAATTCCTATCTCTTGTTCACTTGACTCCAGTCCTTCTCTCACCCTTTCCCCATCACCTCATATATCTTGTTCTCTTTCTTTCTCACTTTACCCTAGCAACTGTCTTCACACTGGTATTCTCATCCTTCTGTTGCCCCTTCACTGACACCCCCAGCAACTGGTTCGCCTTTCTCTTTGCTCTCCCTCTGCTTAAACTTTCAATCTTCTCTTACGTAGCCTCCTGCACACCAGTGGCAATACAACCTTGCTTGGGGTGAAATGATAAAAAAAACCCAAAAAACCACCACCTCTTAACCATTGTTTCCAACAGAGCAGAGCCTGAATAACACTTATCAAACCATTGCTTTGCTTGAACAGTATTTTTCCCATCAGAAAGCAATGCTTTATCAAGACACGAAATTCAAGTTTTTCTGTTGTTTTGAAAATTTGCAACAGTAGCTTCACTTAAATAACTGTAATTTGTAAACTAATAATTCGAATGGACCCAAAGTTTGTCATATGTCATTTGAAGATTAGTACTTCATAAAAATCATATGGATTTTTTTATTAGTGGTACTATCTATATGTTAGGCCCAGGACTTATTGAGTGATGTGTTAAAACATCAGTTCATTGCCAACTGATTCACACTTTATAAAATAGTAAATAATAAAGATTTCCTTATAGTGGGTTCAAATATTTTAATCATTTAGTTAATGTTTTTTGAATATATAGTTTGTAGAAGATAAAATGTATTGGTAATTTTTTTAATGTATTGCTGATAATTTCTCTACAAAAATATATTGTTGGTAATTTTTATGACAATATACTGCTGATAACTTACTATAAAAATGTATTTTTATATTTTTTTTAGTGATGGATTGATTGTCATTTTCCAATAAAATGTGTTGCTGTTCATTTTATTATAAAAATGTACTGTTGATTTTTGTTTGGGGGTTCACTATTTGTCCATAGCTGGAATCATTACAGGTGCTACCACCCAGATCAGGGTGGACCTAGGAACAACAGCAGTTAAGAGGTGGTTCCATGTTTCTCAAGTTCTCCAATTTCCTGCTTAGAAAGAGTTTATAGTCATACCTGGGACATTTTAGATTTTTGAATGTTGTAATCATTAGCATCATCGTTTAATGAACATTTCCATGCTCGCATTGGAAGGACAGGGTTTTCTTGACGGCTCTATAATTGAACCATTATGAAATATTGGAGCAACTTTTACACCTGTATGTGCTCTTCTTAACACTAACCAGTTTAGGGGATTGGAAACTCGGTGTTTTTATCATGACAATGTCTCTAGGAAGATTACCTATCAAGGTAACAGAGTTCAGCCTACCCTATTCTACACAGAGTAAGCGTAGAGATTTTTATTTCAGAGATTTCCTTCTCTTAGACAAGTTGCTATCCAAAGCTAAAGACTCTTACCCAGCTTAACTTTTCTTTTTCTCTTAAATGACCCCAGTCTGGGGGTTAACTTTTTGTCCATAGCTGGGACACTAACAGTTGCTACCTCCTTAGTTGAGTGTGTGCCTGGGAACAACAGCAATTAAGAGGTGGTTCTATGCTCATCTAAATCTCCAGATTGCTGCCAGATGTAGTTTACTGTCATACCCAGGACATTTTAGTTTTAGAAAGTAAAAGATGGTGATTGATGTTGTAAATATAAAATTATTCTTGTCAATAAATAATGCTTAATATTTTTGTTTTAAATTCTCAAGAACAAAAAAAGTATAAATTTACTTTCATCAGATGTTTAGGTTTTATTCCAATTATAATCATAGATTTTAAAGCAATAAACATTGCTGAAGAGTGAAGGTAGTGAAAATGTATCATGGCAAAAACTGTTCTTTTGATACAATGTCTTATTGCAAAGATAGTTATTCATGTTTGCCACAAGAATAAAGAATGAAAATAAGAATAACATCTTTGAAAGAAACTTAATCCAAAGAGAAAAGTTAACTCACATCATTGTTGGAGCCCATGAGTCCATTTTTAAAAGCAATAAGATTTACAGATTTATCAAACCACCGATTGGCTGGATTTCCAGCAATGGCATCTTGGAACATCTGTGGAGAAAAAAAATAATGA
The DNA here is from genome assembly GCA_037127315.1 of Ascarosepion bandense. Classification (NCBI taxonomy): domain Eukaryota; kingdom Metazoa; phylum Mollusca; class Cephalopoda; order Sepiida; family Sepiidae; genus Ascarosepion; species Ascarosepion bandense. Next base: position 1,265,582 of record JBBBDQ010000166.1, on the reverse strand, counting down.
AATATACCAGTTACAGATTAAATGATCATGGTGAAAAATAAGTTTTCAGTTAAATGTATAAGTGTTTTTAATAGATTACCTATCATACATTTTTGAATTTTTTTTTTTAATCATATCACCCCAAGCAAGGCAGAAAAGGTACTAGTATGCAAGAGCTTGCAGGGAGTGAAAGTGAAAGAGAAAAGACAGGGAGAATTGAAGAAAGAACAGAAGATGAATGGGATTCAAGAAAACAGAAGATGGTGGTTAATGTTGTATTTACATTTTTGAAGAAGCAAGTAAATGGAAGGAAGTTCCATAGGTAGGAAGTGCAAGAAAAGAAACTGTTGAACTAGAAGTGGCCGTTGCATTTAGCTATTTCAACAGTAAAATCGTGAGTTGTAAATGAAAAAAATAATCAATGCCAGTAGTCAGCATGAACAGATATTTTTTACATCATTCCAAGAAAGTAATGTGTTTTTTAAAAAAAAATAAGGGTCAGTTTATTTATCTATCCAGCTATTGCTTTTTTTGTTATATGAAATAGATTTTTATTTTCTTGTTATTAAAATAAACATTTTATTTATTTACTACTGTGCAATATAGTAAAAACTACATAGATACTTATGAAGGTTTATTTGACTAATTCAGCTTTAGTGCTGAAAATCTTTATTATAGTGGGTGGTTACTAGTCAGAGGGGAGATGGAATATCCTTATTTTATGACCATAGGTACCTTCTGCTTCACCTTGCAGTAGTTGCTCTCCATTATGGAATGAAGTAAAATACTTAATGAGGCAATAGTAGTAATGGGATAAGATGGAATAAAACTAGTAATAAAAATGAATGTATTGAGCCAGAGTGTTGGGATAAAAAGCAACAATGATAAGATGAAAAAAAAATAAATAAAAAATAAACAATTGCTCCTAGTTTAAAAAAAGTTCCCAGATGATGTAGCATAATAAGTAATTTAATAGAATTTTTTTAAATCATTTTACAATGTAATTGATATAATTAATATACATGTTAAAAAAAAAAAGACAGAAACACTTAATCCTGTCAACAAACAGAAGAAAGGCATAGGTCATCGACAAGGAGGTTGTTAATAATTCTGTAACTTGTTTTTTTTTTTATCCCTATGCATTTATTTAATTGGTTAATTCCCCAAATTATCCTGTTAATTTTATTTTCATCTTTAAAACTGTGTACTGGTAGTATCTATTATTGTATCATAGCAAAATAAGGATTTTTGTAATCTTCTGTAAAGCAAATTGTATATGTAACAAAAATCACAAAACATTTTGTAAGAATTATCAAAATTTTTTTTCTAAAATTCACATTTTTTTGTAAAGTTTTTTTCAGACTTTGTTGATACAAATAATTTTGTAAAATACTGAAATTGCTTCTTGACTGTATTATACAATTTTCTGTAATCAATTAGCATAAATAAATGAATTCATTATTTTTGCAATATTATCTAAAAATGTCTAATTTATGGTGAATAAAGTGATTTTTGTGCATTTTGTTATTTTATGGTATTTTTTTTTTGTACATTTGCATTTATGGAAATAAGTCAATAATTTTATGATGCTTCCTAATATTATATATAGTTGTTAATTAACTAATTACTGGACATTACTAAGAAGTTTCTTGCTAAAAATGTTCTCAATGATTGTTATTTAGTAGTAATTTAAGTCTCCACATGTCTGAACCCAGTTGCATGGATGCCTTGGTACTATCCTATTGACCAATCCACTACCAAACTTAGTGAAAAGTAAAAGGTTAAAAACTCACCTCAGTTTCATTTTTGGGACTGGTGTCTTCCAAAGTAACTACCATGATACTTTCTTCAATCAACTTTAAATTTCTGTAATTGTCAGGGTGAATACTTTGCAACTCACTGTGCAACTGAAGGAAAGAGTATTTAAAAAGTACTAAAATTACATTATAAAAAAAAAAATTCTAAAGAATTAAAAATATAAAATTTATATTCTATATGGAAATAGTTAAGTTAAAAAAAATGAAGCATTCAAATGCTTAAAATGAATCCAATTTTATCTTACTGATGTAGATTTTTTTCTTGTGAAAGAAAATACAGCATTTCAACAGAAATGTACCTCCCAAGAAATAGGGGTTCAATTTATAATGAATTTGTGTAGGAGAAATCAAGAAGTAGGAGATCTATTTATCTTCAAAAAATGAGATCAATTCACAACGAATTTATATAGTAAACTGAATATTAAACAAATTTTGAAAAAGATTATTATTTTCTGGAGAGTTACCTTTCTGGAAAAACACTTAAAGTTCTTTTCTTGAAGATGCCAGTTCTTTGGTAAAACGTGTCAAAGTAAAAATTTTCCAAATTGTCTTACATATTGGATCAATGCAAAAGGAATAATGCAGATAAAAAAAAACAGAATTTGATTTTTAGATGTTGCCATTCTTTTCTAAGAAATTGGTATTAAATTTTAATTATTCAACAAATTTCTTGAACTATTCTGATATTCTTGTTCTCCACTGTTGCCAACCTGAATACCAGAGAAAAAAAAAACAAACTTTCAAACAATTCTACATTATTCTTCTGTAAAGTTTTTGTCCAGTGTCAAGTCTGTTGTGGGTCTATTTGTTTGTATTGCATTGTACAATTACCGTGCTAAGTAGCAGACAAAAAATACCATCTAAGTTTAAACAGGTTAAAATATATGCTATGAAAAAAGTTTTTAATAGTTTTGTTTTTAACAGTATAGGTATAGTTCTTTTGAATTATTCAAATTCAAAAATAACTAAACCAAAAATTAATTTGTACCAGAGCACCCCTGCTTCACAAAAAACTTACCTCTGCCCAGGTGCTTCTGTTGTGGGCTGTGAGAATTCCCACTGAGGAATCCTTTGGCTGCTGATCACATATATCACGGATGTATTGCAGCTGTTTCTGTAACTCAGGAGGAGTCAATAGTTCTTTACAGTCATCCGTGACAGTCAGGATGAAGACATGACCAGAACACAAAACCATCACATGTTGAGGAATATCACCTTCAGACTCTGGTGGAGAAAATATAAAGAGCAAATGCTCATCAGGATATTAAAATACATAAATACAATGAATTATCTAAACTAGACAAAAGTTAGCTATTATGTTATTCCCAAACAATATTGAATTACTGAATGAAAAAACAAAAATTATGATTAAGTGTAACCATACCATAAAATACCTATTAGGGTCATACAACCGTGGATGAAAGTATTATAATTTCTTCTAATTTTAAAAATTGTGAATTCAAAAAATATGTTAACATGAGTATTCTTAAAAAAACAAAACAAAAAAAAAACAAAACTGTAAGATCAGTTATTGCAAATCACCTGAAGACACCACATGGTAGAAACCTAAGTCATGTAATAACTCATTTACAAATGAAGAATATTCAAGAATTCTACAATATAATTGTATTGAACACTTTTTAATACAACTGTGTACTGGTCTAATTTTATTATAACCAAAAACTAAGTAGTTAAATAATCAATATATAAGTGGACATTGAAGTCAACACTCAGAGGCAACAGACTGTTTTATGTTAGGCACAATCATCAGGCCTGATGATTGTGCCTATCATCAAACAGTCTGTTTCCTCTGAGTGTTGACTTCAAATGTTCACTTTTATATTTACATACACTATCTCCAATATTGAGCACTTTATCCCATAAATATAGCACACATTAAAACTACATTTCCTTGTTTGTGGATGACTAATATATATATATATATATATATATATATATATATAAACTTATTTATAAATGGAACTTTGTGTCTGTGTCTGTGTGTGTGTATCCGTTACCTATAGACTCCGAAATGGCTGAATCAATTTTCTTGAAAATTTACACAGTTGTGCTGTAAGCGTCTGCGAGTGTTCTTAGCTAGGTTTTGTGTTGAGGTACCCCTGATACACATCGAAAATCTATAATCGAAAAAATCGGGTTATAGAAGGAGTGGTCCAATTTTAATCAAATTTGATACACTCATAGACAAAGACATAAGGACCGATATTCAGAAGTTTCAAGGTTACAGTTCTTACAATAGTGCAGAAAATAGATAATATATATATATATATATTTAAATCGATACCAGGAAATCAAAATTTGACTTACATCCATTCATTTTTCTTTCAGTCTACGGTTTCGCTTTAACTGGAAAACTTTTTAATCTTTCATGCCAACGTCCAAAGAGTTAGAGCTCCAGAACCATGGATTAGTTTTAAAGCTTTCATTACACCTGAGCAATGCCGGGCTATACTGCTAGTATATATATATATATATATATATATATATATATATATATATATGATACTTTGTTAGAATAATTCATTTCAAGGTAATCATAACAACTAGTATGACCTGTGTAAATTACATGGATTTACTAATAATTTTTTTTAATGTTGCACTCTGTGCTTTTCAACCTCTGACCATTCTCAGATAGTGATTTTCTTTTGCATTTTTTTAATCATTTCACCCCAAACAAAGTAATAAAGCATTAAGATGCAAAGAGTTAATGTTTGAATGTTAGAGAATAAGAGAATGAAAAAATACAATTAAGGAAAGCAAACAGTAAAAGAACAGAAATTAAGAAGACAGTAGATAATGATTGACATTGCTTTTAAAATTTTTAAAGATCAAAGTTGACTGATAAATAATAAGTTGGAAAAGAGTTCCACTAGTGAAAAAAATATGATAAAAACTGTTAGCACAGTACTTATGGTTACATCTAGCCATTTCAAGAAAGGGGGAGGGGTGGAATCTCTCTCTCTCTTTTTTTTTAATACATAATTTGGAGCCTATTAAGAGTCTAAAAATAAACTTTTCAATAAAAATAATCCATGCAAATATCAGTTAAGTACCATATGTGATATGTGCTTGGGCAATCATGTCTCAAAAGAGACATGATTGAATGAGCAGAAGATTTTTCTGCAGTAGGTTGCCATTATTTTATTTGGTATTGAATTGAATGGCCATGAACCCACAAATTACTTTGTAAACCAACTTTATTCCTGTCTGCCTTTTTATATATGTAACACATGAAAACATTTGTCAGTATGTATGTCCTTAGAAGCTAAACCCCTTTTCTGTAGGTACTTTATGATAATATTGATGCCAAATTTAGTCTGTTTTCAAGAGAAGTCACTAGTTACTTTTTAAGTCTTCTTTGAACAAACAGATATCAGTTTACCTGGGGAAAAAAGCAATGCAGTTTATAAGAAGAATTGAAATCAACGCATTCAAGATGTCACAGCACTAGCATTAATCCTCCATAGTCAGCCTATGAAATCTTTCACCAACACTCGTAATGAAGCTGACTAGAATTGAAACTCAGTTCTCCAATTTCTAATTCCAAGCTGTCATCCATTACATCAACTGCACATCCAAGCTGGTATTCAGCAACAAGATTTTAGATAATTACCAGTTTTAAAAAAATGTAACAACTGGTCTCTTTTCTTTCCTGGAACTCGGCATGTATTGAAAATTAGATAAAATTGGTTCATGCACAAAAAGTTGCCATGACGATCTTTCTCTGGACGCATCTCTTCTCTGGAAAAAAAAGAAAGCAAATATTATAGAAATAATTAAAAATCAAATTCTATTGATTATAAAAATATCTGAAGCTACCAGTTAAAGTGATTTTTAGAATTTACATAAAAGATTGATACTTTCTATGGAAAGTAAAGTAACTATTTTTTTGGATAGGTGCATTTTTGGCAGCTAAAAACAAAAACCTAAGGAAATAATGAATAGAAGAGGTACACTACTTGGACATTAAAAAACAACAAATAATTGTATTTAAGATGCTATCCAAGTGTTAACAAAATTTAACCATGAGCTTACTATAGTCTCCACCATTTTTTCAAAGTTGTGCTTCAGAAGAAATAATAGAAGGTAGTGATGGGTAGCAGTAAAAAAAATAATATTCAAATTTTGGACTGTATCTTGTATCTAAATCTAATCTAAACTTATTTATAAATAGAACTTTGTGTGTGTGTGTCTGTTACATATAGACTCCGAAACGGCTGAACCGATTTTCTTGAAAATTTACACAGTTGTACTATAAGCGTCTGCAAGTGTTTTTAGCTAGGTTTTGTGTCGAGGTACCCCTGATTAATATCGATAATCGAAAAAATTGGGTTATAGAAGGAGTGGTCCGAGTTTAATCAAATTTGACACACTCATAGACAAAGATATAAGAATCAATATTCAGAAGTTTCAAGGTTACAGTTCTTACAATAGTGCAGAAAATCGATTATATGTATGTATATATATATATATATATATATATAAAAGGCAAGCTGTTTGTGTGTGTGTCTGTTTATCTGCCTGTATGTTTGTATTTTTTTTCAGCTATTTTATTTTAGTTTTTGCTTCAGTTTTGGCTCTAAGTAGGTATAATTGTATTTCTTAGTCTCAGCCATGATACCATTTACTCAGAGGACTTATTTAGCCTTTAAAATTAAGTTTACGATGAAAAAAAACTTATTTGATATCGATACCAGGAAATCAAAATTTGACTTACAGCCATTCATTTTTCTTTTAGTCTATGGTTTCGCTTTAACTGGAAAAAACTATTGCTTTTTAGTCTTTCATGCCAACATCCAAAGAGTCTGAGCTGCAAGACCATGGGTTAGTTTTAAAGCTTTCATTACACCCAAGTAACGCCGGGCTATACTGCTAGTAACTTCATAAACTCAAAAAGCAACTGCATTTTTAGCATGTGAAAAAAAATCAGTTATTCTTCAGTTATTAATACCTTCACTGCTACATTGTTATTGTTGCTTGGCTGTGCTAGTCTATTTTGGGAAAAGTAGAAAATTACCATTTACTGAAAATAAATGGCTATAAAGACATCGATGGCAATTTCTCATGGGCATCACCATTTTGGTTTTGATAGTCTGTACAACAAAATATTTTAAGTTAAGCTACACACCTAACAAGCAATATATCACAAAGCATCAATGATGTTCTGTATGGCTTAAACCTGTTAAAAAGAATTAAGCAAAGTTTTAGACTTACTTGTAGATCATTTTCCAGCATTGCAGTGTATAGTAAAGGCACAGAGCACATCGTTCAATCTGTGTGCCATCTTTAGCTGGCCAGTAGTGTTTGTAATAGGGACCCGTACCTCCAGTGCTAATGAAAGGTGCAATGGGAGTTCGAATATCCAGGTAGGCTACGTTTTTCCACCACAACTCCAACTAGAAACAAACCCGAAAGAAAAGATTAAAAAAAATTGCAATTAGTTTTATGTAGGAAAGAAACAAATAATCTAGTTAAAAAACAAAAAAAAAAACATGGATAAAAAAATCAAATGCTCACAGTATTTGTAATTTTGGCAAAAGAATTTTTTTTGCATATTCACTGTGATTTTAAATAATATAACACCTTTATAATTCTAACAAAAATGTTTTGTAAGAACTGCCATTAAAAATTGCTATGTATATGCTTTTTAATTTATTTAAATGGTTACCTGAAATTTTTTTATGCAAGAGGAACTAATTGTGCTGAGGAGTTAAAATTAATATTCTCTGTCCTGTGCTTTGAGTGCCGATTGGAATTAAGCACAACCCAGATTGTAAGTGGAATTTTTACATATGATCTATTACTAAAGATGATGGGAAAATGGTTAGTTCTCTGTGCTGCTCCAGTAAGTACTTGGCTCCTCCTGCTATCATCTACCACTACAAGAGCCAGATCTGGCCAAAAGATGAGTACTGCTGCCTTGTTCACACTTTTCAGTCTTTGATAGTGTCCAAAACCATCTCTGTTGTTTTGCATATGATCAATTATTTACCACCCTATTGTTAAAAAAAAAAAAAAAACAGTTTTCTTGAAAATTTCATGATTTTCTTATTTGAATTTTCTGATGAATCATAATTCTTAATTTAATGATTAAATAAGCTCTTTATGAGTTCCACAACTATAAAATACCCATAGGAATTTTTTTATCATTAAAAAAATTGGACTTAGGCTTGACTTTAACAAAATATTCTAATAAAAATCATGAGTATAAATACTCATTACTACTCAGAAGTAGTAATAGGGTACAAATAGAAAGATTCAAGATTGACAAAGTTTTCCATTTCACTGAAGCAAACATTCAACCAATGAAGATTTTCACCTCCTCTATCTTCTTTCTTATTAGTATGTATGCTTTTTTTCTGATTAAAACCAAACAGTATCTCTGATATATCTTTATCTTTGGTTTTTCCATGCCAACAAAATAGAATGGCCCATTATTTATCTGAAGTAATAATAGAGCAAAACACTTGTGTTAACAGAGGAAGAAGCAGAATTACATGCCAGTACCTCATTCTGTAACATCTGCCTGATACATATCTGTTTAATCAGCTGATACATTAATTAACTACAAAGACCAACAATGACAGTGCAAAGGAACTGCTTACTGCAATATGTTGGTACATCAATAATTCCATAGTCTAATGACAAAAAGCAGACTTCTTTTTCAACAATCCCTTTCCTTGTCCGTGTGCTTAATTTGTGGTGATTAATCACACATATATCAATCATGATACAATTAAAATTTCAGCTCAAAATTTAATTAATCTCAGGCTACAGACTTATTTGTCTACTTTCATATTTTTATTAAATTTCAAATTAAAAACAATTTATACAACACAAAAATAGATTAAATAAAATAATGATATCTAACATGTGTCCACATTAAACTTACATGCAAATACTCTTGAGAAAGGTCAAACTTCATGTCCCCCATCTACAGGTTAAATATGACTTCTCTCTGAAAAAATTCTTACTCTGCAACAAAAAATGTTAATGCAATATTCATGCACAAAAAACACAAAGGGATGATAAACCATAAAAAAACAAAATCAATCAACTCTATGTAATTTTTATATATGATTTTATAACTTTTTGGGGTATTGCTCTTTTGTGCTGCCTCAATAAAAATTTAAAATTGAATGCTTTAATTTTTAATTCGAAAATAATCTAAACACTGTTATTTTAAGGTAAATCAATGGTTTCAGTATCAAAAAATTTATTGTGACATTTTTTTTAAAGTAAATATATAAAAAAATTATCCATCATGAGCTTTGATCTTAAAAAAAGCTTATCACACCTCACATTTTGAAACTAAGTAATACTATAAGATTTTATCTCACAATTTTTTACTCAGTTATGAGCTTTGATCTTAAAAAAAAAACTTATCACACCTCACATTTTGAAACTAAGTAATACTATAAGATTTTATCTCACAATTTTTTACTCAGTTATGAGCTTTGATCTTAAAAAACTTACCCCACCTCACATATTGAAACTGTGTGATACTATAGAATCCCACACAAAAAAAAGGAAAAGGTGCTTTTATCTTAATCACAATTGTTTCTGTTTGATAGGCAGTGAATGGTTCGTTTTGAAGTTTGGTCTTCTAAACATCCAGTTGATTCAAAGGGTAATGGGAAGTAAAGTAGTGGATGAGGTATTTTTAGAGATCAAGTGGCAACAAGATATTCTAATAAAAATTAAAAATTGAATGCTTTAATTTTTAATTCTGAAATACTCTAAATACTGCTATTTTAAGGTAAAGCAATGCTTTCAGTTTCAAAAAATTTGTTGTTACAAATATTTTTTTTAACTAAATATATAAAAAAAAAATTGTCCCATCTCACAATTTTTATACTATGAGCTTTGATCTTAAAAAAAACTTATCACACCTCACATAATGCCGGTCTCTTAACAGTCATGCTTGGGATGAGGGAGAGTTCTGATCCACCATTGGTGGGAGATGGATGTGTCTATGTCACAGTTCTGAAGCCTCCATTTTGTATTTGCTAACAATCGTGTCAGGATGAGTAGATGAACAAGGTGTTGGTAGGAGGAAGGGCTAACATGGAAGTTGTCCCCAGTATTACCTACCCACACTGCTAATTAAAACAATTGCATGTCATAAGGAAAAAGGGTTTGCATTCTTATTTCTTAAATAGCTTTTCTTTTATTGAGTTACTGTGTACACACTTCCCCAACTTTCTGTGAATACCAACAAGATCAAAGAGTGATTTTAAACATATGCACTGTAGTGGGGGCACTAGTGATGTCTTTGCGTGGATCACTAGGGGGTTTTGGGTCTCTCAACATCATACCCTCCTCACCGCGCCAACCCGACCAGAGATGATCAGTTTCTGGTCCACCCTCAATAAACGCTTTCAGACACTGGAAAAATTTATAATGTTTGGGCCCAGTACAAAGTCTTACAAATGCTTTCGATTGATGACGGACAGAGATAATTTACATCAAGTGGCGAACCGAACATGAACTCGTCCTAAAATATATTAAGCAATTTGTCATATGGCTATTAGTAAAAAAAAAAAAAAAAAAAAAAACTTCGACTAAGAATTAATCATGATTTGTTTGAAAATAAATATATCTCTGCCAATTTGCTGGTCAGTGGAAATATCAGGTGAGGATCTTGTATGTTTAACATTTAACCAATAGTTTTGGTATCTAAAAAAAATTACCCTTGATTTAATTTGAAAATGTAAAGCAAGATAAATTTCGTCAGAGTATATTTTGATATTATGAAGCAAAATAAGTTTGTTTTTCCCTTTCTACATCAAAAACTTTGATTTACTTTCTTTTTTTTTTTTTTTAAATCATTTCATCCCAAGCAAAGCAGGCCCACTAGTGCACAGGAGATTACAGCGAAAAAAAAAATTGGTACAGGATGTATTGAAGAAAGGATAAAAAATGAAGAAGATTCAAGAAGATAGAAGAGAGCAATTGATGTTATATTTAAACTTTTGTATATTGTAGCTATCAGAGAAGCAAATAAATGGAAGGAAGTTACACAAGCAGGAAGTGCAAGAAAAGAAACTGTTCAATTAGAAGTGGTGGTTACATTTAACTATTTCAATGGTAAAAGGGAGAAACTGGATGTTGATTTAGTCAGTTAAGTACCATACGTGCTACACGCTTGGGCGATCATGTCTCAAAAGTGACATGACTGACTGGGCAGAAGATTATCCCGCTGTAGGTTGCCATTACTTTCTTCGGTAGACTGGTTGCCAGCCAAGGCTACAGAACCCGATCTGTCCTATTATTTAACCCATAACTGGAGGGAAGAGACAAATTAATACCTTTCCCAAGGGTATTTGTGCATAAGTGAATGCAAGGAATTCAACAGGAATTCGAACTTGGCACCCCGATTTTTTGTTCCGAGTCTATATCCACTGCACCACAATGCACATGCATGCTTAAATTCATGTGATTGAGGAAAAAATAAAATCAAAAACTTATATTTAGCTTAAATTAGCAGCCTTCTGAGTACAGTAAATCACCAGATTTATGATTTATGTGAAAACAAATTCACATTTGTTTTTCTTTCTTCCCCAGATTTGTTGCTGCTTCCGGATGTTCCAAGAGAGACAAGATCTTATGCTTTGTCAATCTCATTTACCGAGGACCATTTGACATCACTGACAAATATACAAGCAGCTTAAAACAATTTAATTTCATTATATGTATTACTTCCATGTCCTTCATGTGTTTTTTAATCTTAATTATGTTAACACGTCATAGAAATGTGTTTTTATGTCCTAGATTATTACTTTACTATTGTGTTAACACTGGTGAGTGATGTAAATGCTTATTCACAGAAAATTATGAGCATGTTCAGACTTAAACGGAAAAATTCATCAGGATGCATCGTAGGATCAAATAATAATGTAATAAGTCGAAGATCACATGTATTTTAACTTTCAAATTTCATTTCATATTGTTATGAACCCAGAATAGGTCCGGAAGAAAACTCGAACTCGGGAATTAGCAAAACATATATATTAAACGGAAAACAAATAGAAGTGTGTTACATGTCAGTCTGACTGCCAAGTATTAGACTCAACCCAACTCAAATCCATCTCAAGAGGCATATTCTCCCGGTATTCATAATAATAGAAAGAGTTCATTATAGTCCAAAAAGGGTCGGTCCCAGAACACATATCAATTTTTGATATTTTACTGAAGCAGCTCAAGAGAGTAAAGCCAGATTATTATTCATTACTTACCCAATTACGTTCTTTCTTTGCTTTTTCTTCCAATTTTTCATGTAGTTCTTTTCCTATGCCAACTTCAAATTGCTGTACTACAAATGATGTCTGCATGAATTCTTCATCAGTTAAATGTGGCCGAACTGTGTTCATGAGAAAAATGTCATATAATATCTTAAAATTTTGAATTTTAAAATTAAAATAAACTAGTAAGGTTATCCAGGTTTTAGTCAGTTAAGTGCCATATGTGATATATGCTTGGGTGATCATGTCTCGAAACAGACATGACTGACTCGGCAGAAGATTTTCCTGCAGTAGGTCACCATTACTTTCTGTGGTAGACTGGTTGCCAACCAAGACTATAGAACCCAATCTGTCCTGATATTTAACCCATAGCTGGAAGAAGAAATGACCGATTAATACATTTCCCAGTGGTATTTGTGCATAAGTGAATGTAACCAATTCAATTGGAATTCAAACTCAGCTCTCCAATTTCTTGTTCTGAGCTGATACCCACTGCACCACAATACACATCAAAAAAGAATTTTACTTTATTAACTCTTGACTACTCTTTCAGCTTGGATGTGCGTTGTGGTGCTGTGGATATCGGCTCGGAATGAGAAATCGGAAAGACAAGTTCAAATTCCAGTTGAATTCCTTGCATTCACTTATGCGCAAATACCCTTGAGAAAAGTATTAATTCGTCTCTTCCCTATAGTTATGGGTTAAGTAACAGGACAGATTGGGTTCTATAGCCTTGGATGGCAACCAATCTACTGCAGAAAGCAATAGCAACCTGCTGTGGGAAAATCTTCTGCCCAGTCAGTCATGTCTCTTTTGAGACATGATTGCCCAAGTGTATATCACATACGGCACTCAACTGACTGACTGACTCTCTAAGCTTATATATATATATATATATATATATATATAGATATATTTTTTTTTTTTTTTTTTTTTTTTTACACAAAGTAGTAAAAGATAAAATAACCTGAAATTGTTCAATTTTCTTAGATAAAATATTGATTGTCTATATTTCTGAGATGAGGTATTGTAATAATTTACACTATTTACATTTACCATTTACATTGTTTGGACTGTTGTCTTCATTTTTATTGCCATATTCATGATGTTTCAGCAGTTGTAAACTTCAGCCTCCTTCAGATGATGGGAATTCCAAACTGAACCCTTTTATTTCATTCACTGGAGTAGATTGTTCTAGTTCCACAAGTCATGCTTTTCCATATGTAGCCAGATATTTTGAGTTCAATACCTGGCTACAGCAAAGGTGAACAAAAATTCCTAGAGAGTTGAGATAACTGATACTGAGACATCGGGGAGAGGCATGACTTATGGAATTAGAACAATCTACCCTCATGAATGAAATAAAGAATTCAGTTAAAAATTCCAGTCACCTGAAGAAGGCCAAAGCATACAACAGCCAAAACATTATGAATATGGCAACAAAGATGAGAACAACAATTCAAACAATGTAAATCATGTAAATAATTACAAAACATTGTCATTATCTTTTTTAAATCTTTTATATCTTTCTTTCATTTCTGCTTGTATTTTTTTTATTACACTAAATAGTGAAAGATAAAATAAACTGAAATTGTTCCATTTTCTTATATGAAACATTGTCATTACTTTTTTATTGTTTATGTATTTCTTTCATCTTATTTCTGTTGATTTTTATTGCAATGCTCGTATGATGTTTTTAATTTACCCTACAACCAATAAGTAATCAACTCTAATCTATGATACTTTTACAAAAGTCATTTGATAATCATTATCAAATATGGCTGACTTTCATTTAGAGCTTTGGAATTAATTTTAAGTACTCGCCCACGACGCTTTGTAGAAATAAAAAGTAGAAGTTGGCTGAAAAAAGAAATTTTTATAGTCGTTTGAAACCAAGTTTGAACCTGTATATAGAGGAAAGGTTTTGGATTTTCTCCTTGCTGGTTTGTGCTTTTACAGCTTCTCCACCATCTTCAATAGCTTTTTATTATTTTTGTTTTTTTAATCATTTTAATCAAAGTGATAAACCCACTAAGATGCAAGGGGTTGCTGAGAAAGAAAGAATGTGAAAGTAGAGATGACAATAAAAGAACAGGATTCAAGGAGATAAAAGATGACAATTGACATTGCATTTAAATTTTTAAAGATGAAAGTTGACTGGAAAGTAAGGAGCTAGAAGAGAGTTCACAAGTGAGAAGTGCAAGAGAAGAAACTTAACATAGAATTTATGGTTACATTTAGCAATTTCAACTGTAGAATAATGAGATCTAGTTGCCAATCTAGTACTGCATTTAAATTCATGAGGAAAGATTATTAGAAGTTACCATAAAAGTATTTACAGAAAAAGCACAGGGAAGCTATGTTACGGAAAGTGACTGAAGCTGAGATGTTAGGTTAGGACTAATATCATTGCAGATTTGTCTTTGGATTTTGTCAAGAATCTCTAGTAGGGCTGGCCCTAAAATTGCTGGCTTCCCAGGCAAGCTGAACATTGGCACCCTTACAAGTACAATTTTTAAAAAAACTTTTCACAAGAAAAAAAAAAATGAAAATCTAGAATAACTCCTGCTCGTCTATTTTTCTGTTATGGTGTTTAATCATCATGCCATAACAAAAAGAATTATGAATAAATTTCTCAAAATTTTTACTTCACTCAAGAAATTTAATTTTCTTTTTTTCTTTTTTGATAATTTTTTTGTCTGGAAGATCCCAAACACATAACATGGTGTCTTGATGGTGCCCCAGTCAACTGCCAGAGTTATCAGTTCCTTGAATAGACTCTGATCTCTAGATACATAGCAGAATGTGACAGTAATATTCAATGCATGAAAAAAAAAAAAAAAAAAAAAAAAAATGTGACACATATTACAAATAATTGGTTAAAGATATTCTTGTAAAAATAAAATTAATCTTGTAAATAAACAAGCTGAAAACCAAAATGAGCATAACATGTTTATTATTATCCAAATTCTAGACATAACATTTTAAAACAATAAATATTGCCAAAGGAGTCATGAGAGTATACAGTCAAGAGAAAAACCATCTTTGTGACACATCATTTTTTGGGGATCCAAAGGTAAAACTTTGGTGATAATTTTTTGGTATAGTCACTGTTTGAAAATGTTAAATTGAATAGCTTCTCAAGGTCTCACAAAGAGTGAGTTAAAAAAAAAAAAGCTTATAGTACTTTGGATTTTGTGACATCATATATAAAATGATGTGGTGGAAGCTACTTTGCTGGTAGGGACTAAAACTTGAGCCACAAAATCAGAAGACAACAGTACACAGTACATTGTCTTAACAAGGTTTGATTTAAAACTAGTTTTTAATGAATATACTTCAAAAGCTGATGCTCTTAGTAGTGTGTCACTAGAAGTCTCATATTTCTTATGACTTCCTTTCCTTTTCATATGACTAACATCTCTCTGTATCATCCAATGAATTTATCTTTCAACAAAAGCTGTACAGTTTTGCTAGGATCATCTTTCACTGGTATAATCTTTGGCAAAGACTTTGGTCAATCCATTTAGAATTGAGAGTAGTAGACATTTTTATTCAAATTTTAACTACCTTCACCCCTCAAAAATGTTTATTGTTATAAAAAGTGATGATTAGAATTTTAATAAAACCTGAACATATGAAAGCAAATTATGTATATTCTTTGTTTTTGAGTATTAACAACAAAAAAATAATTAACCATTTATTTATTAGATTATTTATTGGAATGGTTGACAACTTATTGGCTAATTGTTAATCAATTCAAATTTTATAAATCTTAATAATTTAATAAATGTTTATAAATTTATGAATAAAAAAAATATCCATATTTACTTTTTTATAAATTGATAAATGATAAATAATGCATGCTTTTGTTTTAATACAACTTTTACGGCCTATCTTTTCACTAAATTCTTACACGTTTCTAATAATTTGGCACACCCAAATCACCATGCTGATAACAAATATGGCGCCAGTTTGTTTACATTGTGCAAATCAGTACGAAAATTTCAGTGATTGCACATGTCAGTGTTGAAAATTTTGTGTGAATTGATTGGATGGTTTTTGAAATATTAGAAAAAATAGTTATCTCAATAATAATTTGGCAGGCAGTATATAAATTCACTTTCGTCATCTGTTTAGGTTTTAAAAGGTTATAGTGGAAATGAAATTCCGAGATTACCCAATTTTCAATCTAAAAATGCATATAATGAACATGTCAATCGGTGTAGAGTTGCATTGGAAATTTCTTGATATTAAATCAAAATTGTTCCAGGATGGTTGTGAACATCACACTAAGAGACATGACTATTTGAATTGTTCCTAAATCTAATGATATAAATATCCACTAGTCACTTTTTGGATATTTCATTTTTTAAGGAGGTTAGAGTCAAGAACTTTACATAACTCACTCATACTCATCAACACAAGCACACACATACAAGATATGCAAGCAAATACAAAACCTTACACAGCTGCATGCAAAGTAGTTGTTAAAAGTATGAATATCTTATTTTTCACAGCATTAAAGAATTAGTCGTAATCATAAGTCCAGTAACCCATTAAGGTCACAGAGGTACCACATGTACTACAGCTGCAGTAGAAGTGGTGTGTCTTAGGCAAAATAGTTTTTCCCTCTGGACTAGTTGCCAATCAAAACTATAGGATCCAGTCAGTCCTTGTTATTTATCCATAGCTGGGAGAAAAGAGATGGATTTATAACTTTCACAAGGCTGTTAGTGAATGTAATGAACTCAGCTCTCCAATTCTTCAATCAGAGCTGCTATACATTGCTCCACTGTGCCTCTACAAAGAATTAGCACCAAGAATTAAATACCTGACATTTAAATTATTTCCTGGAAAAAAATGTTTATATTTTTAAAATAATTTATCCAACTCACCTGATTGAAGATACTTTTCTAAAGTGTGAGACAAAGACTGTAATGGCAAGGATGGCAGTCTGTCTTGGTAAGCAAAGGTCTTCTCCCCAGGAGAACACTGGTACATGGTGGTAGCAGACATGGCTACAAAAACAACAAATTATTTAATTACATACCATAATAGAAAATGATTGACTGATTTGTTTCTACTGCTTATCAACACTTTGCAGGTTATTTAAAGCCAGAAAATATTTTAAATTTTAAGATTTTTTTAATGATTTAGTGATATGTTTTACTAATTAATCCAGAGTTGGGGGAGAAAAGGTAAATTCATATCTTTCCCAAGGGCATTTGCACAAAAATGAATATAATAAACCCAACTGGAATTCATTACACCATCCACACATCCAATCTTACAACACCCGGTATTCCCAAATGGTCCCTCATCTTGATACTGATCATGCCTCAGTCAGTCAGTCAGTTAGTCAGTTAAATGCCATACGTGAAACACGCTTGGGCGATCATGTCTCAAAAGAGACATGACTGACTGGGCAGAAGATTATCCCGCAGTAGGTTGCCATTGCTTTCTGCGGTAGATTGGTTGCCAGCCAAGGCTATAGAACCCAATCTGTCCTGTTATTTAACCCATAGCTGGAAGGAAGAGACAGATTAATACCTTTCCCAAGGGTATTTGCACATAAGTGAATGCAATGAATTCAACTGGAATTTGAACTCGACTCCTTGATTTCTCGTTCCGAGCCGAAAACATATCAATCCACACTAACTCTACCCAAGAAAACCAGACCAGCAGAATATCATATTGCTACCAAAGAGCCAACTGGGACTTGTTCAGGGACTTCCTCTGCGACGTCCCCTGGAACAACGTCTTTGATCTTCCTGTCGAAGACTGTGCCTCCGAAGTCTCCTCTTGGGTTAAGGCTGGCATCGATGCTTTTATCCCTGCCAGAAAATTCCAACTTAAACCAAATTCGTCCCCCTGGTTCTCACCCGCTTGCTCGGCCGCTATTGCCCACCGGAACCATTTCTTCCGGCTCGATCGAAGCTGCTTGTCAAACCAAAACAGGCGCCTTTTCACCTCAGCACGGAACAAGTGTAAAAAAGTACTGAACGAAGCCAAGAGGGCGTTTGCTACCAGAATTAGGCAACGCATAGCATCCTCTAAGTTTGGCTCCAAAGATTACTGGCGTCTCTGCAAAAGCGTGCTCAGCAGGAACAAGACTTCAATACCCCCACTAATCAATGAATTTGAAGTTCTCACCTCCCCTGCCGACAAGGCTGAATGCTTTGCCCGTAGATTCTCAACCAATTCGACACTGGACTCGTTAGGAATACCTACACCAGACTTCCCACCCAGAACTAAGGCTCAACTAAATAACGTCCACATTACACCCTCGCTGGTCGCCAAGATAATTACGCAACTTGACCCACACAAAGCGAGCGGCGGTGACGGAATCCCAGTCATAGTACTGAAGAAATGTGCCCCAGAACTCTCCTCTGTCCTCTCTAAACTCTATAACCTCTGCCTATCTGCTTCCTGCTTTCCTGCCTGTTGGAAGTCCTCCTGCGTAGTACCTATATTTAAGAATTCTGGCGAACCCTCAGACCCCGCCAATTACCGCCCTATTAGTCTCCTTCCAATCTTTGGCAAAGTTTTCGAAGCCATTATCAACGCCGAGGTGACTCAGCATCTTATGGTCAACGGGCTTCTCTCTGACAAACAGTATGGGTTTCGCTTCACCAGGTCTACTGCTGATATGCTAACGACCATTACCGAATACATATACCAGGCACTTGACAAGAATGGTGAAGCCCAAACTGTTGCCTTGGATATCTCCAAAGCATTCGACAGGGTCTGGCATGCTGGCCTCTTGTGCAAACTGCGGAGCTATGGGATAACTAGACATCTGTTTGACCTCATCCAGTCTTTCCTCTCTAACCGCACATTGAAGGTGGTATTAAATGGGCATGCCTCCCAAAACTACCAGACGAACGCGGGCGTCCCTCAAGGTTCTATCCTAGGCCCCACGCTCTTTCTGATCTACATTAATGATCTCCCTGACACCATTAGATCCCAAGTTGGCATGTATGCCGACGACACAACAATCTACTCCCGCATCGATCAGAAACCAGGTCTGGACGACAAAGTGAACCTCGCTGCCGTACTTGAAAGGGACCTCCAATCCGTAGTGACCTGGGGTAGGAAATGCTTGGTAAATTTCAATGCCTCCAAAACAAAGCTGTTATCAACTAATCACCATAGACAATCGCATCTACCTCCCATTAGCATGGGACAGGCTAGTCTCCCAGAGAGTAAAATACTACGCCTCCTTGGCCTTAACACTCTCGGCGGACCTCAAATGGAATGACTATATTGAATCCATTGCCAAATCTGCTGCTATGAAAGTGGGCTCCCTGTGCAGGGCCCGGAAATTTTTCCCACCTGAATCTATTCTGCACATATACAAATCTACCATCCGCCCGTGTATTGAATATTGCTGCCATATCTGGTCGGGTGCCCCTGCTGCTCTCCTTGGGCTTCTTGACAAAATACAAAGGAGGATCTGTAACGTGGTTGATACTGACTTGGCAGACCGGCTGCAGCCGCTCTCACACCGGCGTGATGTGGCTTCCCTGTGCCTCTTCTACAAGTACTTTCATGGCTTCTGCTCCGATGAGCTTAGATCACTGGTGCCGCCTAAGCACGAATTTACACAAGATACTAGATTAGCAACTAGGTCCCACCCTTTTACAGTTAAACAAATAAGATGTAACCGTAAATTCTACTCCAACAGCTTCTTTTCTCGCGCTTCCCGCCTGTGGAACTCCCTTCCACAAGTCTGCTTTCCCAACAGTTACAATCTCCAGGTGTTTAAATGTAGGGTCAATAGACACCTCCTATCACACTAACTCCCAACTATTCTCACAACACTCTCATCTACCCAACCCTCATTCTCGGTATCCTTACCCGCCTATCACCCACCCTCTGTCATTTCCTATATTTAATCAGCCTTTCTCCACTCTACGTAGCCCCCTGCACAGTAGTGGCAGTGACATGCCTTGCTCGGGGTGAAATGCTTATAAAAAAAAAAAATATCCACAGCACCACAACACACATTGATTAAATGCCTCACATTGCTTAAATGTGGTGATTGTACAAAAACCATAACTGTGATGTGGTCATATAACAAGAAACAATAACAATTATATTTTTAAAAAAATACTATTTAGAAAAGATATTTCACAGAAGTCTTAGATGAGGTTGGTATACCCCCCCACCAAAAAAAAAAAAATCACATCCCATAATGCTACTATCTTAAAAACTCTTCAAGTCAAGATTCAAGTTGTTATCTATATTTTTAATCTTCCTTTCCTACACACCTCATTCATTAACCCTCTACCCTAAGTGTCTGTTGAGCTTTGTATTTGTTCTGGAGAGATATTGT
This sequence comes from Ascarosepion bandense, assembly GCA_037127315.1. Lineage (NCBI taxonomy): Eukaryota > Metazoa > Mollusca > Cephalopoda > Sepiida > Sepiidae > Ascarosepion > Ascarosepion bandense. The sequence goes on along the minus strand of JBBBDQ010000166.1, from coordinate 1,245,180 downwards.
TGTAGAGGAATATCCTGGTCCTACCCTGCAATGGGTATGGCCCGGGTCATAAAAGACTGCGATGGGAACGAACTACAGGGAGAATGTGGGAGAGCATTAGAGAGGCCACATTATGCTTTAGTCTTAGCCACCTTCTGGCCAGTTGGTATTGCTATGATAATGGATAGTGATAACTACTTTGGCCTTTGTCTTCTCAACAAAGGCCTTCTCATAATAAGTTATCTCTTTTCTTCATGTGTTTTTTCTTTCTCATATTCTCTAACACTCAGTAAGCCCCTTGCATCTAAGTAGCTTTATTAAATCAGATAATTCCCGGATTTTTATTAATTTTTTTTTTTAAAAAACAAGGTAGCATTTTTTTGCTTTCATTTAGGAAATAACATCCACTTTGATGTTCATTGAACTAAAAAAAAAAAAAAAAAATCCACAACTGCCATAAAATGGGCATAAAGCACAGGTTTAGTTTAGCATTATTTATTCAAACTAGAAAGACTGGGAAATTTTCGTTTTAGGTCCCGATGGCGTTTTCCCCTTCAAATTTATCCAAAATAGCATTAGTTCTGTGCAAATGTATATGCTGAACTCAAATCAACAATTAGTTATTGAAGAAATTTACCTTTATTGATCTTAACGACCAGAAAAAAAAAAGAAATTCATCTTGCACTTTTTGTCTCCCATAACTCTCATGAAGTCATGTAATTAACTGCAGAATGACTTTCGGCATAGGAACAAATTTCAGCCTATTTACTTCCTTTCCTGAAATTTCCACCTATTTACTTCCTGTAATGAAAGTAATACGCGTAGAAAAAAAAATTGCGTATTACTTTCATTACAGCAAGTAAATAGGCTGAAAATAGACCGAAATTTGTTGTCCTATGCTGAAAGTCATTCAGCAGTTAATTACATGACTGCATTAGAGTTATGGGAGACAAAGTGTAGTTTGATTTTTTCTGGACGTTCAGATCAATAAAGGTAGGTTTCTTCAATAACTAATTGTTGATTTGAGTTCAGCGTATACATTTGCACAGAAAGAATGCTATTTTGGATAAATTTGAAGAGGGAAAAGCCTTCGGGACCTAAAACGAAAATTTACCAAAAGACTATCATAAATTTCATATGTTAATTTTCTGATGAAATTCTCCAACCCTATTTAAAGAAGAAAGTACAAATAAAAAGATTTAAAAATTGACAACATTTTCCATTTCACTGAAATAGACATTAAACAACTCTATCCTAATTTTAAATAGGAGAAATGGCTTGGCTCTGGGGATTGCAACTTTGCAGCAGCACTTTCCTCATTACAATGAAGAGATTGTGCCTGTATAATATTAATACCAGCTTCACAGTGGCCACAGGGTTTGGCAAAAAAAAGACAATTTTTGTCCTGGCACACCAATTACCTTCAAACATTTTAACATCTATTTTGACACTTTTGCTATTTTATTTACAGTGGCATGAAGATTAGCAGTTGATTTACCCATGCTTAGAGGATTAACAGTGGACAGAAACAACAAAGAAACACAGGTAATGTTAAAAAATGTAATAAGGAATCTATTTACAAATTTACATGCTTGAAGTTGTGTCAGTAGCTTGTTTCAGAAAAATAAATCAGATTTTTTTTAAAAGTCTGTAGTTTTAATAAATTTGTGTTGTGGTGCAGTGGATATCAGCTTAGAACAAGAAATGAGAGCCAAGTTTGAATTTCAGTTGAATTCGTTGCATTCAATTAGGCAGATACCCTTAAGAAATATATTAATCTATCACTTCTCTCACTAGCTATGGATTACGGGCGCTCGGCAGAAGGAGGCGAACTTTTTAGCGTGTATATTATCATTATACACGCCCAATAGCTAAGAGTGTTCTAATTCATTGCTGAATGAAAGATGCGTAGATGCCAGAGTAGCTTCCGTTTTTCAAAGTCTACTATTCTTCCAGAGTGCTCAATCGGGGTGTGAGAGCGTAAATAGTCATCCGCAGACATCTGTTTTGCTGTATCACAGCTCATCAGTACTGTTAGACAGCCGATTGATTTTTACCCAGGATTAAAACCCAACCAAATTAGCATCAGTCGGCGGTTCTACCTCTGAGCTATGGGTGCTCGGTAGAAGGAGGCAGACTTTTTAGCATGTATATTATCATTATACATGCCCAATAGCTAAGAGTCTATTGCCCGGTTCACACTCCACCCACGTCTATTGAACAGGTGAAGAGGCTCATCCCTTGTTTCCTGTTTAGGATGTGGTTTCCGGTTTTCTCTTTTCCAATCTTTTCGCTCTTACGTAGCCCCCTGCGCATCAGTGGCATTTTCGCCTTACTTGGAGTGATATGATTAAAAAAAAAGAAAAAAAATAGCAGGAGGGATTGGGTTCTATAGTCTTATTTGGCAACCAGTCTACTGTAGAAAGAAATGGCAACTTACTACAGGAAACTCCTCTGCCTAGTCAGTCATGTCTCTTTTGAGACATGATCGCATAAGCATGTATCATGCATGGCACTTAACTGAGTGAGCTTTAAATTGTAATGTCGAAGAAATGTTCATATAACAGATTAAATAATCTGACACAAAATATTACTGAAAATGTTTAAAACAAAGGTAAGATCACAAAAGAGATATATGGCTGCATGTTAGAGTTTGACATACTTAGCTTTCTTGGATTGTCGAAGGAAAATTCTTTGAAGTGTTGTGTGCTTGATTAAAAGATGATAATTGGTGAATAATTTTGCACTGGCAAGAACTTGAAAGCTGGTTGTGAGGAGCCGAACAAAACCTTTCATATGATTTCATAATCTCTTCTCTCTTTAATTTTTCTCTTCATTTTATATCAAAAGGAAGTTTGCATAGGCTCACTATTTTCTTTCCTTCCATCTTCTTAACTCAACAGAAAATTTCTGTGAAAATAAGGTTTTCATTGGTCCAAAAACAATTTCACATATGCTCACATTTTTGTTTTCTCAGGTCACTGGTTTATCCCTCTGAAGGCGAGGTTTTCATTGGTTCAAAGAAAAATTTACAAAGGCTCACAAATTTCTTTGTCTTTTTCCTCAGTTCTTTGAATTTGAAGACAGTGGATAAAGGGTATTATTATTTCATTCTCACTACATGATCCTCACTGAGCACACCGTACTTTCGACCTTGTGCCACATCTAAGCTGTGCTCAGAAAATAATCTCACTACATGTTTACTCGTTTACATTATGATACTTCGTTATTTTCATTTCATGTATACAAGTTAAATCTTTTACAGAGAAAAAAAAAATATTCCTATGTTATATAAAAAATATTTAAAATCATGCTGTTTTTTTTCACTATCAACATTTTGAAAAGAATTTTTTTTTAAGTTTATCTTGTTTACTAAAATTTAGTAATTTCCTACATAATGTTATTTAGTGAACAAGATAAAAAAAATTCTTACTTCATCACTTGTTTTGCTTTGTGAAAACAAAAGGAATGTTTATACCAGTTTTACAAAAACAAAATAGAACAAACAAGAAAAAAAATACACTTTTCATTTGTGTTTGCATTCTCCACCCCATCCCAATATTTGGTTTTATTTTATTTTCATAAAACAAGATTATTTACAATTCAAGTTGAAATACTTTCCCTGAATATGGCATTGTTTCTTCTTAACAACAACTCTGATTTCAAGTCTCTAGGTCAGGATCATAGTATCTGTTCTCATTTTAGATGGAAGAAGACACCTGCTCATGGGAATTCCAACCCTGCAGCAGCACATTCCGCATTACACAAAGAGAAGCACAGTCGGTGTAAATATCGACATCAGCGTAATGGTGGTCACTAGAACTATGCAATTTCTGTCTATTACTTATGGACACATATGGAGAACATCCTGCCTTAGTGGGGAGGTTGAGGTAAATAATAACAGCAACAGCTGCATAAATGCAAAACTAAAAAAAAAAAAAACAAACCTAAAAATGTAGGAAATTTTAAAGTCTCTCTAAAACTACCCTTTTTTTTTTTTACGACATTGAAATTTTTTCATAAATAACTTAATTTGAATTGCTTAAAACTGAAAGGTAATAAGTCTAACTTAGGTACTCCTACTCATTTTTGACAACTAACTTTTAAATTGAATTTTTAAAAATAAAAAGTTTTCTTTAAACTTTTATTTTAGTTTTAATTGAAAGCTATATGATTTTATTTAATGATTCCATAAAGAAATCTGGTGTATTTCAAACAGAAATTATATTGATTGGAATCTAAAATTATGAGATTTTAAAAAATTTTTTCAATTTTTTGGGCAATTTTTGAGCAATCAACACATGTAAACAAAAGTTAATTCTCAGTTTCAAAAATCTTGCAAAAATAAAATATACATCTGTGACACATTATTTTTGGAAAATTAGCAAATTTAATGTTAAATAATTCTGATTTACACAAGTATTACTTATTTATAGCATGAAATTTAGAATGAAACTATTTCTTAATAACAATGTTGATCTTTCTGACCTTTGCTGTAAATGATTCATGTGTGATGACAGGTGGTGAGATAAGCTAAGTATGGTTGACAAAAATTGACATAATTGTCCAAAGTTTTTTCCTGTAGAGGAAGAAACCGTGAAACACATGGCCTTTTTAATGTAATACATAAATTATCATAAAAACAAACAAAAAAACTTAAAATACACACACAAAAAAAAAGTAAAAATTATTTAAAAAATATAATGGCTCAACGATTTGTATGAAAATTTTCAATTAGTAAAGATAGTCTTCACTTAATAATTTAATAACCTAATTGCCACAAGATTTCATAAAAATTTTGTAAAATATTGAAATTTTATAAATTATTATAATTAAAAAATAAAAAAATAAAACAATTCTTTTAAAAAAATTTCTTCAGTCTATGATGTCCTTATAAAAGCAATTAAAATTGTACATAATTAAATAATTAGTTTTATTGCCTTTTTTTTTTTCTACTACTCAGAGCTGATTTTCGGAAAAAAGGCCAAATGTTTGAAAAAAATAAGATAATGATTTAAACATTCCCCAAAGAGTCCTGCGTTTAGAACTAATTTTCGCTACAAAATTTAATTTCTTGAAATTTCATGAATTTACGTGGAGTGGGGATAATGTATGTAAAAAAAAAATATTTTTTACCAAGAATATTTTCTAAAAATTTAAAAATAATTTAATTTCATTCCTTTGTTACTGTATAAGTATTCCCTGAAAGTTTCATTAAAATCCGACTATTATTTGATTTTTGCAAGAATTTCCATATTAATGTGTTTTTTACATAGAAAAAAAAAACTTAGTTACGTAATATTACAATTAAACTCTCGTAACCGTTACAAATCGTAAACCGATTTGGTTACCCGCTGAAGAAAATCAAAACAAGATTTTTGTACCAAAATTTCGAACGTGTAAGAAATAATTAAAAAAAATACTTTGATTTTTTCCTCTTAATAATAACAAATATTTTGATGAAAAAAAAAAAACTTCCTTTTTATTAAATTTGAGGCCTTTTTTAAGTTACTATGATGGTTTTTTTTTTCAGAAAATTAGCGGAGGTAAAAAAAAGGAAAAAATAAATAAATTTCAGACTAGACGTGTTTTTTTTTATAAGTCATTTTCAAAAACAATTACTCCGACAAACTTTTAAGTTCTTTACACGTTACTCTTTGACTTAATTCATTTTTTATTTATGCGTTTATTCATTTTTCGCTTTAATATGAAAAATCGAGATGTGCTTGTAACCGAACGAAACACAGTAACGGCTATCGACACAGAGAACGGAATCGGCGAGCAGGGTTCAAATTCAGCCATATTCATTGCGTTCACTTCCACACAAATACTCCTAAGTATTTTTTTTTTTGTTATGCATGATAGCAAGATAGACTTCATTTACTTTAACTATCTAGTTTTTTTTTTGTTTTTTTTTTTTGCATTCAACGTAAAAAACAAAAAGTTCTGAAAACAAAAACAAAATAACCCCAAAAAACAGGAAACCTCTCTTCTTCACTATCATTTCCATGACAATAAATAATTCATTCATAGATAATTTAATTATAAAAGAAAAGGGATCTGTGGAAAGACATGACTGTAGTGTACATTGTACAATCAGTCAGTTAAAAGTGCCACACGTGATACACGCTTTGGGCGATCATGTCTCGAAAGAGACATGACTCACTGGGTAGAAGATTATCCCGCAGTAGGTTGCCATTGCTTTCTGCAGTAGATTGGTTGCCAGCCAATGAATCCAATTCCAATCTGTCCTATTATTATTATTTAACCCATAACTGGAGGGAAGAGACGGATTAACCATTATTCAAAACATTTTTCGCAAAGAAGGGAATTTGTGCGTAAGTGAATGCAAGAAATTAGACTTGGTATAAAAAAACAATAACAACGAAACAATACACAAACCAATTAAAAACATAAAAAATTAAAAATAAACACTTTTCTGAGTTTCTCTCCATATTTTTAACAATTTCTTTATAAATAACGTCAACCTAGACTAGTTTTTCTTTTACACATCATTATTGTTAATAATTAATTACGATGCAGGCCTAAAGTTTTCTTTCCGCTCAAGAATTTTTTCCTTTTAAATTTTTTTATAAACATCGACATCAGTCATAATTAAATTGTTTTATTTTTATTTTTTTTTTTGGGGGGGGGGGGGGTACGAGAAAGTTAACCTGTTAAAATCAACTCTTCGAAAAGTTATTTTTAAATTTACAAACAAGGAAATGACATTTTTTAAACGTTGTTGTTTGTTGTATTTGTATCAATAACATTTCTGTTTAAAAAAAAATGTACTCAAAATAAAAATACTATACCTAATTTCGCTTACTATATATAATCTTTTTAAAAGAATTGTTGTAAAAATATTGCACAAGAAAAGAAATTTTAAAAACCATACTTTCTTTCAATTCGATGAATTAAAAAAAAAAAAAGTAAATATGCATTTTGTATGGGAGTAAACTTTCTTGTCAAGTAAAAAAAAAAAATAGACCGAGTGAATAATTGAGAGCAGTAGTAACAATTTCAGTTAAATTAATGTATGAATTAAAAATCAAACAAAAGGTTATTTTAAAAATCAAAGAGTAATAGGAGGTGCTTTAGAAAAAAAGGGAGGAAGCAAAACAAAATATACATTTTTTTTTTCTGTTTTTTCACCTTCTAAAATACCTGGCCCAGTTTTTGACCCCACAAAAATATGCCAAACAATAAACAAAACTTATTAAAAAAGAAAAAAAGCAATATTTTAAACTAATAATCCTATTTCTGGTGAAAAAAAGACATCAAATTAACCTGAAAATTAGTAAATATAATCTGTTTTGTCGGACTCACCTTTATTGAAAGACCCCAAAAATCGGGACTTGAAATTGGACTGAGGCCGTCTTGCGACTTCGAACTGGGTTACCACTGGCGAAGCGGCATAACTCGTACTTCCTAAGCACAATGAAGTTTTGTGGAGTTATCGTTCCTGAATTTTTGTAACGTTATCGCTTAGAGAATAAATGATTATTATTATTTATTTCCAACTGTTGTTGCGAAAAACACCCAAATTACGTGCACACTTTCTAAAATGAATTAAAAAATAATGCAACAATTTCCAGTTTTTAAAAATTCATAAAAGATCAAGCAATTATCCAATTTAAATGAAATGTTAGTACTTGAATAAATCATATGTCGAATATAAGGCATTTTTATTGTCTTTTACAACTTTAATTAAAAAAAAAAAGAAATATTCTTTTTTGTGTTAGGGAGGATCAATTTCACCACCCCGCTTTCAATATCGTGAACACTAAAATTGGGACGTGTTCACAAAATTCTTTTTAAAGTTATAAAAGGAAAAAACCTCTAAATGATAAATGATATTTCATTAAAAAAAAAAAAATTATTATATGTTGTTCGAAGGATAATTTTTTTTATTAAATAAAGACAGGTTTAAAAACAAAAGAATAAAAAAATGTTTTGATGGCATTTTCGGATTTCACTTTTAATTAAAAGATGTTTTTCTTTTTCCTTTCTACAACTCAAACTGTTATATTATTTTCTATTTTTGGGGAAAATTTATTTAAAAAACCCACTGATTTTTTTTAACTATCAGGGAAAGGGATGCGAGAGTGATAATACTTGAACTTGATCTATTTGTAATGTAATTTACTAAGCGCAGCTTAGATGTGGCACAAGGCCGAAAGTATGGGGCACCCAGTGAGGATCGAACTCACTACTTAATTGCAATAGTTCTAGCGAGACAAGCGTGCTAACCATTTACACCACCTCGAGGTGCCCTATTTGTAATGGTGTACGGCTTAATACTGCACTCATTTATAGCTTAGGTGAATAACAAACACATGGACAACTAATGAACAAAGAAAATTCTGGTTTTGGATAACAACAAAAAAAATATTTATAAACATGTACAAAATATGAAGTTGAAATTATGTGTTGAAAGAGTGAGTAGAGAAAGTAAATGTGATTTTAAAATTAATTGTTTATGAATTGTAAGAATAAATTCTCTCTCTTTATGTTCAATAAAAAAGCAAGTACACAAAACAGTTTGTCAAAAAAAGGTTGCTTGAAAGTGAGTTCAAAGGTGTGTATAGAAATGCAGAATGATTGTTCCTTTGAGTAAATTAATATAAATGTGTGAGTAAGTAAATATATTCATTGTAAGAGTGAGGGAGTGAGTGTAGCAATTTTGGTATGTGTGAAGAGTTACTTAACTTGGTAAAATTCAACAGTTTGTAGATGTGTGGAATTCAGTGGTATTCGGTTGATGTTCGAATTCTCACACTATTTATTCTGTATAATATACAAAATTGTGGCACAAAGCTGAAAAGGGGAGGAGAAGAGGTTGGTACGCACTGAACTATCCTATACCTAGCTAAACACTATCACGACCCATTCACTCATTACAATTTGCACAATCACCACAAGAACACATCCATCAACTCCCAATCTTTCATACACCACGATGCCACAAACTTACAAGGGGCACCTAAAAAAGTGGGGAAAATAACCCATGACAATAAAAATATATTTATATACAATATAACATAATGTACAATATAATATGTACAATAATATGTACAAATAGTATACTATAAAACATTTAATGAAAAATGATGTTCGAATTCTCACTGAGGATTTAATCGTAGGTTTCTTCTTTTATACAAGTGAGGTGGATCAAAACATAGATTGAAATTTTTGCCACGATATGAATCTATGTTCTGTGGCATGTTCTCACATGCCTTCAATTTATTAACTAATCAGTGAAGACTAACACGAGCTTCAACCTTTTTTTTACATTTTCAATCCAGCGTCTGTGCTAAAGAAATATGAATTATTGTTCTAAAATAAGTTTTGTACTAATTTAAGTTTTTTTATCTGGGCTTGTGACAAATGCGATATGTAAATTGTCGTACCTGCATTTTTAATTAAACTTTGCAAGGTGGATTCCACATATACTCTCTCTTGTTCAACTCTCTGCTTCCAAGCGGACAAGGATAGTGTTTACAGTTTTGTAGTGAACAAAACAAATTTTAGATTTAAAAATTCAAAATTGACTCATTGTTAGAAATATACAAATTTTCTTGAATTTACAAACTTTGCTTAACACACACGAAACTTGCGAAATTTTACATCTTGATGCTGATACCAACTGAGCAAAAGCGAGACCGGATGTTGGCTCTATGCTGACCAGAAAGCGAATGAATAAAAATCACCTCCACGCAGGTGGATTTGCGCAGATGTTCTGGTTGAAAAATAAAAATTAATCAAATATCAAATTTCCATTTTGCGAGCATACGCAAATTTTATTTACCAGCCAATGGGAAGCCCGAAATCAAATTCAAGGATGAAATTCAAAACAAGCTGTTTGATCCAAAAGGCAGATATAAAAAGCGGAGACAAGATTGTAATTAATATCCCCTTGACTTAAGTCGAGCGGCTACTATGCTGACCTCTTTCTTTCCTCCTCCCTGTCTCATAAGTACTTACTGACCCCTTCAAAGACATTCCTCAAAAGTACTTACTGAGTTACTGCCCTTAGAAGCGGCAACTTCAAAATGAACATCCCCTTACCTACAAGATGCTTCCACACTCATAAGCCTTTTATCTTTTTCAGTATTATATTATTTTCCATGAACACTTTAACCTCCGTTGGACTTATATTCAAGTATTATTTTAATTGTAAAAGCATTAATTGAAATGTGTATATATAAATGTTATTTTATACTCAAATTGCCTTTCTTGATTTTATAATCATTTTATGAATTATAGTGGGCTATCTTCCCACAAGGCCAAATTCCGTTAACCTGCTACGGTATACTACTACCCTTCACTAGAATGGAATCCTACTACTACTAGAAAAGAATAAATAAGATAAGATACCCGCTATAATGAGAAATGTTTGTCGTCGAATGGATAGGCCAGAATCACACCTGGGAGTGAATTCCCAAACGGTATAAAAGACTGGACAAGATGACCGTCACTTCAGAGTGTTAAAATGAGGAGTGTAATTAACACATACCCTTGACTCACATCAATTAATCATTATTATCATTGTCTCTATCTTTCTCTCTCACCTCTCAACTCCTTCTTCATTGTTCACCACTCACCTCCTGCCTTTTCACCATTCACCACAGCAATAACTTCAAAGACACTCCTACTCAAAGATAATACTCATATATATACACACATACATTTGCCTATGTACACATAAACTTACTCGTGCAAGGACTACTATGAACTATCTTGATATTCTTAACCTCTTAATACTATTTCCCTTGGGACGTTTCACTTCTACCAATTCATGTTATTCTTTTCATTAATAAATTTCTATTCCAACATGCAAAAGGTATGCTTTTAATATTCTTCCACAAATCCACACAACCTATTGACAACCTTCTGATGATTACGAATAAATCTGTAAGTTGTAGGGCGATTATGTCTCAAAAGAGTCATGACTGACTGGGCAGACGATTATCTCTCAGTTGGTTGCCATTACTTTCTGTGGTAGACTGATTATGTATGACACAAGGCTGATTAAAAAATAACCTTAATCATCTCCCTATAGCTACAGTTTTATCTGGGGTGAATAAACAAGAGCCCAACCCAGCTGGGTGTATGAGATATTTTTGGCTGAGGTTAAGGGCTCAGAATCTCTACTTTAAATGACCTTGTGTCAGATTCGCCTTGGTGGAAAGGTGGTAAATACAAAGAGATGCAGCTGGCTCTAAGCAAGACCACCGAGATAGAAGGTCTGTTCAATTAAATATGATGTCACCACAAATAGTAAGTAGTGTAGTGGAATACGGCCTTTATTCACCACATTTTAATCTCAGCTATTGGCAATTGTCAACGAACAACCAGGGACGAATAATAAACAAAGAATTTCCTGATATTTGGTAACAAAACATAAAATTTATACCATGAAATATACAAAATGTGGAAAGAGTAAATAGAGAATGAAAATGTGTCTTTTAAATGCAAAGTTCATATAATTATGCATGAATAAATTCTCTCCCTTTTACTGTTATGCAAACCATGTACACTGTTACAGTGCACTTTTTCATTTTACAATATGAGCGCAGAAAAAAATAGAAAAACTTTTTATTACAATCAAGTGACAAGTGACAACAAGCCTCCCCAAGCTTGTCGCTACGCACGCTGTGGGCTTGTAATGAAACACTGTACTGAACGCTGATTGGTCAGCATAAATCAAGCCATTTGTTGGAATCACCTTTCCTAGAATTTAAATAATCCGCGCCAAAATCAACCCACAATAATTGATATGTGGCTATACAGTACAAAACAGAAAGTGCAAAATAAAATGTGCACCTAAAATTCAACAGTTTGGACATGGACTCTAGTGGAAAAGAACCTTAAGGGAGAATCAAAAACACGTCTAAATCCATCACTTATAAAAATTAACTACTTTGAAGAAATTCACCAAATCCTTAGTGAGACTCATTCTTATAGAAATTAATATTCTCACTATTGGAGTAGATAGACTAAACTCTGAAGTAGATAGACTAAACTATCGCCTGGTTCACAATCCACCCACATCTATTGAACAGGTGAAGAGGCTCATCCCTTGTTTCCTGTTTAGGATGCGGTTTCCAGTTTTTTCTTTTCCAATCTTCTCACTTTTTTTTTCAATTGGATTAGATAGACTAAACTATCGCCTGGTTCACACTCCACCCACGTCTATTAAACAGGTGTAGAGGCTCATCCCTTGTTTCCTGTTTAGGATGTGGTTTCCGGCTTTCTCTTTTTCCAATCTTTTCACTCTTACGTAGCCCCCTGCGCATCAGTGACCTTACCGCCTTGCTTGGGGTGATATGATTAAAAAAAAAAATCATCTGAATTTCAACCCTGAATCTAGATATATTCAAACATTCTGCTTTACCGAATGAGAGAAGTTCTTCTGCAGATAACACATTCTTCTCAGTACAAAACTAAATAATAATTTTGAACACAAATCATCATCATCATCCTCCTCCTCCTCCTCCTCCTCCTCCTCCTCACCAACCAACTTAGTTAACCACAATTCTTTACAAATTACATTCAAAGGTAGCAAACTCTTATTATTTTTTAATTAATGTACTTAACTCAAGAATTTCATTGTGAAAGACTTTTATCCATTTTAAACTATTGCCCGGTTCACACTCCACCCACGTCTATTGAACAGGTGAAGAGGCTCATCCCTTGTTTCCTGTTTAGGATGCGGTTTCCGGTTTTCTCTTTTCCAATCTTTTCACTCCTATGTATATCAGTGGCATTACCGCCTTGCTTGGGGTGATATGATTTAAAAAAAAAAAACAGTCATTTTGTGCACAAGATTTTAACTCTTCAATTTATTAATTTAATTTTAACAGCAGAACTGATTTTATATTTCATGAACATTAATCATCGCATTCAAAATTCACCTTTCACAACTGTATACATTTTGATATAAATTGTTATTTATCCATTAAATGATCAAGTGTCTTTTCAGTCAATTTTTCATCTTTATTCATTCCTTTTCATGCAAAATACAAATTGTTTGTAGAGGAACATCCTTTCATGCAGCCCAATTCAACATATAGCCTTCTGATAAATTAAACAAAAAATAAAATTCCAGCATCTCTACAACAACACAAAAGAGTTTGTTGCAAAAAGTTGCTTTTAAATGAGTTCAAAGTTTAAATGTTTTGTTCCTTTGAGTGAATATATAATTTTGTGAGTGAATATAAAATTGTGTGAGTGAGTAAGTTGTAATTTTCTGTCTATGGTAAGAGGTAGTTAACTTTATAAAATCCAACTGTTCATAGTCGTGCGAACTTCAGTGGCACTAAGTTGAAGTTATAATTCTCACTGTGGATTCAGACAAATGTCTCCTCCTTATATACAGAAAGATAGGATCAAAAGCACTTGATGAAATTTTTGGCAGCATATGTAACGACTTTTCATGTGTCTTCAATTTACTGACCAATCAGCAATGACTAGCACAAAATTCAAACTTTACATTTTCCAATCCAGCAACTGTGTTTAAGAAAGACAAGTTACCGTTCTGAAACAAATATTATTCTATTGCGATTTTTTATCTGAACTCACAACATGTGCGATAGGTAAATTGTTGTAAATGCTTTTTTATTTAATATTGCAAAGTGGATTTCACAGTAGTAGCAATTTTCTAAGCACAGCTTAGGTGTGGCACAAGGCCAACAGTATGGGGTACCCAGTGAGGATTGAGGTCACTACTCGGTTGTAATAGCACAAAAGTGAATACAACAAATTCTAATTCCAGTTGAATTCCTTGTATTCACTTATAAGCAAATACTCTTCTTCTTCGCGTTATGGGTTGAATAGCAGGACAGATTGGGTTCTATAGCCTTGGTTGACAACCAGACTACAAGTAAGAAATGGCAGCCTACTGCAGGAAAAATTTTCTGCCTAGTCAGTCATGTCTCTTTTGAGACATGATTGTATAATGTATAACACTTAACTGATTAATAGGCCAAACATTTGAGACTACTTTCTAAATTTCAAAGAATTACCTAAAAGTTTAAGGTTTCATCTCTTTTTCAAAACTAATTTGCTTTCTCTTCCTGAAGGGTCTTATCATGTACTCATTAATAATGAAATTAGCCCCGTCCTTAAAATTTTAACTTTTTTTTGTCTAATCTACTTTGTTGGTTAATGGTAATCTTTAGGTTATCAGATTTTAAATTTAGGAGTAACCTTTCTCTAAATAATTAGATGCTATACACTAATGGCTTAAATATTTTCTGCATCCTAGCTTAGTAAGATTTAATTAATCCAAAAGATGTATAAAACTTGGTAATTATTAAATCCTGTAGGTTTAGTCTGGTTTATTTCACGGCATATCAACCTCAATGAGTTATTTAATGTCAGCAAGTTTTTTAGAATAGATTTGTCTGACTAAAATATGTATTCTTTCTAAGAAATCAGTTTGTATGAGATCAGGTTTCATTGACATATTTTTGTGAAGAGGGTTTTTAGAGAATGTGGTTTCATTGACATATTTTTGTAAATAGGGTTTGTAGAGAATCTGGTTTTATTGATGTATTATTTTCAGATATACAGTTTGTAGAGGAGTTGGTTTTATTGACATCTTTATTTGGTTGATATTTTTTATAAAGGCCCACTGTTTTTCACTTTTCTTCTTTTTTTTTTTTCAATTGGAGTAGATAGACTGAACTATCACCTAGTTCACAATCCACCCACATCTATTGAACAGGTGTAGAGGCTCATCCCTTGTTCCCTGTTTAGGATGTAGTTTCCAGTTTTCTCTTTTTCAATCTTTTCACTTTTCTTCTTTTTTTTCTTTTTTCAATTGGAGTAGATAGACTAAACTATTGCCCGGTTCACACTCTACCCACGTCTGTTGAACAGGTGTAGAGGCTCATCCCTTGTTCCCTGTTTAGGATGTGGATTCCGGCTTTCTCTCTTCTAATCTTTTCACTCTTATGTAGCCCCCTGCACATCAATGGCGTTACCGCCTTGCTCGGGGTGATATGATTAAAAAAAAAAAGATCCTAGTTAGACAAGCTTGCTAACCATTATACCATGTAAAAGACAAAGCAAAGTTGCTGAAAATTAATGACTGTAGGCTTTTTTTAAAGTACTGTCATTCAATTGCTGAAAAAACAGCACAGCATAGTGTTAAAAGTCCCCAAACTTAATAAAATCAAAGGTATAATGTCAAATTGTTTATGTTATTGTTAAGAGGATATATCAAAGTATTTCTTAATTATTTTTTAAGATCTTTTAATTCTTTCTAACACGTTTGAAATTTTGGTTAAAAATCTTTTCTTTTTTTTTTTTTTGTCAGCAAGTGACCAGATTTTACCAGAGTTTAACACCCCAGTCAATAAATTACTGGCTTAACTAATAAAACAACAACTTTTAGGCAAAATTTGACTTTCTTCAAGATAATCTTCTTCTAGGATGATACATTGATTCCAATGCTTTTCTAACAATTCAATGCCTTTTCTGTAGAACAATGTTTTTAGCCTTAAAATAAACCCCAGTTTCTGATATCACTTCTTCATTCAAACCAAATCTCTTTCTCTGGAGCATTCTTTTTGAAGTCTGCAAACAGGCTGTAGTCATTGGGGGAACCAGATCTGGAGGATGGGGTAGATGTGGAAGCAATTCAAAGTGCAATTCATGTAGTTTGCCATAGTTTGTCATGGTGTGTTGTTTTGGTGAAAGATCAGTTTTCTTCTTCATTTGAGGCTGTTTTTTGGCAATTTCTTCCTTTGAATGTACCAATAATGCTATATAATATTCGCTATTGATGGTTCTTCCTTTCTCAAGGTAATCGATGAACAAAATACCTTGCGCGTCTCAATATCAGTAAGTCAGTTAAGTGCCATACGTTATACACACTTTGGCAATTATGTCTCAAAAGAGACATGACTGACTGGACAGAAGATTATCTCTCAGTAGGTTGCCATTACTTTCTGTGGTAGATTGCTTGCTAACCAAGAAAATAAAACCCAATCTGTCCTGTTATTTAACCCATAACTGAAGAGAAGGGACCTCAAGTGTATTTGCATGTAAGTGAATCCAAGGAATTCAACTGGAATTCAAACTCAACTCTCCGATTTCTCATTCTGAGCTGATATCCACTGCACCACAATGCATACCCCATCCCATGATATGAAGGCCAAAACCTTGCATGCTGATGTTTGCATCTTTGGTGGCTTTGGATGGCTTTCACCTGTTGCTGTCCACTCAGCCAACTGCCACTTTAACTTTGGAGTGAAGTGGTGGATCCATGTTTCATCCATTGTCACATATTTATGCAAAAACTCCTTCTTGTTGTGTTGAAATATTTGCAAACAACGCTCTGAATCATCGACGCAGTTGTTTTTGATCGACTGTTAGCCAATGCGGCACCCACTTTGAACACAGCTTTCTCATTGGCAAATGTTCATGCAAAATGGTGAATACGCCACCTTCTGATATGTTCAACTCCTTTTCTATCTCAAGCAACTTCAATTTAAGATTGGCTAAAATTAGTTTGTGGATTTTTTTGTGTTTTCCAGGACAACTGCTGATTTTGGCTGACCTGAGCATTCAGCATCATTTGTGTCTGTATGGCCACGTTCAAAGTCAGCATAACACCTTTTAACCATTGTTTCTGATGGAGCAGTGTCTGAATAACTTATCAAGCCATTGCTTTGCTTAAACAGTATTTTTTCCCATCAGAAAGCAATGCTTTATCAACACATGAAATTCAGATTTTTCCATTGTTTTGAAAATTTGCAGCAGTAGCTTCATTTAAATAACTGTAATTTGTAAACTAATAATTCAATTGGGTCCAAATTTTGTCTCAAGCCATTTGAAGGTTAGTACTCCATAAAAACCATATGGATTTTTTTATTAGTAGCACCATCTATAAGTCAGGCCTGGGACTTATTGAGTGATGTGTTACTATCAGTCAGTTAAGTGCCATACATGATACACACTTGGGCGATCATGTCTCAAAAGAGACATGAATGACTGGGCAGAAGATTATCCCGCAGTAGGTTGCCATTGCTTTCTACGGTAGACTGGTTGCTGACCAAGGCTATAGAACACAATCTGTCCTGCTATTTAACCCATAACTGGAAGGAAGAGACGGATTAATACCTTTCCCAAGGGTATTTGCGCATAAGTGAATACAATGGATTCAACTGGAATTCAAACTCAGCTCCCTGGCTTCTCATTCCGAGCCGATCTCGACTAGCAAATGTAACATCACAAAATTCATTTTTTTCCTTCAGTTAAAAACACATTAATGAAATTTGGAAATTCTTGCAAAAATTAAACAACGATCGAATTTTGATGAAACTTTCAAGACTTATTCACAAATAACTGAAATTAATTTTGAAATCATTATTTTATAAAATTTTGGTAGAATTTTTCTTTTTTTATTTTATCCCCCTCAAATTAATTTTTTGAATTTTCTAGAAATTGACTACTTTCCGCAAATTTTTATTTATTAGTTAAATGCAGAAATCATTGAGGAATGTAAATCACTTTATTTTTTTGAAACAGTTGCTACTTTTCTGAAAATCTTCACTAAAAAGTGAAATAAAACTATACTATCTTTTATTCAGATAAGCTTTTAATTACTTTCATAAATAATATATATTAAGGATATCATACTCTGAAAAAAAAAATTTTTTTTTCAATGAATAGTGAATTTTTACAAGAATTGTTTTCATTTTTATTTTTTAATTATAATAATCTATAAAGTTTAAAAAATCTTTAAAAATTTCTTCCAATCACTGTTCATATTAGGTTTGTGGTGGATAGGAAATTAAGAATTAAAAGCAACTTTCTTCGCTTTTACAAAAATTCACAATGACGTGTGAAGTCCTGGTTTTGCTGAATAGAAAAAGGATTGACCATGTGCTTACAGAAAAAGTCAAAACCTGATTTTGTGAGTAGATGTTAAATTGATTTTCTGACCAATGGAAGCAATTTGCAAGACTAAAAAGACTTAGTGATCCAGTGCAAAAAAAACCAACTAAATGGCTAAAAAATGCTTCAGTCAGTGTCAGCCAGACAGTCAGATGCAAGCAGCGAGATGACACGCTAAAATGTAACAGAAAAACTTCAAGTCGACCCGGATGTAAGGTCGCGTCGCACGCTCGTTCTCTTTCTTTCTCATGTGGCAATTCCTTTTACTTCTTCTTAATTTAATTTTCGGTTTTAAAAATCTTGCAAAAATAAAATATACATCTGTGACACATTAGTTTTGAAAAATTAGCAAATCTAATGTTAAATTAATCAGATTTACACAAGTATTATGTATCTATAGCATGAAATTTAGAATAAAATTACTTCTTAATCACTGATTGAATTTTCTGACCTGACCACTGTATTTGAAATGTGTCGACAGCTCACTACATACAAGATAAGTGCATGACGATCACAAGTAACGTAATTGTACAAATTTTTTTCTGGTAAGTGGAAGAAACCATGAAATATATAAGCTTTCAATGTACACATAGAAATTGCCATACAAAAAAACACTTGAAATACCCACCAAAAAAAACTTGAAAAATATTTTTAAAATATGATGGCGAGATGATTTGTATTAAACTTTTCAATTTTTGATTAGTAAATATAGTCTCCATTTTATAACTTACCAACCAATGTCTACAAGTCTTGTAAATATTTTAAAAGTATTTTTGTAACTTTATAAATTATTATAATTAAAAAGACAAAAATGAAAACAATTCTTTTAAAATTTCATTATTATTCAAAATAAAAATTTTTTTCAGACTATGTCTGAAATTTATATTATTTATTAAAAAAATTAAACACTTATCTAATAAAATAATGTCATAGTTTTACTGCATTTTTTATTTTACTATTCAGAACAGATTTTTGGGCTAAATGTTTTAAAAAAATTCTATACAATTTACATTCTCCAATGAGTCTTGTGTTTAACTAATAAAACCAATTTTGCCTACAAAATTTATTTTCTTGAAATTTCTTGAATTTACGTGGAGGTGTAGTATTAAATGTAAAAAAAAAAAAATACCAATATTTTTTAAAAGTAATGGTTTCAAAAATAATTTCATTCATTTGTGAATAAGTCTTGAAAGTTTAATTAAAATCCGACAATTTGATTTTTGCAAGAATTTGCAAATTAATGTGTTTGGCACTGGAAAAAAGTGAGTTATGTAATATGTTTTCCATTGTAAACTCTTGTAATGGTTTGGCCCCCCACTGATGAAAATAAAAACAAGATTTTTATCAAAATTTTGAACGTGTTATAAAGGATTAAAACATTTTTAAAAATAATTAAGAAAAATACTTTGATCTTTCCTCTTAATAATAACTTAAAAATATTTAGATGGAAAAAGTTTTTTTTATTAAGTTTGAGACCTTTTTCTTCTTACTATGCTGTTTTTCAGTGATTTAGTGGAGGTACCTAATTAAAGGTTAATAGTTTCAGTAAATTGTCAAGAAGAGAAAATATTCATATTAAATCATTGGATATGATTTAATATCCCGAAATGCTTAAAACAAGTTGAGAGAGCTTGTATTTTGCACAAAAGTTATATGGTTGTATTCAATATGAATAACAAGATATATTTTAAGGTAATTCCTTGAAATTCCCTAGCTCTCATTACAGGCAAATAATGTATCATATGTAATTTGACACTGGCATTATTAGACATTTTGGATTGCCTTTCTCTCGCTATTTATATCAAAAAGCATTTTGACATCAGCTTTTTACTTTTTCTCAGTTTGTAAGCTTCTACTTTTTCATTTGTTAAAAGTAAAAGAATAAATTGTCACATAGACGTGCTAAACTTTGCCTTGGTCTTTTCTTCAGCCTGCAGTCAATTCTTTTTTCTAATGGTCAAAATAAATTTTGCACAGGCTCGCAAATTTGAAAACAGTAAAGAAAAGAGAGTTATTTTTTTGTATTCACCACAGTTACACATTTAACTATATCAAATAAAGTTGGCATAATATGCACAACATCCTTAAATCATGAGAATACACTGCTTAACATAAAAGCACTTGTTGCAGACTCGTTGCTGCTGTCGATTAATCCAAAAACATTATTACCATTATAATCAAAATAAGATTTTAGGTGAATTTCATCTACAAGTAAAGATACTGTAATGTCTTTCTCTAGTAACTTATTTTTTATATACATAAGAAAATTGTTGGTTGGTTGGTTGGTTGTTTTGTTTTATGGCATATCAATCTCAGCGGGTCATTTATTGCCAACTAAATTTTTTTTTTTTACTATTTATTGCTGGTAATACCTTTTTCTTTCAACAATTTATTGTTGTTTTTATATGTTTTTGTATCTAGTAATACTTCTTTTTTTCTTTTTCGAGTATCAAGATTCATTGGGATTTGCTTTTAAGGGCAGGGTCCCCAAGTCCCACCCTGTTATTTAGCCCATAACTGGAGGGAAGGAATGGATTAATACCTTTCCCAAGGGTACCAGTGCTTAAGTGAATGCAGGGTATTCAACTGGAATTCGAACTCGGCTCATCAATTTCTCTTTCCGAGCCGATATCCACTGCACCACAACGCACATCCGTCACTAAACGCTTACAGCACCTGGTATTCCCAAACGATCACCCATCTAAGTACTGACCAGGCTCAACGTTGCTTAACTTCGGTGATCGAGCGAGAACTTGTGTATTCAACGTGATATGGCCGTAATAAGCCCCAAGAGAATTGTTATCATGTTGCTAAACTATAGAATTCATATAGGTTGATAAGGTTAGTCTTCTGATGGTTGAATAACGAGGTAAAACTATATTTTTGATATCTCTGAACAGCCTAGCAGAGCAGTTATACAAGGTTAACAACGAAGTCATCATTTCTGCTTAATAATCAAACATACTCTGGGTCATCAACTGTAACCCCACATATATAGATTAACTGCATAAAAATATCTAAATAACTCATCTTATACCAATAACAGAAAAGACATTATCAAATGTAATACAATAACTGGTGTAAGGTGCTTTCAAAAGGTTTATGAACAAAGGATGTGCGCTGTGGCGCAATGGATACTGGCTTGGAACGAGAAATCTGGGAGTCAAGTTCAAATTCCAGTTGAATGCATTATATTCACTTGCATGCAAATATCTTTGGGAAAGGTATTAATCCATCTCTTCCCTCCAGCTATGGGTTAAATAGCAGGACAGATTGGTTTCTACAGCCTTGGTTGGCAACCAGTCTACCGCAGAAAACAATGGCAACCTACTACGGGAGAATTGTCTGCTCAGTTAGTCATGTCTCTTTCAAGACATGATTGCCCAAGCATGTATCACATATGGCACTTAACTGACTAAACTGTCTACTCTTAGCCATATGCTTTCACATGTTTTAAGCTTGCCTGGGATGAGGTTTGGTTTTATTTACTTCTATGTCCATTCTTTTCATGTTTTCAATAACTTCCAAAGTATTTGTATCACTTGCATGATCAGAAATTTTATACTCCCCTTCAGTATCAATTTCCCCATCACCAGAGAACACATGAACTGCAAAATCAGGTTCACATATAACAGGCTTTTAGATATATAGACTTCATGATGCAATGTATAAGAAGAGTCTTTGCCTGTCTCACAATATTCCAGTAATTTTTATTGAGAAAATTAAATTTTCTCTCTATATCATTAATGCTGTGGAATTTCCTCTGCTGTTTGGATTCCAAGTCATCAGAAATACTTTTATTAAAGATCTTTTAAGCACAGAAGTCTTCAGTTTAATGTTTCTGAACTCTAGTGACTCTCTTGGGACAAATTATAAGAAATGAATGCTTCAGACTGTCTTCTCTGTAGGAGGTACTTTTTATGGGTGGCTGTTAGGGCTTGGAGAACCTGATACTAACAGGCCAGATAGAGGGGAAAAGAGACAGGGGAAAGCAGCGGATAACATATTTGAAGGATCTAATCAGGTGGATGATGGAATGAGGATTGCGTGGTGTAACAGGAGAAAGCATGCTAAGAACCACCAGGGATAGGGAGGTGTTTGAAAGCCATGATCGCCTACGTCCTGAAGAGACAAGGCACATCAAAGAAGAAGAAGAAGATTCAAAACAGATGTATTGTTATATAGCAATATACAACAAACACATCTGTATATAAAAATATATCAAGTGATATTTTTATTAATGAACGATCGACCGTGTAGCCTAGTGAACAGAGAGTGAGAGCGCGCTTCCAAGGGTTGACGGGGGGTGTCGTATCTGTTGCTCCTCTGGTCTGGTCTGGCTCTCTGCCTGACTCTGTCTCTCTGCCCAGACTCTGACTAATCCGTGCTTTCGCGGTCTTTATATATCTTCCAAAACCGGGACTTGTTTCTTCCGGCTTTGCCTTGATCACGCGACGCCCACGTGACGCCTACGTAATTCTCAGAGTCACCTGTCTGTTTACCTCTGAGTTATTTCCGCATCTGCCGGAAATAGGGTCAAAGTGACATCCGTTACTTTTCACCGACCGGAAACAACACGGCTTGTATCAGCCTTTCTTGGGTGGGCCAGACTGTTATATTACATTCCTCGCCCACCCATTTTCCAAAATGTTCACCTAAGAACATTTTAAACGCAACATCCTCACTCTCCTCCCCATGCCACACAAGCCCGACAATTATATAAAACATGTGTCGAAACAAACAAAACAACAAAAACAAAAAAAAAATATAGGGGAGCCTACATCGGCAACCCAACAGTTCGTGTCCATCTTGAAAATTGTTCTACCAGCTCGATGTTTCATTGTTCTTTTTTTTTTTTTTTTTTTTTTTTTTTTAAATATCCATTTTCACAGAATTGGGCAAAGTTCTTAAAAATGTTCATTTTCTTTCTCGACTCTGTCCATAAGCGTAGACTCTTCGATGCATAATCCACATGATTATAGGCGGTAATTGCGCCCCAGTTTCTAAACTAACATCGAGTAAATGACCTTTGACCAACACCATGCGTGCTTCTGCTCGAGTTTATTGTTACACATGTAACCTCATTTAATTTAATTTAATTTCAAACATACTATGTTTGAACACAGAAAAAAATGGTCATTATCTGCCGTACATATCATTCATAGTCTGACCGAGAAATGTTCAATAGAAAATGAAGAAAATTACCCTGATTCCAACGTTAATCCGCATGCAATTTACTTGTGGAGGATATTAATTTAGTCTAAAAAAAATGGACCCGTGACTAGTAGTTCCTTAGTTTGTACAATGCTTTCCATTCCCTGAACTACTTCCTCTGGATTCGAAACCAAGCATATCTGATTTGTTGACATCTCTCTGTTTAACGCAGAGTGTTGAACGCCCGTTGACCCCGGAGTACTATTCACAGCAGATAACTCCATTTCCTTTTCCGAAGCACTGTTGCTTCTTTTACACTTAAAAATCCGCTTCCTGGCTATTATTCCCAGGATTATTATTACGCCGACCACGCCAGCAATGACTCCTATCGTCAACTTCTTCGGGAGTTGTTCATATCCTTCACTAAATCTTTCCATATCTACCTGTTCCAAGGTATTTACTAGTTTTCAGAAATTAATATATCTTCAAAAGATATTTCCCAAGTCACATAAATGAAAATTCACAGAGGATGTTGAATTGATGGGAACCTGCACAAAAGCATAAAAGTGAAGTATTTTTACGTAAATAAAAATAAGTTTTAGATTTTAATTTAATTTTCCCAAATCTCCCCAAATAATCCGATTCCACCATATTGATAACAAAATATCTTTTCAATATCTGACTCATATCGCGAAACACTGAGACGCGGGTGAATGTTTTAAGAATATATATAATCGGTGTATTCGCAAAGAAATAACCAAACAATGCAGTTGTTTTCAAGCAACTATGTTGAGATATATTTATAATTGGCGATTTTGTTGGCTGTTGTTAACTGCATAATTAAAATTACACTTTAAAACTCTCGATAACATTTAAGTCATTTCTATGCTGTAGAAATGTCACGCAAAACACAAACATTTTTAAATTCTGACAATATCTGTGTAAAGATTACAAATTGACGTTTACGAACAAATTCTGTTGACGAGATCAAAATTAAAGAACCCTTTCGTTTCTCTGATTTTCCTATTGTGGTAGCATTCAGCTACATTTATAATTTGTTAATGTTTACCAATTTTGATTTAGTTCATGCAATACAAGGCCAAATGGAGAAAATGGAGAGGGTCATTTTACGCTAATACTCCAATTGGGGAAAGTTTGTGTACGTAGAACATCGATTGTGTGTTTTTTTTTTTTTTTTTTAAATTCGGCTCGAGTACTGGTCAGAAAAACTCAACTATTTCAACCATACAACTGACCTTCATAATCACATTGAGAATAGTTGTTCGTCAATATTTCTATCGGGTTGTCTGGAAAGTTCATGCCGCTTTTTAAGTAAAATTAAGACACAAACCAAAATTATTTCATTAAATATTTATTCTACGAAATATTAACTATTTTCTTGCACAAACCAAAGAAAACATTGTTATCAACAAGTTAAACCAATTATCCACTTTAAAGAGTAGAAGAAACTTCCTTTACTTACTCAATAAAAGTACGATTAATTAAGCAACATACCAATAAACTCACTTCATATATATGGTAAAATATTAACAACAAAAATAAATCATTAACTCAGATGTTTTGTACTTACAGATAGGTAAATATTTCAGCTTTCCTCCCGCCAACCCCAAACCTAAGCGCTAGGCATAATACTCTCTCTGCTTCACCGGCGTTCCCTGCTACTCTCTACATGTAACCTGTACCCCGTCCGTTCTACTGAACAATCCATTTTTCAACTCTAGTTTCAGATCGGCAAAAGTATGCATTTTTTTTTTTTCTAACTGGACTTATTATAAACACGAGCAGAGAACACACACACTATTAAATCAATGAGTCACTTACCTTGGCTGACTGTCCATAGTCACTTAGTTGCGCAGCTGCTATATATTTTCGTCTTCTTTTTTTCTTTTTCTTCCTTCCTCGCTGTCGTCCGGTTGTTTACTATTTTCGTCTTCTATCCGGTAGTTTTAATTCCGTTGAATTTTCAATCTCACCGTGGTAACCCTCGTATCAATCTGTTTTGTTGTTTCAAAACAGCAGGTCACTTAGGCACCAAATAAACGTGTGTTATATATCCATAAATAACAAACACGCATATATATAAAAATATATCAAGTGATATCTTTATTAATGATGATGGACCGTGTAGCCTAGTGAACAGAGAGTGAGAGCGCGCTTCCAAGGGTTGACGAATGCGTACCCCACAATAGCAGCATGCTATTGGGGGCAGCTGTAAACTGCCTTCCTTCGTGTTCTGTGGTTCTGCTGCTACTTCTGCTCTCACTTCTTCTGACTCTCACTAATCCGTGTTTTCGCAGTCTTTATATATCTTCCAAAACCGGGACTTGTTTCTTCCTGCTTTGCCTTGATCACGCGACGCCTACGTAATTCTCAGAGTCACCTGTCTGTTTGCCTCTGAGTTATTTCCGCATCTGCCGGAAATAGGGTCAAAGTGACATCCGTTACTTTTCACCGACCGGAAACAACACGGCTTGTATCAGCCTTTCTTGGGTGGGCCAGACCGTTATATTACAGTATTTTACTTGGTTCCTTTTGTCTAAAGAAAACAAATGTTATTCAGGTGACCACTGGGTTTTCTCTTCAAACAACATATGCTCCCTTCTACTTGACATCTTCATTTAATGGTCCCTTTCTTATTAGTGCTAAGTGGAGATAGGTGGTGGTCTTGGTCTTGCTTGATCTTACTAAATTCTGTCAAGTTAATTCTGGATTCATTTCTTTTTGGAATTATTTTAAAACTTGATTTT
Source organism: Ascarosepion bandense (assembly GCA_037127315.1). Classification (NCBI taxonomy): domain Eukaryota; kingdom Metazoa; phylum Mollusca; class Cephalopoda; order Sepiida; family Sepiidae; genus Ascarosepion; species Ascarosepion bandense. The sequence goes on along the minus strand of JBBBDQ010000166.1, from coordinate 1,219,366 downwards.
TCAACATGCTATGTTTTTAATTTTCTTCTCAACTTTTTAATCAAACTTCCTGAAATTTCAACAGTTATCATCCAGTTAGTAGACTCTTTTCTCTTCATTGTTTTTTAGTTTGTTCAATCTCCAGCAATCCTCAGTGTCACCCCTTTCTCACAAATGTATTACATAAAAGTCAATACAAAATACCTGTTGTAGAGTAGGATTCTGCATCCTTCCTGCTCTTTCCTACTAATGTGAAAATGGACTGTTTCTACCTATAAATATTGCAAGTAGCCACATTAGAGTAGGATTTAAGGAGTAGTTGATTTACTCAAGTCTTTTTATTCTATGGATGAGTATTTAATAAACCTCTCCTTTGTTTCTTCTACTTTATCTTCTGTTCCTTTGATACTCTCTCTAACTTCAAAATTCTCGGCTATTTTAAACAAAGACAACATTACAACAGAAAGTTCTATGCATGAGTATTTAATAAAACTCTTCTTTATTTCCTTTACCTCATCATCTGTTCCTTTGATACTCTCTCTAACTATGATCTTCCTAATTCTCGGCTATTTTTAACAAAGACAACATTACAACAGAAGTTTCTATGCATGAGTATTTAATAAACATCTCCTTTGTTTTCTCTACCTCATCTTCTGTTTCTTTGATACTCTCTCTAACTACGGCCTTCCTAATTTTTTCTTGGCTATTTTGAACTAAGACAACATTACAACATAAATTTCTATGCATGAGTATTTAATAAACCTCTTCTTTGTTTCTTCTACCTTGTCTTCTGTTCCTAATTCTAAATATGGCCTTCTTAATTCTCAGCTATTTTAAATAAAGACAACATTACAACAAAACCTCAGATGAAATTTAAATTCAGCTCATTGAATCAAACATTGCCAATGAAGTTGATATTCTGGATAACATAATTATTACTTTGAATACCTCTGGACCGAGTAATACATAGTGAGATAGTTTGGTTGATCATAACTATTAAGTAATCATTTTTGTGGTGCAGTGGATATCCGCTCGGAACGGCAACTCGAGGAGCCAAGTTTGAATTCCAGTTGAATTCATTGCATTCACTTACGCGCAAATACCCTTGGGAAAGGTATTAATCCGTCTATTCCTTCCAGTTATGGGTTAAATAACAGGACAGATTGGGTTCTATAGCCTTGGCTGGCAACCAGTCTACCGCAGAAAGCAATGGCAACCTACTGCGGGATAATGTTCTGCCCAGTCAGTCATGTCTTCTTCAAGACATGATCGCCCAAGCGTGTATCACGTACGGCATTTAACTGACTGACTGAATCATTTTATCTTTGCTGAATACCCTATACTTGTAGTCTTAAGCTAAACTAAGTGAAGCTTAAGAAATTATATCATCATTCTGCTGGTTTTATTTTATTTTTTGTTAGTTTCGAACAAACTTTTTAAATTAAAATAATTTCCTAAATTGGTTTTCATTTTATTGAATAGCAGCTCTTTCCTTTATGAGAAGAGAAGAAAATGGGAATTTGTTTGACGATATAACGACAACCAGACAATTTCTTCCCAATAACATCATTTAGTAATGATGTCCTTATTCTAGGTTTTGTCCTTTCTAATAGCTGAATCTTGTTAAAACGATATGTGTTAGACTTGCCACCAGATGAAATGAGAGTTCAAATATCACGTTGATGGAAATGTCCTTATATTTTTTCTTTTCCCACTATTGATTTATTACAACACAGAGCATTTTGGTTTATTCAGGACATGATTGATAATGACTTTTTACAGCTTCCTTTTAATAAAAAGCAATATGAAACAAAAATAGTCCCAAATTCATAATGAAAACTGAAAAGACAATGTTGAGTAGAAAGCAAATTATTTGCTTTCTTGCAATTAACGCAATTCAGGAGGTATTAATCCCTTTCTCACTTTTGGTTCTTAAAAACAAGAGAGGAGTATAATGCTATAATTAAAAAAAGGAGTTCACCACTCAGAAAACATTGATCCTCTTCTGTTAAAAAGGAGGAGTTTTACAGTGGGGAAGCATGTTGGACATTCTTAGTGTTTATTTAACAGAAAATTTGAAAATAAAACAAACTGAATTAACAAATAATGAACAACTAATATATATTTATTTATCTGATTTAGATTGGAGAGAGTCCTTTTTCAATTCAGTATATTGAAAGTATGTTTATAAATCAGATTATGGTAGCAGTTGAGAGAAAGTCTGTTTTTGCTCAGTAGTTTAAAAGTGAGATCTTGATAGTAGCTGTCATCTTAAAAATAGGCAGTGTCAATCTGCTGTGTTTTTTTGGCCCTAAGAAGGACAGAAAATGTCTTAAGCAGATGACCACTTAGCTTTTTCATGTGATCTGTTTAGCTGGTTTCTCTGTCAGTCTTTTCTCTTTTTCTGCCTCACAATTGTCAGTTTATATCCTTTTTGACAAGGTTCGCAGACTACTGGTGCAAAACTTTTTTGGGCTAATATGGAAAGTTTCTGTGTTAATTTTATTTATTTATTTTTTTTTTGATTGGAAGAAATTTTAATTTTACGGCATTCCTTTTTTTTCATAGACCAGCAAACTTCTGCAGTTTTCAGCCTTTCCTTTTTTATTCGAAGGTAGCCTTTTTGTTAATTGAGAAAGAAAAAGAGAGAAGGGTTTTAAAGCAATGTGGATATCTTATTTTAGATTGAATTCTGTTTTTTTTTCATCAGGACTCACTACATCCCACAAAATATTCTTACCTCTACTTTTGAATAAATAATGAAAATGGACTCATTGCTCAGAATCTCACCCTTGTTGACCATAGGCTATATAGACATTCCTTCTATTAAAATAGGGTTCACGACTCAAAAAGCATTGATCTTCAATAAAAGAGAGGAGTGCCAGAAAAGCAAATTTGTTTTCTCATCTCTTATTTTGTACAATTAATGAAAATAGGTTCACCACTTAGAAGGCATTGATTTCCTCCTCCTCTTTTTAACAATATGATTAAAGCACACCTGATCAAATAGTGGCTTCTCTTGTAAAGTTGAACATAGGTTCAAATTTTGCCAGAAGGCACATTTTCTTTACCATTTTCTGAAAAGTGCAGGAAAGTAGATAAAATAAATACTTTAAAATACAACAAACTGTCTACTCAAATACAAATATCCACTAGAGATAATGTTTGAAGTAATATCAATTGATTATAAGGGGAAATATTATTTTAATCAAAATTGTGTATCAAGAAGAATTCAAATCCTATCAGCCATTCATTTTCTCTAACTGTCTGCGACAAAGCCATCACTTTTATATACACCGACTTATTGCATTAGTACTGCTAGTATTTCTCAGATATCAATTGTTTTTTTGTAATAGTAATTCTTTGTTAATTTTAACTGTTTTATTGCAATTCTTACACTATTAATAATTTAAAAAAATAATGGCTTGGCAAAAGATTTTTTTTTAATGTTAGATAGCATCATTTTTTTTTTTTTACATTAATGTTCACTCTGTATAAGACCTTCAGATACAGGGTTCCATAAGTAGGCAGAAGAGGAAGGTAACTGTTAACCTTAGACTTGAACAGGTTAAGATTGTAGTTATTGGGGAGACATCTTCTTGGGAATCAGTTCCACAGAGTAAAAGTTCATGTGAAGAAGCTGTTTGAGTAGAACTTACTTCTCACTGATGAATTAGAGAGAAAGTGGGTTGTTTACTACTATGTAAATAGCATGCCATATTCTTGCCGTGAACATTTGAACTGGTGGAACCAGGGAATGTAGTTCATCCTAGCAGTTTCTATGAAAGTAGCAATAGAGTAGTAAGAGGTTTGAACATCCCGTCTGTGAGAAAGAGGTTGGAAGGTGGAAAATAATTTGTCAGGAATATCTGAATTTTATAGATGAAGAATTGATAATTATTATAATAATAATATAATAATATTAAGGATCTGGCTAGAAAGCAATGGCAACCTACTGTGGGATAATCTGCCCAGTCAGTTATGTCTCATTTGAGACATGATTGCCCAAAGCGTGTATCACGTATTGAATATTATTAGGGAGCTTAAGAAGCTATGGAGCATAAATGCAGAACTAATTTCTGTAGTAATATTTCAGTTTTAAACATCAACTATTGCCTTGCAGCAGAAAACATGTTACAACATTTTGAAGAACTAAATAAACGTTAAGAAAATTTTTTTTAAATTCCAAGGGAAGTAATAATGTAATCACATGTAAGCGTGAAAATATGTGATCACGTAGAGATGTGAATTATCAGATAATATTGCATATTTAAAGTTGCTAAAGATTTTTAAATACTGTAAAATAAAAAAAGAAAATACATTAGGGAATTTAAAATTCAAGGGAAGTAATTATGTGAATTATCTAATTATGCAGAGGCAAGAATTATTTACCTTATATTACCTTATATTTCAAATATACAATCTAAACACATTGAAGTATGTGTCCAGAAACTTGGTAAGCTGTGCTATTGATAAAAGGTTTATTACTTCTGATATGTAGTGCTTCTAAAAATATATATATATATATATATATATATATATACACACACACACACACCATGTCCCTTCAGGATGTAGGCACTCATGAACTTCCACTTGTCCCTTTCTCTTGTCTCTCTCAACACTTTTCCTCTTGGTATCTCTCCCAAACCCTGCTCTGCTATCCACCTACTCAAGCCCATCAAGTATATCTTCAAACCTTCTTTCCTAATTACGTGTCCCAAAAACATCAGCTGTCTCTTCAGGATGCTAAGTTTTCTTTTTGTCTGCATCCTCCCCATTGCTCACATATTCAATTCATGGTATCGTCAGTATCCTTTAGTAAAATCAAATTTCATTTGCTTCAAGTCTCTCCTTCATCTTTGAGAAGATCGTCCAGTATTTGCTGCCATATAGAAGGACAGATATCACATAACAGTCCAGTACTCTTCTTTGTTTTCAACAAAATCTTCCTGTCTCTCAATATTCTGCTTAGCTTTTGAAATGCATCCTTGGCCATGCCAATGTATCTTCAGATCTCAGTGTCACACTTTCCATTTTCAGTGAGAATATTTCACAGACACCACCTAGAAAACTGAAAAATCACTTAAGGAGAATTGTAATTGAAACCAAGATTGTACAGCTCCATAAAATTGTCAACATTTGTAAGAATTCTCCAAAAGTTCCTGAGTTGTGAATCTTGTTTCACACCATGCTTCAAGTACAGAATTTTCATTGACTAAGTCAATGGGCAACACCAACATAAGTATTTTGATAATAGGAGATATGAACTTGAAGTCAACAAGAAATGGTGCCACCACATGTCAAAGAAAGTGATAAAAAAAAAAAACCCGAGTCAAGATCTTATTGGATTTCAATATCCAAACAGACTGCACCCTGAAGGCCAGCAAACCAGACCACTGTCATCAAACAATTAAAAAAATGCATTCTGGGGTCATTCAAGAGAAAATGTTAGGCTTGGTAAGTGTCTTTAGCTTGGATAGCAACTTAACTAAGATAAGGAAATCTCTGATATAAAAACCTCTACACCTACTTTGTGTAGAATTGGGCAGAATGAACTCTTTAACCTTGATAATCTTCCTAAAAATGATGTCTCAATAAAAGCACCGAGTTTCCAGTCTCCTAAACTGGTTGGTATTAGTAAGAAGATAAAACTTGCTCCAATATTTCATGATGGTTCATTTACGATGTTATCAAGAAAACCCTGTCCAACCCATACTATCATTGAAACAGATGTTAATAATAATGATGATTCTCATCAATGTGGTTGTTCCTGTAACATGGTAACACATCACTCAATAAATCCCAAGCCTAACTAAGAAAACAACAACTTTTAGGCAAAATTTGACTTTAGTCATCAACATAGTGTATCACCCTAGAAAGAGACTGATTCCAACACTTCTCTAACAATTCAATGCCTATTTTGTAGAACAATTTCTCTTTGGCCTTAAATTACGCCTCAGTTTCTGATATAACTTCTTTATTAGAGCCAAATCTCTTTCCCTGGAACATTCTTTTGAGGTCTGTAAACCGCCAGTACTCATTTGGGGGCCAGATCTGGAGAATAGAATGGATGCAGAAGCAATTCAAAGTGCAATTCATGTAGTTTGCCATTGTTGCGATTGATTTGTGACACAATTGTCTTGGTGAAAGATCACTTTTTTCTTCTTCATTTGTGACCTTAACGGTCTGTTTTTTGTTTTCATGGTGTGGTAAACTTGGATTGTTAATTAATATTTCTCTAAATTGTGAAATGGTATGCAATAGAGCTTGAATCTGATATATGTAATTATCCTCGATAATATTGTGGGCATGTAACAAACATTCATATTCACTTTTTTGTCAGAGATACAATTTCCCAAAGGACATTTAAATTGGTATTTGATGTTGGTTTTTTGCAAAACATTAATTGACAGAGAAGATTTATTGCAGATTATTAATGAGCAATTCACTCTTAAAGATGATCTTGGATGAGATTGAAAACGAATAAAAAGAATGAAGAAAATGACGGTGCCTTCCTTCATGGTTTTAATTCAACACAAAAAATTAATAAGTGAATGAGAGGATTAAAACAAAAATAGACAGAATATGTCTATGTTATTCAACCAAATATGCTTGAATACACACACACACATGCTGTAAAAGTTCTCAGTCTAACCAAGAAGAGATTAAAAAAGCTTTGTCAAATTTGAGGAACTAAGTCAAACGAAGAGCATTTCTGTGCCTACTTTATATTTGTCTATATTTCTGAGATGAGGTATTTACATTGTTTGAACCATTGTCCTCATCTTTATTGTCCTATTCATGATGTATCAGCTGTTGTATGCTCAAACCTTTTCAACTCACAAAACAAGAACAATCTACCCCAGTGTTTGAAATAAAAGGTTTTGTTCAAAATTCAAGTCACCTGAAGATGGTCAGAGTGTACAATGGCTGTCATAAATATGACAATAAAGATGAGGACAACAGTTCTAACAATGTAAATAATATTTATATACACTATTTCTGTTATTGAAAATTGTCCCTCTGTCAATTAAATTTTTGTTAACATCAGATTAAAACAATATCTCTCAAATCATATATATTTATATATAGGTGTGTGTGTGTGTGTGTATGTGCTGAAACACTCTTGTTCAAACTCAGTTCCCATTACACATTTGTAACAAATTTTTTTAAAACCTTTTAAAATATGGCATCATTAAGCACAAACATTGTATTCTTTTCTTTCTCAATTTTATTATTATTGTAACATTTGTATAACATTTATTCTTCATGATGAAAGGGTTTAACTTTCAATATATTCACTTTAAGTAGTTACTTTGTGTGGCTATGTATATTGTTATTCAAGGAAAAAAAAAAAAGAATATTTTATGGAAAAAATAATATAAGAAGGTAAATTGATAATATTTTTGTGTTTACTTGAAAAGATCAAGAGATGGAGCCAAAAGAGCCAACAGATGATCTAAAATTTGTGGTCACATATCGTCAGTTCCAAATATTTTCACTTGTTACTCGATTCCTGCTGTTCAAAGAGTGGGTAGGCATCAAGAACTTGCTGCCAGTCTTGTTTTCCTAGTGCCAATTCTCGGACCAAGTTTGGCAAATCAGCAATCTTGATAGAAGATTGAAAACAGAAAAGTTTTAATGTAAAAAAATAAAAATATAAAAAATATGAAGAAAAGAATGTTTCTTTAAAAAAAATTTTTTTTTTAAATTTCAATCTATATGGATTTTTAAAAATCATTTCATCTCAAACAAGACAATAGAATCCACTAGAATGCAAGGGGCTGACAGAGAGTGAAAGAAACAGAAGCATATTAGAAAAGAAAAGTTAGTTAACTTATATATATATATATATATATATATATAAAAGAACAAAGAATAAAACTGCAATCTTCAAAACAGTAATTTAAAACGGCTCAATATGAAAATAAAGCATTAAATATTTTTGAATTTTTATTTTGAACTGGAGAAAATCAGTTTTAATAAACAATAATTTTGATATATCTATGGGATATTTGGATTCTGCAGAGTTTTCGGACCTGGATTATTTTTATTGTACAACCTCACTGTGTATGAAGAGATTGATTTGCATAATATAGGGTTTTATAGAGATGATGCACTCATGATTGTAAATAAATCTACTTGAGGTAAGGTTGATAAACTTAGAAAATTAATCCATAGAGTTTTTAAATCTTTTGGTCTTAGTGTAGTTAATATTAATTCTAATATTAAGTTGATTTCTTAAATGTAACGCTAGATTTGGTTTTTAATATTTTTCACCCTTACATGAAAAACAATGTTAACCTGATTTATATCCACCCTAGCTCTAATCCACCATCAGTTAAATGAGGTATTAATCAACACTCCTCTAGCAAAGAAATTTTTGAAAAACAAAACAGTTTATTATAAAGTTCTTAAGAATAGTGGGTTTAGATCGTCTGATATTATATTTGTAGAATATTATAGTTACTCCAGAAAGAAAAAAAGGAAACAGGAAGATCATATGGTATAATCGTCTATTCAATCAATTAGTTAGTACTAAACTGGGACATAAATTTTTTAATTTAATTGATAAAAACTTTCCTTAAAATAATTCTTTAAGTAAAATTTTCAATCAGAATACTCTACAACTTAGTCATAGTTGCAGATGTGGAAGAGAGCAATGGTCACCTTTGAGATATTAATAATTACAGTAATATAGAGTTTTGTTTATAGATGAGAAAATAATCTGTGGTGAAGTTTGTCCCCCAGAAATCTGTCACTCAGTTAAGTGCCATCCGTGAAACACGCTTGGGCGATCATGTTTCGAAAAAGACATGACTGACTGGGCAGAAGATTATTCCACAGTAGGTTGTCATTGCTTTCTGCAGTAGACTGGTTGCCAGCCAAGGCTATAGAACCCAATCTGTCCTGTTATTTAACCCATAACTGGAAGGAACAGACAGATTAATACCTTTCCCAAGGGTATTTGCGTGTAAGTGAATACAATGAATTCAACTGGAATTTGAACTCAGCTCTCCAATTTCTTGTTCCGAGCCGATATCCACTGCACCACAACACACACCGTACTTTGTCATAATAATTCATAGAAAATGCCAACACAATAGTATTTATATACGACTTTAAAAAAAAAAATTAAATTGTTTATTTCCGGGAGTTGAAATTGTACTTTAAAAGTATGTCATGGAGGAGGTTGGTATGGTTGAACTAGGCAGGGAAGTCAATAATCAGGTTGTATTCTAAGGTTACAACCACTCTGAGTTTCAGTCACTACCACCCACTTTTATTTAAGTGTATGTTTGCATGCGAGCACAGATAGTTGAGTGGAGTTGAGTCAAGGCAGTGGGATACAGCTGACTACGGAGAGAGCCAGAGAGAGAAAAGTGTCCACTGTTGTTGTAATTAATCAAAGAAGTGAACGTAAGTTGTGGTGCAGTGGATATTGGCCCGGAACGAGAGATCAGAGAGCCGAGTTCGAATTCCAACTGAATTCATTGCATTCACTTACGTGCAAATACCCTTGGGAAAGGTATTAGTCCGTCTCTTCCTTCCAGTTATGGGTTAAATAACAGGACAGATTGGGTTCTATAACCTTGGATGGCAACCAGTCTACTGCAGAAAGCAATGGCAACCTACTGCGGGATAATCTTCTGCCCAGTCAGTCATGACTCTTTCGAGACATGATCGCCCAAGCATGTTTCATGTATGGCACTTAACTGACTGACTGAAGGTAAGTTATCTGTAATCTTCATGCAACACTACCAGTGAATTCCCCCATACACTGTTAGTGTAATAAGCATGCCAACTATTAAGAGCAAAAAAGGTAAACCTGAAAACTACATCACTCCTTTCAGAATTATCTGCAATATTTGTTTAATTTCTTTTGTTCTTGGACTTTATTTCATATACACTACTTTCTTGTAAAAGAAACATTATTCTTTTCTAACAAATCCTTTTGTTTTTATATATATATATATATATATAAATATTTGTTGGACTTGAATCGACTTGTTTGTATTTGCTTGGTTTGATTCTCACCCTAACGAACTTGAAGGTAGGCCAGCTGAATTTTCCAGGATCTACAATTTGTTAATTGCCCTCCAGGATAAAAAAAATCACATGACTGGGAAGTGGAATCGAATAGATATTGTGAATCAGAAACTTTGATTGAACCTGTAATACTGGACCAAGACAGGACCAATGGCCAGTCTTGTAGAGTACATCAATTCAGTAGGGTCAGGATTGGGGTTACACACTAATAATTTAGAGAAAATTAAATTACATAACAACAATAACTGTAATTCTATTGCTGATCTTAATTTGCCCTGTAGAAATAACCTATACAATTGTAGAAATCCTGACCAATGCTCTTTATCCAATAAATATTTAACAAAATCCTTTGTATATATGTGGTATATCACATCAGTAGAAAATTCAAGGGTTACTAAAACTTATATTGGAAGTACAATGAACCAGTTTAAAAACCGTTTCTATAACTATTTCTCATCCTTCATTAATATGAAACAAACAAAATATGAATTTGCTTTCTAAATATTTTTGCAAGTTAAAAGAAGAGAATAAAACATCTAAAGTTAAATGGAAAATTCTCAAACAAGCTAGAATCTCTAGATCGGTGAATAAACCATGCTTTCTCTGTCTGCAAGAGAAAATGTAAATTATTAAGTTTTTAAATAGTGACTTATTAAACTAAAGAGATGAAACTACAGTAAATTGTAAACATGTTAAAAGTATTAATTTTACAATCATGCTAAAATCCTCTAACTTATATAATCTCTCTTTTTATATTATATTATCTTTTTATTTACATTATATTACCCTTTGTGATCTATTCTAGTTTTGGTATTATATTGTATTTGATAATTACTGTTAGTAAATTTAACCATGTATTAGTCTTTTTATATTTATTATTCTTTCTCTTAATGCACTGATAGTTTTTAAATGAATATTATATATATATATATCTAAATTACACAAAAATGAAAATAACAGACATCTCATTTCAACTTATATTTACTAAATTACATAAAAAGATCTTGAAATACTAAGAAGTAAATTTATTCAATTAGAAAAAAAAAAAACCATTGACTTCAACTACATCCTCCAGATGACTCCAGAATCTCTTGCAACTCGTCTTGACAGTCTCCTTGCTTAAGTTAGTGAATGCTGCCATAATCCTTGCCTTCAGTTCATCTTTGGCATTACAAGGAGTTTTGTCGGTCTCTTGCTAAACTATACCCCACACAATAATTTAAGGACTGCAGTCCGAGGTGTTCGGTGGTCACAGAAATTGTCTGACAGCCATGCCTGCTTGTGTGGCATGGTGCAGAGTTCTGTTGCCAGACATTGGGTCTTCCAGTAGCCACTCAGGATTGAGTTTGAGGCCCTCACCAACAAATTCTTCTCTTTAACCAGAATGAATTTTCTGAGCTTCTGACTCCTTCGTAATCACCACTAGACTCATCCAACTCTTTTTTTAATCCTTTGCACTGTCCTCAGATTGACACCCACTCTGATCTTTTAGCACAAATGCCTAGCAGTACAGGATGTCATCTTCAAATTTCTGGTGGAGTGAATTGCATCATGGTGCTCTATTTTTCTCAAATGTTGCCCAACTGACCCTACTATATTGTGCAGTTGACAAAATCAAAAACAAGCAAAGCACAAAATTAAAAATATGAAATACCAACAATTGACCCATTGCAGTCTATATATATATATATATATATATATATATATATATATAGATATGTACATATACATATACACAAAGGGGTATACAGGGTGCGATGAGTAAATTATCACCATTTTATATTTTTAATTTTGCATGTGTACGTTGTTTGTTTTTGTTGACAGCACAGTACTGCCTTGTATACTGCTTAAAATCTTTTACGTTATTTATGCAGGAACAGTAGTTAGTATAAGACTGAGAGAATTTGCAGATATAAATAGTGTGGGCATAGAAATGAACTCATAACTGTCAATTTTAGACCAAAAGCAATCATCAGACCAGATCTGATCTCTTCCTCCTTCAGGCACTAAACTACTTGTCAAAATTACAGTGTTCAATATCAGGGATAGAATCTATGTAAATATAAAAGTGGACATTGCGGTCAATACTGAGTGGCGATAATCTGTTTTGTGCATGTCTATATACATACATATTCATATTTGTCACTTAGCTGATCGACATTACCTTCAGCATCCCAGCTCCAGTTTCATTGACAGACCCTTTGGGAATTACTGTCCACTTGTCAGGGGAGTATCAGCAATTGACTGCTTATACTTTTCAAGTTTTCTTTTTTTATATATGCACTTTTCTTTGGTGCAATTTTTTATTATTATTATTATCTATGTGTGTGTTCATGCCCATGCACCTATCTCAGTGTAGACATAGAAAGTTGTGCTAATTTTTCATTTTCATCCGTCTTCTTTTCTTTATAATCACTCCTTAACTATTTTTCACTTTTTCCTCTTTTTTATTAATTGTAGCCATTTTGATTTCCAGTTTTCTAGACACATACCATTGTTATAAATTCTTGAGTGTTCTAGTGTTTTCTTGAGTTAGAAAAATTGTATTTATACGCGCATACGCATACAGACATATAAGATCCTTGCCAAGGAAATGGCACTTTTTTCTTCTTGGCAGAAAGCACAGATACTCTGATTCTATGTAGAAGTGCTGATCATATATGAATAATTTGTTATTTTCTATGGGTACTAATCTTAGTTATCTGAATTTGTGCTCTATTCTAAAATGCAAATTTGCATAATTGCATAAATCAATCCTAATTAAATTTGCAGCTAAAAGTCCCTTCACAAAGGAACAAAGACAATAAACTAGAAAACAAAGGTTCAACAATAACTTTCTATACTGGAGACATTCTTCTGAAGGACATATGAAAACAGATTGTCCAAAATAATAATCTGCATTAAACATATTCTCCAGAATGTGCAAAAACAGATTTTAAAAAAAATTCCAAACCTAAATAATATATTGAAACATTATTCAGGCACACAAAATTATTAATTTTTTTTTTTTATATAGACTTACTGGAGCCCGGATCTGTTTCATAGAATCTCGTTCACGGAGAGTTGCTGTGTGGGGTTCTTTCAATGTATCAAAATCAATGGTAATGCCAAAGGGAATAGCAATTGCATCTGTCCTTGCATATCGGCGACCAATTGACCCACTGCTATCATCCACTTTATGAGAAACATCAGCTTTGGTTAGGGCTTCAGCTAAAAAATAAACAAAAATATTATGAAAATAAATGTAGATAAAAAATATAAATAATAAAATGTAGTGAAATTAAAAGTTAAAAAAATTATAAGTTTTTTTTTCTTATTAAAACAATTACAGAATTTTTTTTTTTTACTGCTTGTTAGGATTGGTAAATATAAGGAGATACCAAAATAAATTTAACTTGGTTTAGAACTGACATTAAACTATGACAAGTTTCTTGCAATAGAGTGAGAGTTATAATCTAACAGATTAGCTTAATAACTTGATTGATTAATAGCTTGATTAACAAAGTTAAATTTTGGTTGGAGTTTAAGAACACAGAAGACATAATTTTTTTCCCAATTATGTTTCACACATTACTATAGATTAAACCAGATTGAAAAAAAAAAAATTCTTAAAATAGGATATAGAAGAAGTTTTTAAGAAATTCTGAAAATAAGATGAGAATTTGCTTTTAATTTGAGATATATATATATATATATATATAGTCTGCTATATAGTGACTGTTATCGTTGCATAGCAATGTTTTATGTCAACACAAGATAAAATCATCTATGATGGTGGATGTTTTTATGTTAACGTCCCTGTAACCTCTCTGAAGATGGCTCATGTGAGCCAAAAGCTTAGAACCAGCATAATAAAAAAATATCCAAATGGTGGACAAATTATTCATAAAAATTTAATTTTTATCCTCAATATGTTCATTGTTGAAGAGCAATGGCATTGAGAATTAAATTTAAATTAACTTTATGAATTCTTAATGAGTTCTTTTGAATTTTGCACCAAAAAAGTGTTTAAAGATGAAATAAGCAAGTTCAGTTAAAATAAATATTATACTTACTTCAGTATTTTAAGTAATAAACTTGTTAATCCAAAGATAAAAAGTAAAAATTTCTTAAAAATTAATTTCTAAATCCAATTCCAGAAACGAACATTCACATGTTAACAGTCACTCACATGCTTCAACACAGTGTACAGGCCTGGTGTAAGGACTGCCTTGGAATGACTACAAAAACATGCCCCTTCCTATACTTATAGACAATACAGATGCATGCTGGAATTTTTTCCTAGAAAGGCCACTTCTTGGTCTCTTCAGACTTCATTGTGTTTTTTATCTTGAAGTCAGAATGCTGTGATTGCTTGTCTGTGTATCAATTGCTGACCCCCCCCCACACACACACACACACAAACGCACCGGCAGATGTGGATGGAGTAGTTCCTAGAGGGTCCCTTTATTAAAATCTAGAATCAGGATGCTGAAGATGACATCAATCAGCTAAGTGACAAATCTTTTATTTTTATTATATATATATATATATATATATATATATAAATATAAGTCAGTCAGTTGAGTGCCATACGTGATACACGCTTGGGCGATCATGTCTTGACAAAGACATGACTGACTGGGCAGAAGATTATCCCGCAGTAGGTTGCCATTGCTTTCTGCAGTAGACTGGTTGCTGACCAAGGCTATAGAACCAAATCTCTCCTGTTATTTAACCCATAACTGGAAAAAATGGGTGGATTAATACCTTTCCCAAGGGTATTTGCGCGTAAGTGAATGCAATGAATTCAGTTCAAATTCGAACTTGGCTCCCCGATTTCTCTTTCCGAGCCGATATCCAATGTACCACAACTGTCAGTATAAACCTAATTTGCGTATAGTATGTGTCCTGAACTTATTGTGAGAAACCGAAATTTTCATATAGCTTGTGTATAATGTGATCCCAGTTTCTGAGCCACACTAGTAGGTCTACTGTAGTCAAATATTGCAATACTAAGTATCATCCTGGACATATTTTATAGCAAATAAATGATTAAAGTTAGCCAAAGGTACCGGGAGAAGGGAAAGCCTACCAGGGGTAAGTTATGGTCATTAAAAATGCATTAATTTGAAAAAAAAAAAAAAAAATTGTCTGTGCATAGAGCAACTGGTCACTGAAAATGCACCAATTTTAACCTCTTCAAAAGTATTACCTGTGTATAGTGTGACCCCCTATTTTTATGTAAAATTGGATCATAAAAACCCCCACTATCCTTGGATATATATATATATAGCATATCATGAAAATTTTAATAATATTCATTGGTTAATACCAATTTTATTGTGAAAACACTGAACTGCCTCATAAAACCTGACACTGCATGATCTTCACAAGAAAGTTTACTTACACAGGCCTTTGACAAATTGTTGGAATTCTGGATTGTTGCTGAGAGGAAGAACAGAACATTTGTAGGGAGCAATCACTGCTGGTAGACTCAAATACTGAAAAGAAAACAAAGACATTTAACAATAATGAAGGACACAGTAATCAAAGGTTTTCTAAATTTTCAAAGACAACTGTGGCATATATATATATATCTATATAGTGTTCAAATTTTACAGGAAACCTGGTAAATGGTCAGATGTATGAAAAAAAAATCAATTTAAAAATCATTTTAAAGAACTTTCTTTGGTCTGTATCCAAACATTTATAAATGAAAAACTGCTGCCTATATATATATATATATATATATATATATATATATGCATCTATACAAAGCATCCTACTAAATAGTTCTCTGCCTGAATCCCTTAACCAAATTTGATCTAATGACCAAAAAAATAGGTTTTGAAAGAGTCTCTTAGTCAGGCCAAAAGCTTTTCAGTACCACCAAATTAGACGCGCACACACACACACACACACACACACACACACACACACAGAGGACTTATCGTGATAACAGAGATGAGAACAATAGTTTGAATTAAAATAACATCTCAGTACATTCAGCTTTCATAAACTATTATATCAAAGAATTTTTATTGATACAAAATATGTATGTGTTATTTTGTTTTATGCCAGATTTTATAATTTTTTCAGAGTATTTCATCTTCAGATGTCATGTCAATTTTAAGTCTTACATCTTTTCACATCAGATTATGACGTCAAGTGTTTTATTTTAAATTATGAAATATAGTTAGTAGGTTTGTTTCTAAATTTGATGAAATTTTATTGATGTTTGTTTGGAGCTATTATGTCAGTTGGTCAAGAAAATATTTTTCAAGCTGACAAGTAGAATAAATATATTCTCTATTTTTTTTTAATACTTTAGCTGCGAAAGGATTGACTGATTTGTTTTTTATGGGTTATCAACCCTTTTTAGGTTATTTAAAGCCAGATAATATTTTTAGATAATATTTTTTAAAAGATAATAATGAATTACAAGTCCTATTAATTAACCCATAGCTGGGGGGAAGAGAAGAGGCAGATTTATACCTTTCCTAAAGGTATGTGTGTATAAGTGAATATAATGTGACCTGACTGAAACTTGATGCTCTGATGTTTAATCCCGAGTTGTTATCCATTATACCAGCAGTACATTCAGGCATATAGCACATGATATTATCAAGCAATCACCTATCTAGATATTAACCAAGCTTGACATTGCTTAACTTTGGTGATCATAGAGGAACCAGTGTTTCAGCATGATATGGCCAGCTGTGAAAGGAGAATTATGAAATGGTTTATAACAGCAACACTCACTGTTCTTTGTTCATCCCCTTCTCTGATGCAGAAGTTATGCTCAAATATTGAATACATAATTCGTCCAATGCCAAATGAAGGCTCAATCACTGAGGGAACAATCTCTTCGACTGAAAATAAAGATTAAGCGACAATATTTAAGAACTGTATAAAAAATGACATGCTTAAAAGTTAAATAAAAAAAAAAAATTCAATAATGTTCTTTTTTTTTTTTTTGGGCTAACTTGACTTCATGAATTATGAAGCCTAGCTGTCAATCTAGTATGATCCTTAATATAGAACTTGATTGGCAACTAGGTATCCTCTACAAAACTCGAGATTAGTGGTGCTGAATATAACATCAATTGCCCAAGTAATAAATTTTATATTTGTATTAATCCTATATATATATATATGCAAACCCACAGTAGACATTTATTAAGCTTAGCACAGTTTGATACAAAATTAAATGAAGATAAAATTGGGATAGGAATATTTTATTAGACCAGGAGCAATCAGAATAGAGCTTAATAAACTTAAACCAACCATGAACAGTCTTCTGGTAACTCTTGATGTTGACCATATCTGGTCTCAACATGAATTCTTTCTCTTTCACAGTGACGGTTACTTCCCTGTCAATAGATAACAAACAATTTACATTTCAAAATCCAACACCAAAAGAAGAAAACTTTATTATAAGACTTATTATACAAGGTGGGCCAAAAGTAAGTATACAGTTGTTTAATTATTTATGTACTGATGTGAATTTTACAGTAATAGTTACTTAAACATGCTTCACAATGTGGTAGTGCCACAATTCAGAACCAGAGCTAATTTTGCTGAACTGTTTTTTCAACAAGATGGGGCACCTCCTCATTATGCTTTGGCAGTAAGTGAATACCTTGACCAAAATCTTCTCACAACATTGAACTGGACGATGTGGCAGCATTGAATGGAAACCTGACTTCTTATGGGGGTAGTGGGACGTTGTAAAGAATAAGAATTATGAGAAAAATCCCCACACAGAAGACAAATTAAAAGAGTTCATTTCGGAAATTTACTGACATTCATATGGATCAGAATTTGTGTCATACTGTGTCACAGCGTATTGGAGAGGTTTGAGGAATGATGCAAGGTTGAAGAAGGACATTTTATACACTTTCAAGATTAAACACTGAGCTGGGGTATTGTATAAGTGTCAAATTTATAATGATCAACCCTTCAAATATTGTGCAATTTCTTTTTTTGTGCAAAATAATGCACCTCCCATATCTGTTAGTTGCAGCTCTCCATACACTTCAGTTTTGGTTCATTTGAATTTCTGGCTTTTTTTCCAAAGCTGAAGTGAACAAATTTCAGGCAGATATGAGACATCACTTGCATATACAGCAGAATGAAAAGGATCTATAGCACTTGATTGTATAAAATGTTTGGTAGGAATTTCTACAAACATTACTTCAGAAACCTGAAAACATTGGAGAGTACTGTAATTCATTAGTTCTTTAGAAATATATTTATTAAGAGAAATCATTTTGTTGCCCAAAATAATTTTGGTTTTCAAATACGAAACAGCTGAGGCCAATAACTCTATAAAAATCAGGAATCTATTTAAGACGGTATGGATATTATAAACAGAACACCTGCCCTCCAAAATAATTTTTTTGGATTCTGACAAGTGTTGCAACCTAAAGAAGGTCCAAAAAAAGAAAAAAAAAGTTAATCTACAAAAATTATTTACCCCAAAATTTTCCATATTATTTATGAGTGGATTAGTCTAAGTTGTACTCTCAGTTGATACAAAAAATAAAGCAAGATATTTTTCCTGCAATGTACCTAAATTCAACTTGTGAGTGTTTTTTATTATTATTTGATAGCACTTCCCTTTAGCTACGCTTTGATCTTTAAGGAGCTGCCAATCAATAACACAACAAAGATGTTTGATCTGATTAATGCAACAACAATTTCCACACGACAGTACAACAAGCAAGCCGAGGACAAAAAAAATCAATGTAGAATAAATGGAAATTCAAACTAAAATTAAGAGATTTGAGAAAAAAGATTTTTGGCTACAAACCCCTTCTCTTTTAGGTCAGTGTCGAGAGCTGTTAACTCTTCATTGGACAGAGAGGAAAGATATTCCGTCACACTTTTGGCATCCTGCCGAAATTCTTTCCCAATAACTCCTTTCTGTGGCTGACATTCCACAACATCAATTGTTTTGTGGGCAAAGTTAAGAAAATTCAAAGCTTTCAAATATAGAGTACGTACACAGATATACAGTCAAGTAAAACTAAAACTATTTAGGTTAGAAGGAGATTATCTTTAACTGCTTTTAATTTTGTATTTCTTTTGAAGATATATCTTTATTTACAACTTACTACACTTTTCTAACTGACAGACAAACAAACACACACACACACACACACACACACACACACTTCAGTCAGGATCATAGAGTTATTGCAAACTCCACAATATTTTCATTAGGTGCATACTATGTGCTTCACCAGGGCTACATATAGTTTTGTCCTTCTAGTCTGGTTGCCACCCAAGGCTGAAGTGCCCAGTCTGTCCTACTATTTACTCTTGTGCCTCTTACATTTTCAACACAAACTGAATTTTGACCACCTAACCCAAAGCAGAGTGCATAAATACGTTTTCTGCCAATTGGCTCCATGCATATATCCGCTTGAACTAAAATAAAATGAACAGTCAGAGCTACTCCCGCTCAAAAACCAAAACCTTAATTTTAAGCCAATTGAAGGCTATATAGACTGAAATTCAAACAGACCTGAAACAGACCAGCATTTGGTGTCAACACTGATATGCTGAGAGAGAAATACCTCCGTTGACTACATCCACCATAAATGTTCATTTCACTTCTCATTTCACTACTCTCTCCCTGTTGCCTTAGCAACAAGTTACTAGTTTTTGTATGTATGCAAATAAATTATACATTTATTTCCCCCTACTCAATGATCTCTTTTGTTTGATGCATGGATTTATGCTTGCCAAAGCAAAGGAGTTAACCTCCACAACAGTAACAAGAACCTTCTGTCTTCCAGATTACCCATTTCCTGCAACAAATCATAGTTGGAAATTTTGAATTTAGAGTTGTCCTCTTCCTAGACTATGGCTACAGGATCTAGTCTGTCCTGCTATTTATTCATAGCTGGTGGGAGACGAGATGGATTCATGCTTTTCCCAAGGATATTTGTACCTAGGTGAAAGTAACAAACTTGACTAAGTTTCAAACTCTCCCAATTCCTCAATCCGAGCCACTACCCATTATTACATAATGCCCCTTTTTTGTACTTGCATGCAAAAAGAAACATATTTCTGATAAAATGGGACAACTTTTCAAATGGCATTATGGCTTTTTACAAGTGGACATTATAATTTGGAAAAGAATGGATGCTGAAAATAGTAGCAGGAGGAGTTTGAGTTTTGTTTAACGGCATATCAACTTCTATGGATTATTTAATGCCAAAAAGGTAGGGTTTTCAGGAATTTTTTTTTAATGTTCGGTTATAGAGAGAAGGTTGATTTAGTCAGATTCTGATGGAAAAAAAAATCTTTTTTTTTTAAATTTTAGAAAACTGAAGATGTCTTCTAGTTTTGTATTAAAAATGTATTGCTGGTAATAATTTTTTCCTTCAAAAATGTATTATAGTAATAATTTTTTTCCTTCAAAAAATGTGTTATGGTAATAATTTTTTTTTTCCTTCAAAAATGTGTTATGGTAATAATTTTTTTTCCTTCAAAAATGTGTTATTGTAATAATTTTTTCCTTTCAAAAATGTGTTATGGTAATAATTTTTTCTTTCAAAAATGTATATTTTCCTACAAAAGTCTATTTTTATGTATCAGTTAAGTGTTATACATGATACACGAATTGGGCGATCATATCTCGAAAGAAACATCACTGATCGGGCAGAAGATTATTCTGCAGCAGGTTGCCATTCCTTTCTGCAGTAAACTGATTGCCAGCCAAGGCTATAGAACCCAATCTGTCCTATTATTTAACTCCTAACTGGAGGGAAGAGACAAATTAATACCTTTCACAAGGGTATTTGTGAATAAGTGAATGCGAGGAATTCAACTGGAATTCAAACTCAGCTCCCCAATTTGTTGTTCCAAGTCGAAATCCACAGCACCACAACACACATCCATTTTTATGTATATATTTTTCTATCCATTTTTATGTATATATTTCTATAAAAGTGTTTCATAGTGTTTTGACCCCATTTTGGAGGTTAACTATTTGTTCATATCTGGGTCCCTAACAGGTGCTACCACTCCAGGTCAGAGTGGACCTGGAGACAATAGCAATTAAGAGGTGGTTTTATGCCTCTCATAACCTCCCAATCAGAGGCCTTGCTGCCAAATGCAGTTTACCATCATAACCAGGACCAGTAGCAGAAGGGGCCTTGAAAAACCAATGTGGACTTCATTGAAGTGTTAACAGTTATGCATGTCTTCCCAAAGACAGTTGTACAAATTTAAAAAGGAAGAAAAAGCATTAAGTTGCTAGTAGACATATGTAGGTGTGTACACCATCTGTCTAAAAAGCAAATAACCATTTTGTATATCTTTAGAACTGATTGTGCAGCCTTGATGTAACTTGCCAACCAATCATAAGAAACCTTATTGCCTATGCATGAATAAACATTTCCCAATAGATTTATTCAGTTGGCAATGAGATGCCATTGAGTGAGCTTCAGTATTCTATGATAGCTCACAATCTTTAGAACATGCTCTGCAGCTTTTATGTAACTTAGCAACCAATCAGGAGTGGTGTAGACCTTACTACACATACAGACATTCTCATCTGGATTTACTCAGTTAGCAAGAAATGTCATTGAGCTTGGGTATTGTAAGATTCACATTCTGTTGTAAAATAAGGCAAGGGTGTGTTGAGGTCTAGCAAAACAGCAAATTGTCCTCTAAACAATTAAGGGGGAACAGGCAGAGAAGGGAAAGAAATGGAAGGAAATAATATAAAATAAAATTGAGTAATGACTAGTGAGGCAACACAAATTCTAAAGAAAATGCACCAAGGGAACGTTTTCAGAATAGCAAAGCAAGTCTTGCCAACTGCTAACTTTAGGTTTGCCAATCACTTTTATTAATATGAGACAATTGACAAAGACCTGGATAAGCTCTCGTACTTTCTTTCATTCTTTCTCTAAAACCAAACAGTGCTATTGATATATATTTTCTTCTGTCTATCTTCACAAGCCAACAGGATTGGCCTATTGTGATGGTAGGATATAAAATACATACTAGCTAGCAATAATGGAACAAACAATCATATAATAATCAAAATCATGTTTAAAATATCTGGTTTCTGATAGATGGTGCAGCTTCAACCAAAAGAAGAAAATACAAATTAAGAGATTCAAAAACAAGGTTTTTCTTTCTCTGAAACAGACATGAGTGTTATCACCTTCTCTATCTTTCCTTTCTTTCATTCATTCATTCTTTTTCCTTAAACTAAACAGTGCCTTTGATATATCTTTTCTTCCATCTATTCTCACAAACAAACAAGGAATGGCCCATTATTTATCCAAGGTAATGGCAGTGTGTTACATATTTGCTAGTTAAGGAACAAGTAGAATTTTAATATGATTATATGAACAAGAAAGCCATCCAAGTTATTCAGGCAAAATTTTCAAGATTGTTACATCACTATATTTCGGCTAATACATTTTTATAAAAAAAAATTATTAGCTGAAAAGGATATTGGTTCTGAAAGTCTCTTCTCAGCAACAAGTTTCACTCCAGTGGCTTTGGTGTGCTGAGTGAGATCATAGCAAGATCGATCAGCACAACCAACACACTCAACCCAACCCTGCAAAAAAAGACATGAAAAGCAGTAATGTGAATTCATTCATTTAGACTGGCAAATCTGTGATATAAATAACATCTATATACCCTGTTAATCTTTCAATTCAGAAACAGTACAACCAAACTCAGTACATGAGCAATGGATTAATTTTGTTAATTGCTATATCAGCTTCTATGCGTTATTTACTGCTGAAATCTAAATACTTTGTACACAATTTTATGCCTTCAACTACAGATATGTTGTAGATATTTTTATACTTCAGAGTAAACGTAATTTTTTGTAAGATACATAGTTTGTAGATAAAACGTACTGTTGGTAATTGTATTATAAAAATCTAGCTGATTTGTTTGAGGGTTCACTATTTACCCATAGCTGGGACCCTAACAGGTTCTACCAACCCAGGTCAAGGTGGACCTGGGAACAACAGCAGTTAAGAGGTGGTTCCATATTTCTCCAATCTCCCAATTCTGCCAGATGTAGTTTATCATCATGTCCAAGATGGCCCTACAGAAGTAATGGTTTACAAGATGAGTTAGTTCACTACTATAACCAGACCCCCTCCTGGTTATGTGGTCATCAGCCCTAACCTCTACTGAAGTGAGTTATCAAAATCAACACTTTCGCCCCGGTGTTGAATTGTATACCAGGGAGTTAAACTTCACTTTGATGCAAATAGCTTCCTCCCTTCACTGGAATGTGTTATCTAATGGATCCAGTTCATTGTGTCTGCTCATGCTGAATTCACAAGCTGCAGATTTTTTTCTTAGTCTAGGCAAAAATCCACTCTCACCATTTCTACAATACTTGGTGATCCAGCTGAAAGAAATTTAATGTGCCCACAAAAGAAATGATGCTGTTGAAAAATTATTAACAATTCTGGATGAAATGTAAAAGAAATTGTTCAACAGCTAGTTTGTTCCAACTGCTTAACCTTGAGGCATCGTGAGACATATACTCTAAAAGATGTGCAAGTGCTAATGTCTTTGCAGCAATTGACTTCTATGGCAAATGAAGGACTTCTCTGCAAGGTGCTCACCTTGGCGATTTTTGGGAAGCAACTTTTCACCTGTGCTCTGATTTCTGTCTAGGCATATTTCGTTTATGTAGGCTTTCAAACTGGGCATGATTAATTAACTTCTCAAACAAAGAAACTTTTGTTAGAAAAACCAAATGGCCAACTACAAAGTGTTTTTTTTTTATTTTGGCCTGGATTTTATGTTTCCAAAATCACATTGAAATTAATGTAAGTATGACAAATAGTTCTCTAACTAAACAAACTCTCGGGCAAGTGAAAACCTGCAAACTTTCTGCAAACTCATTAATCATGCAAGGCCTATCATATTGAATACACTGGTTCTTGCTCGATCACCGAAGTTAAGCAATGTTGAGCCTGGTCAGTACTTAGATAGGTGACCACTTGGGAATAGCAGGTGCTGTAAACGTTTAGTGACGGATGTGCGTTGTGGTGCAGTGGGTATCGGCTCGGAAAGAGAAATCGGTGAGCCGAGTTCGAATTCCAGTTAAATACCCTGCATTCACTTAAGCACTGGTACCCTTGAGAAAGGTATTAATCCATCCCTTCCCTCCAGTTATGGGTTAAATAACAAGGGTAGGACTTGGGGACCCTACCCTTAAAAACAAATCCCAATGAATCTTGATACTCGAAAAGAGAAATGTATTACTAGACACAAAACTTATAAAAACAACAATAAATTGTTGAAAGAAAAAGGTATTACCAGCAATAAATAAATAAAAATTTGGTTGACAATAAATGACCGCTGGGGTTGATATGTCATAAAAACAAAACAACCAACCAACCATTAATCATGTCATGTCAATTGTTTTAGTGTCAGTTATACTGAATGTTCCTAAGTTTCACTTTATTTCAAACACTTCCAAGTTCATTCTTATAAGTACTTTATGAGCTTAAATTAATATTTTTAAACCAGGCTTTTTTCTATCAAACTCCAATTTGATTAACCACTCTCCCATATTTTTCTTCTAATATTTCTACTCCTTCACTCAGAATTTTCAACTCTCTCAATACTTCATTGGTTCTGACTTGCTGTTGTGACTTCAGTCACTTCACCTACTGCCATAATGCAGTTTCTCTGTGCCTTTTCTATAAATACTTTCATGATAATTCATGATAAATGAACTCTTTGCTAAGGTACTTAGACTTTGTTCTATATTGGTGGCAAGGTCTCATCAATTCACAGTTTAATTGGCTAGATGTAACCATAAGTTACAAGTTGCTAAGAGTTTTTCTCATACTTCTGAGTATGAGAAAAACTCAGAAGTATGAGAAAATTGATTGTAGAAAGTTGTTGCATACAGCAGACAGTTTAGATATTTCTCATCGGATTTGGTGCTATGCATGATATCTATATGAAAGTCTTGATCTGACAAGACTATTTAAAAATATGGCTTAAAAACTTGAGTTAGTATTTTGGTTTTGTAGTCATTTGCATGTTGGGCGAAACTACCTCCAGTATAGTTTCAAATAATTTTTAATACATAAATAATTACAGATTTTAAAATACAGATACATTTAAGGTTCCTATCTTTATTAATGATCATTCCGTGACTACTGCAGGTTTGGCCTTGTGGTTAACTTGTCGTCCTAGGATCTGAAGGCCCAAACCGCTAGAGTTTGTACATCATCGGGTATAGGCAGTGTATGGCAGGGTATATTATCTGGTTACAGCTGACTAGGTTTTGACCCAAAATTGACTAGGACGGGTTATACACTGTTGTATATCTACCTATATACAGGAATGGGAAGTTTCTATTCTCTTAAATATATGGACACTATTGGGGTAGAGAGGAGAGTGATTACACTGACTAGCAGTTTACTAGCATGCAAGTCTTGTATTTGTTGATATACTATTATTCCCAACCTCTGTTTTGGTGATAACTTACACAGTAACCTTTTAGGGTTGCAACATACACTAATAAAATTGCCTGGATAAAAGGATGGTTAGAATAAGAATGTATATCCCAAGTAACTTAAATTAAAAAAAAAATAAAATAAAATAAATCATCCTAGTCCCTTTATTTGAAACTCATAGATAAATATCAACAATCATTTCAAGTCCTTGTCAATAATTTAATTTACACTTCTGTTTTCTCTTATTCTGATTCACAAACTCCAAAGACAAAGTAGAACACATATTTGTTAACTTACGTAAGATGTTTTGCATTCAGCATCCCAACAGTCTTTTGCATAATGAGCCATCTCATTAGACAGATGCTGCCGGAATCGTAGACGATTAGGGTCCACACCAAATTTGGTCAAAAACTGAGAAATACGGCCCATGAAATAACCCAAAGTTTCATTGGCAATAAGTTTCTGCAGAAAAAGGAAAACATTTTTTAAATGATCTTGTAAAATTATTTTGCCAAGAATAACCTAATTATAATAAGTTTATGAATTTTTCAACATCAAAAATCATAAAAGATCTTCACAATAATAAAGAGCTTTATTATAAGCCCAATGCTTTTTTTTTGCATTTTATGATTTTTCCTTTATGTTGAAAAATATGAATTATCTTTTCTTTTTCACAAATTCTTTTTTTTTAAGTTAATTTTCAATTTCTTTTATTTACTAATCCTGTTCTTTGTCCTTAACATGTATTTTTCAATATAAAAAAATAAATAAATAAATAAAAAAAATCAGAAAATAATCTCAAAATTAAGGCTAAAAAAAAAAAAAGAAAAAAAAAAGAAAAAAAAAAGAAAAAAAAAAGAGGATTTTATTGAGGCTCAAGTTTGATACATTAGCATTTAACATGCTCAAACCCACACCGTAAATGTTGGCTCTCAAGATCTCACTGTATGACTTCTTGTGTTATTTGTGATGATGTCATCATACATTAAGACAGAGTATACATGAGGGATGTGCTTTGTGGGGCAAATGGATATTGGCTTGGAATAAGAAATTGGAGGAGTTTGAATTCCAGTTGAATTCATTGCATTTATTTATGCACAAATTGCCTTTGGAAAGGTATTAATTCATCTCTTCTCCTTCTAGCTATAGGTTGAATAGCAGAACAGATTCAGTTCTATGCCTTGGTTGGCAACCAGTCTACCGCAGAAAGAAATAGCAAACCTACTGTGGGAAAGTCTTCTGCCTAGCATGTATGGCACTTAACTGACTGACTGATACATAGGGTGTGTTATGGCAGGTTGAACATTTGAGAGCTGATATTTATGGAGGTGGGTTCGGGGAGGTTTAATATTAAATGGTTAAAAGACAGGCATATTTCAATTACAAACAACAACTCCAAAATCTGTTTTTTTTTTTTTTCAGAGTAATTTTGCAAGGTTGTGTGGGTAGTTTAACATATCAGTGTGAGAAGAGAAATAGACAAGTTAAGTTCATATTCCAGTCTAGTTTGTGGCATTCACTTTCACACAAACAGCCTTAGAAAATGCATGAGTCTTTCCCCCACTTCTTCTATGTGCTATGTCCCTTCAAGATACGAGCAATCATGGCTCTCCACAATTTCCTGTCTTGTGTAGATTTTGTTTTTTTTGCTATCACTCCTAATCCTTTTTCTGCCAATGATTCACACAAGCTCATTAGGTAGAATATGTGTTGCTTTCCCCTGTCCAGTATGTTCTGCTAGTGTCAAATTTTCTAAGCCCTCTTTCCTCAAGGACACATGGCCCAATGGATAAAAGCATTGGTTAAATCAAGTGACTTGACCCCAAAGAATTGTGAGTTCAGTACCTAACTTAGAGAGTTGAGTTAAAGGGAGATAACTACATGACATCCGGAAGTGGCATCGCACATGAAATGAGAATGATATTCACCAGTGATCAAAATTCTTAGCACCTGAAGAAGGCTGAAGCATACAACAGCCGAAACATCGTGAACATGGCAATAAAGATGAGGACAACAGTTTGAAGTAAATAATACCTCATCTCAGAAGTATAGACAAATACCCTCTTTCCTCATTATGTACCCTAGAAATTTCAACTGTCTTTTTTTTGATAAGTATAAATATCCTTCTTGTTTCAATCTTCTTTAAAACTTCTTTATTGCTCAGATGTTCGGTCCAGGGTATTTTTAGCATCCTTCTGTAGAACCACATTTCTGTTGCCGCAAGTTTTTCCTTCATCTGTGAGATTACCCAGTGAGCTTAAAAGGGTGTCAAGCCTTGGGTGTCAATTAATCTAATAGAAGGAAAACTGAATTCGGAACCATAGAAAAGGTAATGGAAAATCACTATTATCTTTCCCAAGAATGCATAGCAATTCACACACAATAAAGAAACAAGTCATGATTGCTTATTCCATAGAAAGACATGACATTAAAAAAAAAAAAAAAAAGGAAGGAAAAAGAAAAGGATGATTTTATTTTAAAAGTCAAGTTTTTCATCCAAATAAAACGACAACAGTACAATAAAAACTTACTTCTTTGACAGCTTCTCCCAGTTTCCATTTTTCAGGAGATTTGCCATCCAGTTGGTTACATGCAGAATAAAGATTTATATCTAAGTCAGCAATGTCAGCAAATTTGGCATGACTTTTATCAGTTGGGTCACAAAAGTGCTCAATTTCTGCCATTGTGAATTCTCTGGAAACAAAGATAAGAAAATACTAATCATGCATTTTTCAATTATGATCTTTGATTAGAATAAAAAATCATTTGAATTTAGACAACAATTTTCTTTCTCAGTGTAAATCAGTTGAATTTTTCCTGAATTGTTATACAGCAATGTAAGCTAACCCTAAATTGGACTTAGAGATTTCTAAGCTAATATCAAATAAATGAGAAATTTATTGCATAAAAAAAGAAGTCTGTCTGAAATATATCCAACTATTTAGAATATGAGAACTGATTGATGCATCTTGTCAATTAGTCAGGTGTTTACTCTCCCTTAGGGTTTCTCAGTCAACAGTAATTTTTTTTTTTATTGGAAAACATTTACATGTTTTTATTCATCACAATTTTAGTCAAGCTGGCAGTCTAGCAATAAGTCAGCATAAAAGAGAAGAAAATTAAAAATAAAAATTAGAAAATAAATGCTGTTAATATCAAAATAAATACAGATAATGGCTTTCCTAACTCTTTTGAAAAGTAAAAGGAAAGCTAGGATAAATGTGTAATGTACTCTGTAAGGAACAAGTGTCTTTACCCTAAGTAGGCCATTTTTTTCATCAATATGCCTGGATAATTTCCAAACTGTTCACAGATTTATTTAACTTTCAAAACATGATAGTCTTTCATAATAATGAAATTGTAATCAAACAAAATGAATCTATTCAACTTAGGATTCACTAATTAAAAGTAATTTTTTTAAAACTTCACTTTGCATTTAATCTTTTTATGAAAATTAAGTCTTATTAACAATCACTGATTTTAGTTTTATTAGAAATCATTAAAAATATTTTCATTTGAAAGTTTCTAGACACTTAATATTGACTTTATAAAATCCAGTCTATTAAGATATGCAACTTCCTTGCTAGAGTTTAGTGATATAAAACGGAAAAAAGAGAAAGGGTAAAAGGGAGAGAGAGAAAAGAAGAAAGAGAGAACAAGGGAGAGAAAGAGAGAAGAAAGGGGGAAGAGAGGAGAAAAAAGAAAAAAGAAAAAAAGGAAAACAAATTCAAAAGACAAATAGAGTAACCATCTTACCTGACTCGTATGAGACCAGATCGAGGCGAGATTTCATTTCGAAAGGAATTACCAATCTGAGCACCAGCAAAAGGCAAACGTCCCTGATTAAATTCTAAAAGCCTCTTGAAGTTTACAAAAATACCCTGAGCTGTTTCTGGCCGAAGAAATCTAATAAAAACAAAAATTTTTTACATTTTCAAATCTAGAGTAAGATTTTATCAAATAATTTTCTAAAGAGCAATTTCATTATTTCTTTTACTTTTTGTTTTATTGGCTAAAAAATTTTTTTCTATTACTAAATGGCATTAAAAGTATTAAATTCTAACTAAATTTTGTCGAAATGATTACCTTCAGCTGCCATATTAAAAAGAATAATTAAGAAGGTTAAAAAGGTTGATCCTTCATTTAAGTGTTGTAAAATAGATGACTATTCCCTGAACAGTGTAAAATCAATAAAACCAAGGTATATGTGTTTATTACAATTAAACACTATTACAACAATTAATTGTGGGCTATAGAGCAAATAAATGTTGAAAAGACAGGACCGTTCTTGTGCTGTTGATCCCACAAAATGCTGCTGATGAATAACGACATCATCATAAGAGTATATCTTGTGATTGATTTCCTTGATACCAGCATAAGTAGCCCAGCCATCTGAAACAATGACTTCCAGGCTAAATATGTCACATAATTGCCTCTTTCAGAGCCCCTGATTGCAGATCCAGTACCTTAATGAAGAAACATTTTCTCAAATCCCAGTCAATATCACCAAATATCCAAATAGCCAGGGTGGTATTTATGATGAAAAACAGATATAAAATGAGAGTTCATTTTTTACTGTTTAAGTGAAGCAGAACTTTGACAGAATAATTTACACTGATTATACGAAGGACTACCAAAAAAGACTGTCAATATTGATCCTAATATTGAAACCTGGGGCCAGGGTTGGTGGGTGGGGTTGGATGTATCAGATTAATGCAAAAGCTTGTGCTCAATTTTCATTGCTAATATAAATGACAGCAACTTAACACTGGCATTCGTTTTGTTTGGTGGCAATTTCTGGTGTGTTCTAGATTAAAATCTTTTATCGTACAGTTGAGGTAGATTTTGTTGACTGTTGACATTTTGTCCATAAATGAATGCCTTAAAAATAGTGGATGAAAAGTTGCCCTTTCTCTATATTATGCACTATGAATTTTGGAAATGAGTAAGTGTTAGAACTGTGACAGAAAACATTCAGAAGATTTATTTGGATCATGTTCCAGTTCTTCAAACAATCAAAGAGGGGTTTGAAAGATTTTGTTAGACCAATTTTAACTTAAATGATCGACCATGTTCTGGGCGTTCACCTGACATCAATGAAGATGTTCTGCTTCCCACCATGGAGAATAAACAGAAGATTTCAAAGAGACTGCTAAGAGTTTGAAAATTGATATCGCAACTGCCTTTCACCATTTAAAGAGAATTGTGTTCAAGAAAAACCTTCCAACATTCACCCTATTCTCCTAACTTGGCTCCTTCAGATTTTCATTTGTTTCAGTCTCAACAGAACAATTTACATAACAAAAAATTTGACTCTGTACAGTTAGTCAAAAAATACCTCACAACCTTCTTTCAACAAAAAGCAAAATGTTTCTACCACACTCCACCCTCGTCTATTGAACAGGTGTAGAGGCTCATCCCTTGTTCCCTGTTTAGGATGTGGTTTCCGGCTTTCTCTTTTCCAATCTTAAGTAGCCCCTTGCACATCAGTGGCGTTACTGCCTTGCTCGGGGTGATACGATTAAAAAAAAAAAAAAAAGGCACCAACGGGCTTGTAGAACAATGGTGGAAGACACTTTTATGTACTAGACTAATGTTTTTTGTGATTATGCAAAATTTTGTTTTTAATTTTCTCCAACCTTGTGAGAGACAATTATTCTGTTTAAAGTTTCTCTAAAACAACATTTGTGCAAGTGACTTTTGATATTATGATTGCCTCTCATCCAAAATATTCATGGAATTTGTTTTTTGTGTATCAAATGATTATTTTTGTTTCTTTTCACATGATCCATTAGTGTCTCATCAATGATTGGATTCATTTTCTATGACTTAACCCTTTTATAGTTATTTAAAACCAGAAAATATTTTAGATTCTAAGAATTTTTTTTTTGGGGGGGGGGGGGGTAATGGTTTTGTGATACAAGTGTTACTAAATAACCTATAGTTGTAGAAGAAAGAGGTGGATTCATACCTTTTCCCAAGGGTATTTGCACATAAGTGAATATAATGAACCCAAAGGGAATTGGGACTCAGCTCGCCAATAAACAATTTTGAAACATTATGCAGGTTATCACTAATGTCTGAATACATAGGAAATCTCATTAACTAATTTTTTTTGTTTTTACCACCACAGATTAGATATGGTTTTGTCAAAAGAAGGAAGAATTGACTTCTTTTTCTGGGGTATGTTAAAGGTGTACTCAATGTAAATTACAGATGCAACACACTTGATTGAATGCATAAAGAGTGAGTGGGCTAAAATTGATGAAAATATGGAATTATTGCATGAAGTTCATGTGAATCTTGCAAAGTGTAACAATCTTTACATTACAAATGATGGAAATCATATTGAAGATGTTATTTGTTTATATTCCAATTCAATAAAATGTTGAAAATTTAATTTCTTGAAAATATGCATTTTCACCTGTGTCCAGACTTTAGGGACACCTTCTACATTACAACATCCACACATTCAAGCTTACAGCTCCTGGTATTCCAAAGTGGTCACCCATCTAGGTATTGACCAGGCTTGACATTGCTTAATTTCAGTGATTATATGGGAAGAATCTTATCAAGTGATTATAGGAACAATTTTCATTTTAATATCCAACTGTATAAATATGAAGAATTTAAATTTAAAGCATATATTCAAGAGAAGGCAACTAACCCTTTCAGATTTCCAGTTGGTCCAATTGATGTGCTAAACATCAAATTAAACTCTATAGGTTCAGAAAGGTCATTACCAGACACAGGTGACTTCATATTATAATTCTTGAGGCATTCAGCCATGTCATCTTTGCTCATACCATCAATCTGGAAAATAAGAAAATACAGAGTCTCTAAAAAGATACATCAGGACAATAATATGAATATTTCCCACTGATCTATGACCAACCTCTATGTTGCTGGGCAGGTAAGGCAAGCAATTATTTCTACTGATCATTTATTTATTGATCAACTATTTTCTGTCAATCATTGTGACATGCCATAGACAAGACTTCTGTAAACATATCAAGTAATTTCAGAGGGCAGAGATAAGTAGATTTGTGTCTTTCTCGAGAGCATTAGTGAGACAATGACAGTGTTAAAATTTGAATTTGGCTCATCTATTTGTTGTTGATAATGAGTTATTTTTTGTCAACTCAATCAAATTGAGTATTTTAATATTAGATCAACATTAATATCTACAGGGAAAAAATGAATAGTATAATATTTTGTATGTGGTTACTGAACTTAACCTTAATTTGGTATAAAGCCAAATAATGAGAAATTAGGTTAAGACTGTGCCAAAGCAATCTTTGAAATAGAAAAGACCTGTTTGTTTTGGAAATAAATTTACAGACATATAGAGAAAGTGAATAATTTAAACACTGCTTGGGTCACAGGCATTAATCCTGATAATACAATAATGATAAAGATTATATTAATAAATAAGCTTTTCTATCAATAGAACAATTAAACTAGAAATTATTTACAATACATATCTATAGATATTATCTTATTTTAATTTCGTACTGCTTAATTATAGCTCACCTGTTTCTACAGGGTGCAAGTACATCCTACCCGATTCAGGGATTGTGGTTCAGGTAGCAGCAGTCAAAAGATGAAAAGTGATGGTAGCAGTCAAAAGATGAAAAGTGATGGTAGCAGTCAAAAGATGACAAGCAGCAGCAGGAGGAGGAAGGAAATCATGGCCTTCCACATCTCTTTATACCTGGTAGCTCTTAACACCCCTTCTCTTATCCTGCTAAATTCCTGCTCTGCCATCCATCAAAAATCAGGTTAGGTTAAAAGCTCCAAGTTCACTGCAGCAAATTGGGCTAATGGATTATAGCATGGTTTTGCAAATTTGATGATTCCGAATGCAATCTATTTCTGTGAAAACGGTGAGCAATAACTGAGCAGTATTAAATTAAAATATCAACTACATGATATGCCTCTACATGGGCTGTGAAACCAGAACAGTCAACCACTGTATATCAAATAAAGGGTTCAGTTCAGAATTGCCTGTAGATTACCAAAATTGATATACATGTGAGGAAGGCTGGAATGTACAATGACCAAAACGTAATAACAACAACAAAGATGAGGACAATTTTTTTAACAGTGAGGTTCACTCTGTATGAGACTCACTCGAGGTAGAGTGTTACATTAAGAACTAATGCACTAAAGGTAGCTTCAATCAACAAATTTCAGTTAATATACAATTATGATAAAATTTAGATGCATAAATTTAATGTCTTGCCTCAATAATTAGAGAATCTGTATAATAATATCTCACAATATTAACAAAAAACTATAAAAAATTTACCCTGGGCAACAATTCTTTGATTTCATTTTTTGTATTTTCTGAAGTCTTCTTATCACCCAACAACTTCTCCAAGTGAGCTGAAATAAATAAGAATTCACATGATATATGTGTGTGTGTGTGTTGTGATGATGCTTAATGCCAAGAAGGCTGTTTTTTCAGTGGTTTACTAATAAAAGGATATTTTGGCAAACAGGATTTTTGTTGTAAAATTATCAAGATAAAGAGTTAATAGGATTAATATGGAAAAGTTTATCACTTAACTGAGCAGAGTTATGTCGACTTCAAATATATATATAAATTGGACAAATTCAGAAATCCATCAGTGATAATTTATTTTGTGAATATTAAAAATATTCAACTCATCAAACCAAATTTGTTTTTATTAAAATTGCAACATATCACACATCTATAGTAGATTTAGGAGTTGGTTAAGCATGTATTATTGTAATCTTGTAGTAGTGAGTTCAATCCCTGGATAAGGTAGTTAAACAATATACACTAGTTTAGCCATAAAGAACAAGAAGTGGCATCACAGCGACAAAATAACACAATCAACAGATATACTCCTGATGATGGTTAGAGGACACTTGGTCGAAATGTGTCTGTAATAATCAAAATGGAAACAATCATTTAAATAAATTAAAGTATATTAAGCAAAATGGTTTGATAATTGAGTGATTTGTTTTTTATGACTTAACTTTTTTCAGGTTATTTAAAACCAGAAAATATTTTTAGATTCTAAGAATTTTTTAAAATAATTTAGTAACACAAATCTTACTACTTAACCCACAGGTAGGGGGAAGAGGTGGATTCGTACCTTTGCCAAGGCTATTTGCATGTAAATAAATATAATGCACTCAACAGGAATTAGAACTTGACTCTCTAATGAACAATTCCAAGCCATTATCCATCACACCACCCACACATCCAAGTTTACAGCACTTGGTATTTCTAAGCAGTCAAGCATTCAGGTCTGATGTTGCTCAACTTTAGTGATTGTACAAGAACTGGTGATTCAAAGAGATGTTACCATACCTTGTGGAAAATGGGATGAAATGATTCTGATATTTTTTCTTTTTGTTATTATATATTTAATAACAATTTTTTTTTTAAAACAATTATCGAAACTTGAGGACATTAATCTTTTAAAATAAGAAACACCTTAAATCCAAGGAGCGTAACTTACCTTCAATCAAATGATCGGCTCGGAAGCATTCTCCATTCTTCAAATCTTTTACCATGTAATCCTGGAAACGGTCAACATGTCCAGAGGCCCTGGAAATATATGAAGATTAAAATTAAGAAAGACAAAATTCCTTTAACCCCATTAGTTTCCCTCAAGCCAGTTTAACATAAATGATTCAAAACTTACAATAAATAATTTAACTGCATTTAATTTGGATAATTTATCAAAATTAAATCCATTTAAAGTCTTCAGGATTTTTTTTTTTAATCATATCACCCCAAGCAAGGCGAATTAGCATGTAAATGCTGTTTTATTTAACTCAAACAAAGCATATATTTGTACAAAATAGGGGTAGATAGGTTTCCCTATTGCACAGTGCACACTCATTTTCTATCTTTTGAACAGATTTTTCATTTCCTGTTTGGATTGGGTTTCAATTTCCTTCTAAATTCTTCTCACTCACTTTCATTCGCACTAGCCCCTTGGGTCTTATTGTCCTTATCAACTTGCTTGATTAAAAAAAAAAAGTAAATAAATATTTGTGTGTTCACAGCAAGCTGAATGCTATTTTTATGCAAGTTCTGTAAGGGGAGATAATTATGTGAATTATATAATATTTTTTTTAGTTATGTAAAATGGGAAAAATGAAGATAGGGACACATCATTCTTTAAAGTGGGGAGGGCCAGGCTGTCTGCCTTAAAATTTGGTATTCAGAATTTGTTAGAAAAACATAACTATCTCGACCACTAAGTAAACTTTCAAAAATACATTTTTATACACAACATATAAACTCTTTCAAAACTCCAGCTATAAAACACACATACACACAGACCCAATTCAAATTGTCTCCCAAGCCAAACTTGTTCTACATGATAAAATTAGTCATTTTTTATTTTTATTTTATAAACTTTTACATAATAGTCCAATCATCAAAGTTTAATGATTGGATTATAAAAAAAGTCTTTTTTTCTTTAAAGTAAATTATTTATTTATTCCCCCCACCCATTATCCTTTTATTTTTAAGTCATGAAAAAGAAGTGATTCCAACATTTAAAAAAAAGATTGCTAACATTCAGACCATTATCCTCATCTTTGTTGTTGTTATCACACCATTTCAGTTGTTGCACCCTCTCAGCCTTCTTCAGGGAATTTTGAACTGAACCCATTATTTAATCTATGGGGATAGATTGTTTACATTTCACTGCCTACATCTAGGGATACCAAATATAGTTGTTATTTAGTACTGTTCAGGTATTGCTCACCTTGTTTCTACTGAGTCTAAGTCTGCAATATCTGGCTCAGAGATTGAACTCACGATTGATGTTGTTAAATTTCTGAACCAATGCTTTAACCAATGAGATTATTGTCTCATAAGACAATCCTGAGTCTAGAATTTGTAGCTTAAACTTAGACTGTCTGCTACTGCACTCACTGAAGCTTTTTTTTTTTTCACTACTGCTGTTTCTGAAGCCTTGCTATCATTTCTCTATTAACGGCTCCCATATTGTATTTATTTCTATGCTAAGTCAAGTGAGGAGGACCTTATAGTCCAAATGTAAATTAACTCTTCATTCCTGAAATTCAGACAGAAATTAAATGACATTAATTTGGACTTGTATTTCCTGTCATCTTAATTTTTACCTGTTTTTTTTCCTCAACTTTTTTCATTAAGTACACAGCATAGGATCAGAAATAAGAGTTAAACTCTGTGAGACAAAATTATATTCCTTCTGCCTCAAAGAAGCTTGGCAAATGCACAAATGTTTTAGCTATTAAGCTATGAGTACTTGTCAGCTTGGATGTGCGTCGTGGTGCAGTGGATATCGGCTTGGAACAAGAAATCGGGAAGCCAAGTTCGAATTCTAGTTGTATTCCTTGCATTCACTTACGTGCAAATACCCTTGGGAAAGGTATTAATCCGTCTCTTCCTCCAGTTATGGGTTAAATAATAGGACAGATTGGGTTCTGTAGCCTTGGTCGGCAACCAGTCTACCGCAGAAAGCAATGGCAACCTACTGCGGGATAATCTTCTACCCAGTCAGTCATGTCTCTTTCAAGACATGATCGCCCAAGCGTGTATCACATATGGCACTTAACTGACTTGTCAGCTTTGCAGATTAAATTTAACCTGTAACTCATCATCCCCATTCCATGATTCTTATCAGCATTATTATTTATATTAAATGAAATATTATCAACCATTTTTAGATTTTAATATTTTATAGTTGCTTTTTATTAAAACTTGATTCAGGTTATCAATCTATGGCCTTGAATAGACAGCACATGATCATAAAAGTATATTATTTTGAGAGTACATCATTTTTATTTTTTAAGAAATTTTTCTTTTATTCTTAAAAAACATTTTCTTGTCAGAATTTGTATTATTGAAGAAATGTTTTCTTTTACTTTTTTGTAGAGAAGTTCATTTTTCAAAAGTTTCAAATTTAAATTTTTAAAGTTATCTTTACAGAATTTGCATTAGCAAACATAGAATTACATAATCATTTATTTTACAGGTACTATACTTCTGTGTACACTGTATCTTCACAACTTCCAATGCCTGTGAAGATATATTTAAAAATTTACATTCTCTAACCAGGTCATCAACTGTATCCCCCTCGGGTAATGATAATCACCTTAATGGGGTTATGCAAACTGGTTCCCTTCATCAAATGTGAAGTGATCCAGTCACACACCTTCAACTAGCTCAAGTGTATGAAAACCATGAAGAAAATTTTATTTAACCAATTTCTTCAGTCTCATCTGTTCAATTCCCTTGTGAGAAATATGAAAAAAGAAAATCAAGATCACTAGATATTACCTGGTATTCTTTCTGCTTTGGATAAAGAGTGATTTGCTTTCTTTCTGTGTTTTTTTTTGTTTGTTTTTTTTTGTTTTCCCCATGCAAGTCTAATTTGCTAAGGTGGGTGAGAAATGTGGCAAAAGTTGGCTGGATTATCTTTACATCTCTATGTCTGAGAGTTGAAATATTAGAAACTAATGACAGAGGTTCCCTTAGTATATAGCTATGTGAGTCTCCAAATAGTAATATTAACCATTTCGCCACAAGAAAACATCTGGCATTCATTGACCAAGCAGCCAGTACTGCTTTTGGTTGAAATTTATAAAATATTCCTCTTAAAATAATTTTTCAGAAAAATAGTTTTATCAAGGCCAGTAGATGTTATTGCTCTTTCTGCTATTAAGGAGGGGTCTGCTTAACCTTTTATTTGAAGTAGGTGTGGAATGTCAACATTTTGATTATATCACTAGCAGTATAGCCCGGCATTGCTTGGGTGTAATGAAAGCTTTAAAACTAATCCATGGTCCTGGAGCTCAGACTCTTTCGACGTTGGCACGAAAGACTAAAAAGCAATAATTGTTTCCAGTTAAAGCGAAACCGTAGACTGAAAGAAAAATGAATGGATGTAAGTCAAATTTTGATTTCCTGGTATCAATATCAATTAAGTTTTTTTCATTGTAAACTGAATTTTGAAGGCTAAATAAGTCCTCTGAGTAAATGGTATCATAGCTGAGACTAAGAACTACAATTATACCTACTTAGAGCCAAACCCGAAGCAAAAACTAAAATAAAAGGGCTGAAAAAATACAGACATATAGGCAGATAAACAGACACACACACACACAAACATCTTGTCTTTTATATATATATATTATCAATTTTCTGCACTATTGTAAGAACTGAAACTTTGAAACTTCTGAATATCATTTCTTATGTCTTTGTCTATCAGTGTATCAAATTTGATTAAAATCGGACCACTCCTTTTATAACCCAATTTTTTTGATTATCAATTTTCGATATTTATCGGGGGTACCTCAACACAAAATCTAGCTAAGAACTCTCGCAAACGCTTATAGTACAACTGTGTAAATTTTCAAGAAAATTGGTTCAGCCATTTCGGAGTCTATAGATAACGGACACACACAAAGTTCCATTTATAAATAAGTTTAGATCATTTTTTTCTTTGAATTACATTTTAGTTGCTCTAAGCCCCCACATGATGTGTTTTTTGGTACAATTCTTTCTTTGTGATTCTGTAGAGCTAGTCCATAAAATTTGCTCAAAGCTGTTTTTAAACATTCATCTGAGAAAGTGATTGTATACAGCTGACAGTTTAGATATTTCTCAATAGGCCTGGTGTCATACATGACAGTCATATAAGTCTCAATCTTACAAGGCTATTTAAGAACATGACTAACATTTTCAGGCTAATGTTTTGCAACAAACTGCAGTGTAGGATGAAATTAAGTGCAGCTGATTCAATGTTGAATGGTAAATCTATAATTGAATAAAATCTAATCATAGTTTTCATTTTATGACTTAACCTTATAGAACCGATATTATTTGCCCCTACAAAGCAGTCATCATATATGATGTCATTTCAGAGAAAGATCAAAATCATGTAGAATTTCTGATAAATCATTAAGATAGCCTGTAATTTGAATGGACTTCATTTCAATATGAATTACTGACATCTGTTTCACAACAATTTCATTTCTGAGCAAATACAGTGGTATGGTCATGCAGAAGTGTCATATTACAAGGACTAGCTGGTTTATTTCACAATCAAGCATCCATTGCAATCCATTCAATCCTCATAAAAGGCATTGACACTGAAATATTTTGCTGAGTAACTATCTGTTCAGCCTTTCATTGGACCCTCATTTAAAAATTTAAAAAAATAAATAAATAAAAAAAAAAGAAAAAAAAAAAGAGAATTTTAAAATATTTTTTACAAATCAAAATTGTAAAAAATATTAATAATTCATGTCTGAATTTATGGAATGAGAGGTTATCATTGACACTTACTGTCCCCATCTTTGTTATTGTCATTACAATGTTTCAGCCATTAGGCCTCCCAGCCTTGATCAAGTGTATATTGATCTTTGTATCCTTCAGAAAATCCAAAACTGAACCCATTATTTAATCTACAGAGGTAGACTATTCTCATTTCACTACCCATGTCTAACATATTCTTATTTTTAGTTCTGTTCAGTTATTACTCATCCAATTTCCACTGAATCCATGTACACACGAATTGGCCCAAAGATTGAAATTCAAAATTATTATATCACCAAATTCACAAACTAAAGTTTTAATCCACAAGAACTTGGAGTCTTTTTTTAAGTTTTTATTTTAATTTCAATAGATTAAATTTACTAATTTCAATAATCTAAATACTTTACTGTATTTCAAAAACTAATTTAAATTGATTAGAAGTATTTTATTTTCTTTGCTAAAATAGCTGATTAGTACCTTTTTTATGTCATCTTTCATCACAATGTAATTCAATTTATTACAAAAATATTCCAAAAATAAAATATACTTTTCTGAAACACTGAAGAATATTAGCTGATTTAAAGTATAATTAATCTGATTTGAAACAGATATTATTTACTTTAAGTTTAAAGTATCGCAGAAATACATTTTTTAACCTGACAGGAGCTGTGTTTTTGATCCAGCAGCAGATGTCATGATGTTTTGACAACCTGATGACAGGTTTAATGTTATTTTATGGAGACTTTATCTGTACAACATAGTTGAAGAAAATTATGCAAGTGCCTTTTTTTATATAATTTTTATGTACTTAAAAATTAAGCTAAATATTGTCAAGTTTGGAGCCTTTTTTCATCATGGTATGTTTTTTGTTTTAGAAATTTTTTGTGGAGGTACCTACTTTTTAGGCAAGACTTATTGCTGATTAAGTACCCCACCCTCCAAAAAGAAAAAAACAATTGAATATTGGGAACGTAAACATTTCTTTTATTCAAAAGATTATAAATATCTGAAGAGGGCTGGAGAGTGTATAGACCAAAATGTAGCAATCAAAATAACAAAATGGCAATGATCGTTTACGAAAATATATGTCCTTTGAAGAACTGTGTTCTTGAGCTATCCAAATCCGTAAAAAATTACAATAGCTACAACACCACAAAATTGATGAGAAGATTGATATTGTACCCTTCCCAAAACAGCTCCATCCGATCTCATTTAAATATATATCAAGATCTTCCAGGACCTATCCGTGATATACTTGTTGATAATACATAATAGCATCATCCACATGCAAAAGAAGATTAAAAATAATGAAGGCATTATTAATAAAATAGAAAAATCCTACACTTAATAACATCAGTTAAGAACATCATAACAATGTGTTTAACATACACAAGGCTCTATATGCATAAACTTTAAACATGTTTATTTACAAGTAAAACAAAATTGATTCTTGATAATGGATAAAAGTATAGCCGAAAGCGCTCGAAAGTACAAAAGCTAGTCTGATGTCACCAACCAATAACAGAAGTTTACCTCATAATTTCAATTGGAGTAGATAGACTAAACTATCGCCCGGTTCACACTCCACCCTCGTCTATTGAACAGGTGAAGAGGCTCATCCCTTGTTCCCTGTTTAGGATGTGGTTTCCGGCTTTCTCTTTTCCAATCTTTTCAATCTTACATAGCCCCTTGCACATCAGTGGCGTTACTGCCTTGCTTGGGGTGATATGATTAAAAAAAAATAATGATAATTCAACACAACAAAATAAATAATGTTTACTTACTTGAGCACCACTTCAGGAGTCAGCATAGCACAGTCCAATTCAAGCATCTGCTCTTCAAGGATGAAGAAATTACGCCAACCTTGTAAAAGATTTGCCTTCACAGCACATCCCATTGGACCAAAGTCATACAGCCCATTCACACCTAAACAGAACAGAAAAACTCGGACTAAAGAAAAATGAACATTCAATCTCAAAAATTTTTGGTACAACATAAAAAATATCTTCTTTACATCACTTAGTTTATCCAATTCAAAAATACATTTTTACCTGTTTAATCTGACAAACTGGCCATTATTCATCTAAGATAAAACAGAATGTATCGAAATATAAACCCAATCCTCAGTTTTTGTTTGATGCTTTTATAGAAATAATTTTGGTAGTTTATCAATTTTTAACAATTTTTATAATCGTGTAGAAAAAAAGAATTCTATATTTTTATCATTTCCTTAGATGCCATGTGTGATAAACTTGATGATCATGTTTCTTTTCAATTCACTACCCACTGACATTACCACTACTTTACCACACACTTTCCAATTTTCTGTGGAAAGTAAATGTTTCTA
Organism: Ascarosepion bandense; assembly: GCA_037127315.1. Classification (NCBI taxonomy): domain Eukaryota; kingdom Metazoa; phylum Mollusca; class Cephalopoda; order Sepiida; family Sepiidae; genus Ascarosepion; species Ascarosepion bandense. The sequence continues at coordinate 1,177,224 of JBBBDQ010000166.1, read as the reverse complement.
GCAGCAGGAAAAACAACTGGATGATTAAGCATCAAAATCTTGGCATTTTCTTTTTACCTCACATTTGAACAAATTTTGACACACAAAATATTATACCTTGTAAATGACGAAATTTTCTGGTGCCAAGAATGAAAGTAAATGTTATTGATAGGATAGAATATGTATGAAGGGCAGCTGGAAAGTTTTCAGCCCCCACTCCTTCTTCAGATGTTTAGTCATCTGGGAGGTGAATTGAGACACAAAATTTTTAGCATCTTCTATCCATACAATTAGTTTGGAAGTATATGAACCAAAGTCCAGTACCTTCCTATTTTAAAGACAAAATAGTGAAGAATTCTGAAGATGCTCCACAACAAATATGGTATATCACTGACCTCCATAAATGGCAAATGACTGATCATAAAAGAAACGTTGCTTCAGTAGATCTTCCATTTTTAGACGGTCAAAATCATCTTTGGGGGTAAGTTCCAATTCCTACAATGCAAGAAAATAATTAAGATACAGTACATCCTCAATTAAAGAAACCCTGCTATAATGGAATGTCATTTTAATAAATGTAAGCACAGAGATAAAAATGGTTCTGGGGTGGGCTTATTTTGAAATTTTAATTATGTCTAAAATAAATTTTATAGGTGAATCAGGAAATTCTGAGTGAATTCAAAGTCCTACTGGGATATATTTTTGGCAGGCACAATCTTAATATTAGGTATGCTGTTAACACAATGTTGATAGCAGACACACAACGAAAAATACATGAACTTCTGAAGAACATAATAAAGGAAAGTGTTAAGAAAGGACTAAACATCAATTCTAAGAAGACAGAATGTATAGTTGTCAGCAAAAGAAACAGCCCAAGATGTGAATTACAAATTAGAGATACTAAAATAAGTAAAAAAAAGTTAAATATCTAGAAAGTATTTTAAGAAAAGACTGAAAATTGAGAAAGTGACATAAAAAATAATCTATAGTATTATTAAATACTATAGATTATAGTATTTAATTAAATTTTAAAAAAATAAATAAATAACATATCTAATTTGAGGCAAATGTGGACCTAAGTAGATATACCACCAACTGCAAAATTAAGTAAGTAGCAGAAAACACAAACAAATTTTTCTGTTAATTTTTGACAGGGTGACATGTTCATTAAAAAAACCTATTACCTTTTATTTCTTGACTCTCAGAAACAAAGGAAAAACAAATTTATAAGAAGCTGGTTTGAAATGACATTAGAACACACTACAGAAACAGATACCCACTAACTGCAAATAACTAAGTAATAAAAAATTATTTAAGAACAAAGCAAGGTTATTTAGGTGATAAGAATAGTTAAGAAAAAGTAATTAGGTGTCAAAACAATTAAAAGGAGTAATAATAGGTAATTAGGTGTCAAAACAATTAAAAGGAGTAATAATAGGTAATAAGGTGCCAAAATAATTAAAAGGAGTAATAATAAGTAATAAGGTGCCAAAATAATTAAAAGGATTAATAATAGGTAATAAGGTGCCAAAATAATTAAAAGGAGTAATAATAGGTAATAAGGTGCCAAAATAATTAAAAGGAGTAATAATAGGTAATAAGGTGCCAAAATAATTAAAAGGAGTAATAATAGGTAATTTGGTGTTAAAATAATTAAAAGGAGTAATAATAAGTAATAAGGTGCCAAAATAATTAAAAGGAGTAATAATAAGTAATAAGGTGCCAAAATAATTAAAAGGAGTAACAATAGGTAATAAGGTGCCAAAATAATTAAAAGGAGTAACAATAGGTAATAAGGTGCCAAAATAATTAAAAGGAGTAACAATAGGTAATAAGGTGCCAAAATAATTAAAAGGAGTAACAATAGGTAATAAGGTGCCAAAATAATTAAAAGGATTAATAATAAGTAATAAGGTGCCAAAATAATTAAAAGGAGTAATAATAGGTAATAAGGTCCCAAAATAATTAAAAGGGGTAATAATAGGTAATAAGGAGCCAAAATAATTAAAAGGAGTAACAATAAGTAATAAGGTGCCAAAATAATTAAAAGGAGTAACAATAGGTAATAAGGTGCCAAAATAATTAAAAGGAGTAACAATAGGTAATAAGGTGCCAAAATAATTAAAAGGAGTAATAATAGGTAATAAGGAGCCAAAATAATTAAAAGGAGTAATAATAAGCAATAAGGTGCCAAAATAATTAAAAGGAGTAATAATAGGTAATAAGGTGCCAAAATAATTAAAAGGAGTAACAATAGGTAATCAGTCAGTTTAGGTGCCATACGTGATACACGCTTGGACGATCATGTCTCGAAAGAGACATGACTGACTGGGCAGAACATTATCCCGCAGTAGGTTGCCATTGCTTTCTGCGGTAGACTGGTTGCCGACCAAGGCTATAGAACCCAATCTGTCCTGTTATTTAACCCATAACTGGGAGGAAGAGACGGATTAATACCTTTCCCAAGGGTATTTGCGCGTAATTTGAACTCGGCTGGAATTTTGAACTCGGCTCCCCGGTTTCTCGTTCCGAGCCGATATCCACTGTACCACAACGCACATAAGGTGCCAAAATAATTAAAAGGAGTAATAATAGGTAATAAGGTCCCAAAATAATTAAAAGGAGTAATAATAGGTAATTTGGTGTCAAAATAATTAAAAGGAGTAATAATAGGTAATAAGGTCCCAAAATAATTAAAAGGGGTAATAATAGGTAATAAGGAGCCAAAATAATTAAAAGGAGTAACAATAAGTAATAAGGTGCCAAAATAATTAAAAGGAGTAACAATAGGTAATAAGGTGCCAAAATAATTAAAAGGAGTAACAATAGGTAATAAGGTGCCAAAATAATTAAAAGGAGTAATAATAGGTAATAAGGAGCCAAAATAATTAAAAGGAGTAATAATAAGCAATAAGGTGCCAAAATAATTAAAAGGAGTAATAATAGGTAATAAGGTGCCAAAATAATTAAAAGGAGTAACAATAGGTAATCAGTCAGTTTAGGTGCCATACGTGATACACGCTTGGGCGATCATGTCTCGAAAGAGACATGACTGACTGGGCAGAACATTATCCCGCAGTAGGTTGCCATTGCTTTCTGCGGTAGACTGGTTGCCGACCAAGGCTATAGAACCCAATCTGTCCTGTTATTTAACCCATAACTGGGAGGAAGAGACGGATTAATACCTTTCCCAAGGGTATTTGCGCGTAATTTGAACTCGGCTGGAATTTTGAACTCGGCTCCCCGGTTTCTCGTTCCGAGCCGATATCCACTGTACCACAACGCACATAAGGTGCCAAAATAATTAAAAGGAGTAATAATAGGTAATAAGGTCCCAAAATAATTAAAAGGAGTAATAATAGGTAATTTGGTGTCAAAATAATTAAAAGGAGTAATAATAGGTAATAAGGTGTCAAAATAATTAAAAGGAGTAATAATAGGTAATAAGGTGTCAAAATAATTAAAAGGAGTAATAATAGGTAATAAGGTGTCAAAATAATTAAAAGGAGTAATTAGGTGCCAAAATAATTAAAAAGTGTAATAATAGGTAATCAGGTGTTAAAATTTGTCCCCAAATTGGTTTTATAATCAAAATTTAACCCAGGCATTCGGTTTGCCTTTATTCCAAAGAGAGCCATCTGTTATTGAATAAAAGTAGGTCATGAATATGTTATTGAAAAACATGCAATAAATCCAAGTTAGAGGTGCACAAATTTCCTTCTATAAATTTGACAGATGGGTGAGACATGACCAGACTGAGAAGATAACAAGATAATTCCATATAAACTGTTCCTCTTCTCACTGCTTTCTGTCATGAACAAACCAACAGACATAAAAACCAGATAGACGAGTATACAGTGCCAGGATATCTACTCCTTTTAAGGAAAGAAACATAAATAGCAAACAAAATTTATGAGTTGTAGATGGGGACATTAAAAGTAGAGAGTGAAATTAGCTTTTAGAAGAAACTGGAAACCCAATCCTAAACAAGAAAAAAGAAGTAAACTTTTACTCCTCTTGAAAAGACTGCACAGGAGTATGAATGGATGATAGGTGAACTGAGCTTCTCCTGTGCAAGAATATTCTACCTGAAGTTTCTGTAGAATCTCAATGACCACAGAGAAAAAATATCTCTGGAGAATTTGGTTACTACCCAGTTTGAAGACGTCAACATGCAATGGTCATAAAGATAAAAAAAAAAAAAACACCACATAGTGATGACATGAATTATTGATTTTCAGTAGGATAGGGAACAAAAGATTTACAAAACAAAAGCAGTGAAAATGTTATATTAAAACTTAGCTTTTGGTATGTGTTAAAATAAATTCGGTATTAATAAAAAAAAAAAGTTGATTAGGTGATAAAAAACAAAAGAAAAAATATTAACAATATTTGACATTCGAAAAAAAAACATACTTTTTAATATTACCCACAATTTTTCTGACATGGAAAAAATGTTATTCTAAGTGAAATCATTGCATCATAATACTTAAAACAATTCATTAAAGAGAAAAAAAAATTTTAGTCTCTTCTCTAAAAGATTTTGAATAAAAACACAAAAATACAAAACATTTCAGAATTTCATGTGAAGGGTTCAGAAACAATTTGTAGATATACAAATAGTCACCATGTTATGACTGTTTCAATAATTTGCCCTAATTCAAATACCACCTGCAGGAGAAATAGTATAATTTAACATTGATGTCTTTCCTATTTTTTTTACTTGTTGCTAATTGGGGAGAGGATTATACACCTGCCATAGGACACTGCTTTTTCTTTGTTCTCGAGAAACCAAGCAGCAATAAAAAAAAAAAAATTAAAAAAAAAAAGTTTTTCACATGTGTTGATAAATACAAAAGTTGATGACAGAAATATTTTTCAGAATTTCACCATAAATCCTTTACATGATTTAAGCTCAGATAAAGCCGACAATAATAAACAAAATACATTCTTTTTTTTTTTTTTGTAAATATTTAAATTCAGTCTGGCATCAGGCTTGCTAGCTATTATTGTATAGAAGATGTGATTACTCCCTTAAATGTTTTAACACCTAATTACAGGAAAAACACGCAAAAAATTATGTAGATATTTATTAAGTTGAGCAACATTTGGCAATTTTATGACTTCAATTAAATATATTTTGAATGCAATTGTATGCCTTCAAGTACAGACAAAATGTATTACTTGTATTTTTATACTTTCATCGTGTTTTGTTTTTGCTTGGAAATTCTCTTTTTGTCCATAGCTGGGATCCTAACAGGTGCTACCATCCCGGGTCAGGTGGACCTGGGAACAACAGTATTTAAGAGGTGGTTCCACGCTCCACAAAATCTCCAATTTCTTGATGAGAGGCCTTGCTGCCAGATGCAGTTTGTCATAACGAGGACTGTAAAGGTATTTACTAAGCTTATCTTATTCAGGTTACAAAAGCAGGCACACGCAGTGAGATTTTAATTAATTATAGAATTAAGGGGTTGTAAGATGATTTATAATTTATTTTGTCTATATTTTATATATTTGTCTATTAGGATTTACAGTATTTACATTATTTGGACAATCCTCATCTTTGTTGTCATTTGTATGATGTTTCGGCCATTGTATGTTGTGAGTTCAATACCAGGCGACAGCAGTGGTGAACAAGTAAGTAGAGAGAGATAACTCATTTCTACCAGAAGAGGCTCTAGGCAAGGAGTAAGAATGATATACCCCAGTGATTGTAATAAAGGGTTTGGTTCGAAATTCCTAGCACCTGAAGAAGGCCGGAGCATACAATGACTGAAATACTGTACAAATGTCAACAAAGATGAGGCAAATAGTCCGAATAATGTAAATACAAATTCTACTGTTTAACCCATAGCCGGGGAGAAAATAGATTTATACTTTTCCACAAGGGTAATTGCACATAAATGAATGTCACACACCTGACTGGAATTCTAACTTGGCTCTATGAATTTCTCATTCCAAGAAGAATGGCCCATTATTTGCTGGATGCAAAGAAAAGTTGCAATTGCTAGATGTAACTTTAAGTCCTATGCTAAAAGTTTCTTGCCTCACACTTCTTGCTTGTGCAACTTTTATGGTTTCTTACTTTCAGGTCAGTTAAGTGCCATACATAATACACGCTTGGGCGATCATGTCTCTTTCAAGACATGACTGACTAGGCAGAAGATTATCCCACAGTAGGTTGCCATGACTTTCTGCGGTAGACTGGTTACCAGCCAAGACTATAGAATCTGTCCTGTTATTTAACCCATAATTAGAGGGAAGAGATGGATTAATACCTTTCTTAAGGGTATTTGCACGTAAGTGAATGCAAGGAATTCAACTGGAATTCGAACATAGCTCCCTGATTTCTTGTTCTGAGCCGATATCCACTGCACAACCAGTCAGTCATGTCTCTTTCGAGACATGATCGCCCAATGCCTGTATCATGTATGTAACTGACTGACTGACTATTTGGTCAACTTTGATCTTCAAAGATTTAAATGCAATGTTGTCTTCTCTTTTCTTAATTCTGGTTTTTATTGCTCTTTCTTCTTAATAAGATTTTTCTTTTTCTCATTCTTTCACACCCAGTAATCCCTTCTCTTGCATCTTAGTTACTTTATTGCCTTGCTTAGGACAAATGATTAAAAAAAAATTGGAATGATGAGTTATCATAATTTACATTCAGACTATTGTTCTCATCTTTTGTTATTTGTCATCCAAATGTTTCAGCCATTGAGCCCTCTGAACTTCTTCAGGTATTTGTTGAGCTAGGTAACATTCAAGGAATTTCAAATTGTACTCTGTGTTTAATGTACAAAGTGGACTGTTCTCATTCTGTTGTTCATATCTTGGAATATCTCAACTTGTTTCCATTTAATACTGCTGTTACTACACATACTCTCCATGAAGTCTAAGTCTGTACTATCTGTCAAACACCTGAAGAAGGCCGGTGGACACAACAGCTGAAATATTGTAATAATAACAAAGATAAAGACAACAGTCCAAATGTAAATAGAGAAATTTTTTATTGTATCTTAAAGAGATAATAAATGATATAATTAAAATATAATAGATAAAAATACATTTTATCAAAGAAAATTTAGAAGAGATGCATGTTTCAAAGCAATATATAAGACCCACATGAGTGCTGTACAATAGTAAATACACCATAGGTAAAAAATTTTGGTCCACCCTCTGGGTTTAATAATTAGTACTGATTGATTCGTTGCAAGCTAGAAAATATTTTTACATTGTAAGAAATGTTGGAAAGTTTTACTAATTAAGCTATAGCTGTGGGAAGATGTAGATCGATATCTTTCCCCAGTGAATATAATGAACCCAACGAATATAATGAACCCAACAAATGGAACTTGGCTCTCCGATTAACAATTCTGAGCCATTAAACCACCCACACATTATCCAAGCTTACTGCACCTGGTGTTCCCAAACAGTCACCCACCTAGGATTGATGTTGCTTAGTTTTTCAATATCATATGGCCATAAACTTAGTAATAATTAGCAAATTTTATACGTCCTTTGGTTTAATCAACTCCTACTAAGCCAGGATCCTGAAAATATTTCAGAAGTAAAACTGGATGATATATTATTTCTTAAAACAGTGGGCCTTTATAAAAAATATCAACCAAATAATATTTTCAGCAACTTTGCTTTGTCTTTTACATGGTATAATGGTTAGCAAGCTTGTCTAACTAGGATCTACTTTTTTAAAATCATATCACCCCGAGCAAGGCAGTAATGCCATTGATGTGCAGAGGGCCACATAAGAGTGAAAAGATTAGAAGAGAGAAAGCCGGAATCCACATCCTAAACAGGGAACAAGGGATGAGCCTCTACACCTGTTCAATAGACGTGGGTTGAGTATGAACCGGGCAATAGTTTAGTCTATCTACTCCAATTGAAAAAAGAAAAAAAAGAAGAAAAGAGAAAACCGGAAACCACATCCTAAACAGGGAACAAGGGATGAGCCTCTACACCTGTTCAATAGACGTGGGTGGATTGTGAACCAGGCGATAGTTTAGTCTATCTACTCCAATTGAAAAAAAAAGAAAAGTGAAAAACAGTGGGCCTTTATAAAAAATATCAACCAAATAAAGATGTCAATAAAACCAATTCCTCTACAAACTGTATATCTGAAAATAATACATCAATAAAACCAGATTCTCTAAAAACTCTCTTCACAAAAATATGTCAATGAAACCTGATCTCATACAAACTGATTTCTTAGAATACATATTTTAGTCATACAAATCTATTCTAAAAAACTTGCTGACATTAAATAACTCATTGAGGTTGATATGCCGTGAAATAAACCAGACCAAACTAACAGGATTTAATAATTACCAAGTTTTATACATCTTTTGGATTAATTAAATCTTACTAAGCTAGGATGCAGAAAATATTTAAGCCATTAATGTATCACATCTAATTATTTAGAGAAAGGTTACTCCTAAATTTAAAATCTGATAACCTAAAGATTACCATTAACCAACAAAGTAGATTAGACAAAAAAAAGTTAAAATTTTAAGGAAGTTTTATCCTGTAGGGGGTTAATTTCATTATTAATGAGTAGATGATAAAACCCTTCAGGAAGAGAAAGCAAATTAGTTTTGAAAAAGAGATGAAACCTTAAACTTTTAGGTGATTCTTTGAAATTTAGAAAGTGGTCTCAAACGTTTGGCCTATCAGTCAGTTAAGTGTGATACATTATACAATCATGTCTTGAAAGAGACATGACTGACTAGGCAGAAGATTTTTCCTGCAGTAGGTTGCCATTTCTTACTTGTAGTCCGGTTGTCAACCAAGGCTATAGAACCCAATCTGTCCTGCTATTCAACCCATAACTCGAAGAAGAAGAGTATTTGCTTATAAGTGAATACAAGGAATTCAACTGGAATTAGAATTTGTTGTATTCACTTTTGTGCAAGTGAAATTGAAAACTTACTTTCTCCTCCAAATCCCTTTTACGCATTTTCAACACAGAAACTGCTTGCTGAATATCAATGGCAGGTGCTTTTTCAGCTTTCAGTTTACGCACCAGATCTCCCTGAAAATAAAAAGAAAAAAGAAAATAAATCAAACAAAGATAAATCAATTGAACAGAATTATATATATTATAAGGAAGTGAAAAACAAAGATTAAAAACCGACTGTTTATTGCATTTGATTTTATAAAAAGTGCTCAATACAGTGTAGAGCTTGATATTGAAATTTTGTTATGACAATGGTTTATAAAAGTATTATATCATGACATAAAAAACTTAATGTTACAGAACATTATTGTTCTTCTTCAGGTGATATTTTAAAACAAATGGTTAAAATGATTTATTTTGGAAAATATAAAATGAAGTCATGGCTATTAAGAAAGGTTTTTTTTATGTCGTGATATAATGCTTTTACAAACTACTAGCAGTATAGCTCGGCGTTGCTCAGGTGTAATGAAAACTTTAAAACTAATCCATGGTCCTGGAGCTCAAATTTTTTGGATGTTGGCACGAAAGACTAAAAAGCAATAGTTGTTTCCAATTAAAGCAAAACCGTAGACTGAAAGAAAAATGAATGGATGTAAGTCAAATTTTGATTTCCTGGTATTGATATCAATTAAGTTTTTTTTTGTCATAAACTGAATTTTGAAGGCTAAATAAGTCCTCTGAGTAAATGGTATCATGGCTGAGAGTAAGAACTACAATTATACCTACTTAGAGCCAAACCCGAAGCAAAAACTAAAATAAAAGGGCTGAAAAAAATACAGACATACAGGCAGATAAACAGACACATACACAAACATCTTGCCTTTATATATTATTGATTTTCTGCACTATTGTAAGAACTGCAACCTTGAAACTTCTGAATATCGTTTCTTATGTCTTCGTCTACGAGTGTATCAAATGTGATTAAAATCGGACCACTCCTTCTATAACCCGATTTTTTTGACTATCGATTTTCAATATTTATCAGGGGTATCTCAACACAAAACCTAGCGAAGAACAATTTATTTCAAATAAACCCTCTAAACACAATATAATTAAGGTAAATAATATATAGTTCTTACAACTAGTATATATGGTTCACACAGCAAATATTTACTTTTCAACAAACCTTTTCCCTTGTCAATGAATTTAATCTAACACTTATTTAGTCATCACTAAGACTGAACGCTATCCAGTGAAAATTTCAGATTCAAAAATTGATAATGTCAGGCTATCAACTTATTGGTCTACTCTCATAATTTTATGTATATCTGCCGAGCACCCATAGCTCAGAGGTAGAATCGTCGACTGACGCCAATTCAGTCAGGTTTCAATCCTGGGTTAAAAAGCAATTGGAGGTCTAACCGTACTGATGAGATGTAACATAGCAAAATAGATCTGTCTGCTGATGACTATATATATATATATATATATATATATATATATATATATAGAGAGAGAGAGAGAGACACACACACACACACAAATTTAGGCTTTTGTACTCTGCAGTTTTTTTTAGCCATCTGCTGCATTCAGGAAGTGGCTTCTGACTGAGTTTCTGAAATGAGAAATTATCTATACTATTATTCTGCTGGTATGATTCAACCACAGCAAATTTGTGAAGTCCGAAATGGGAAACTACCTACATAAGTCATAAGTGAATGATTAATGCTTCTAATAATAAATCTTATTCTTTATAACTTTTTTGTTTAATGTTTTTGCAGTTTTCAACATTTAAATTCTGATGATATCTTATCATTTTTGTCAATCAAACTTTGCTCATCACTTATTATTTTATTAAAACTGATTATCAGAATTAATTATAAATAATCTATTTTTTATTGTTTTTTTTTAATCACTTACATATGAATTTTTTCTTTTTAATATTTTTGAATGTGGTTTTCAGCATTAAATTTATATTAAATTAATACCAATGCCTGGAAAAATCATGGATTACATGGAAAAATGCGTGCATGAAAACTAATATTCTTAAGATTACATTAAACCTGGAAAAAAACAGGACAAGTTATTAAACCTGGAAAAGTGAAGAACAAGATATTCTAATGAAGTAAAAAATAAATTTTTTACTTAAAATATTACAGCTTAAAATAAAATTTGAATTAATAATTTAAATTTTATTTATAAAATTTTCTTAGATTTTTTTAAAACTTTAAAAAAATATGAAATATGTTATTTTAACAGAGTCCAATTAATTATTCTAATGAGCGTTTTTTTTCTATATAATTTTAATTTCTAATTTTTTTCAGTTTTGATCTTTTAATTTTATTCTACATAACTATAGACTTAATTCATTAATTTCTCTCATTAAACAATTTTACACTTCATTAAAATTAAAAAAAACTTATTTTCTACATTCAAATTTTATTTTTAACTGCAATATTTTAAGTAAGAAATTTCTTATTTTTTACTTCACTAGAATATCTTGTCCTTTACTTTTCCAGGTTTAATAACTTGTCCTGTTCTTCTCCAGGTTTAATATAATCTCAAGAATATTACATTTTTCCATGTAATGTATGCATGAGCATTATACTTCCCTATAGAAACTTAAAGTGTAGTGTATCTAATCAATCCCCAGCCCAACCTGGAATCAGTTTTAATTTCTCATCTATATCATATTGGTGCCTGTTTGTATGATCATTATGCTTTTCCATCTTTGGATCAAAGTGTAGTATCTGCTTGATCAAACCTCTTTGACCTAGAAACCCATATAATAATATTAAGTGGGAAGGAATGGTTGAGAAAATAAGGGAAAGGAGAAAGTAGAGGAAATGAATATAAAAGAATAAAAGTAATGGTAAAAAATGAGAGAGAAAACCACTTGTAAGGAAAAAAATGAACATATAGAATAAATAGGGACAGTTAGAAACACAAAAAAGACAAAGATTCGGGTTTGTTGGTTGGATATCAAGTCAATCAGTTAAGTGTCATACGTGATACACACTTGGGCAATCATATCTCGAAAGAGACATGACTGACTGGGCAGAAGATTATCCTGCAGTAGGTTGCCATTGCTTTCTGCAGTAGACTGGTTGCCAGTCAAGGATATAGAATCCAATCTGTTTTGCTATTTAACCCATAACTGGAGGGAATAGACGGATTAATACCTTTCCCAAGGTTATTTGCGCATAAAAAGGTTGGTAGGGATAGAAAGGCATAACAATTAAAAATTAGAATTTGTGCATTTCTTATTCTTTTTATGAAAACTAATCAAGGTTTGTCTGACAATGAGAAACAAAAATTAGAAGGGATAAGGAGAAGAATGAGAAGATACAGGGAAAATGGTGAGAGACAAGCAGAAGTATGAAATAATAATCTTAGTTGCTAAAACTGGCATTAAAATTTTTATGGGTCGAGCTTATAACAATTACATATTGACTTATTACCCACATACTCAAGTAAGAGGAGAATGCTAAATATATCAATGTATATGGCCTTTTATAAATTTCACAATAAATCTATTGCATAATATTCAGGTAAAAACATTGACAAGAAACAGAATGAAAGGGTTAAGGAAATGAGTGAGAAGATACAGACAGAGTGAAGAAAGAGTAGAGGAATAATTAGTAATCTTAGTTGTCAACACCTATGATGAGATTTCCATTCATCCAGCTCTCCTTTATTACATATTAATCTATTCAAACTGGGACATTTATCAGAAACCAGAGAAGAAAAAAAAAGGCAAATAAATTAGTGTATATAAATTTCACAGTAAATCAATTCTCTAATGTTTAGATAAAACATTGACAAGAAACAGACTGAAAAGAATAAGAAAGAGAATGAGAAGATACAGACAAAAAAGTCAAAAGTACTTGAACAAAAATAACAAAATATGAACTTCAGTTATTTAAAATTTCAATCACAATATTCAAAAACTTATCTGAGAATTGCAAAAATGCAATAAAAAATTAAAAACATTTTCGACTCTTTTTAATCAAACTTGTTTGGATAAATTCTTGCTGCCTAAATATACCTTATTCATTATTATATATATACACACACATATACAGAGAGAGAGAGAGAGAGAGAGAGAGAGAGAGAGGGAGAGAGAAAGAGCAGAGGTAGAATCGCTGACTGATGCCAATTAGGTCGGGTTTCAATCCTGGGTAAAAAGCAATCGGATGTCTAACCGCACTGATGAGCTGTGATACAGCGAAACAGATCTGTCTGCAGATGACATTATATATATATATATATATATATATATATATATATATATATAATGTGTGTGCACACATATACACAGTATACAATAGATAATTCATCTTCTAAATTATGCAAAAATGAAAATAGCACTGACATCCAATTTTAACAGACATATTTACCAAAATTACACAAAAATATCTTGAAATACTAAAGTGTATATTTATTCAATAACTGACTTCAATATTGACTTCAACAAAAGCCTCAGCAACACCTCAGAATCTCCTGCAACTATTCTGAATGATCTCCTTGTTTAAGTTGGCAAATGCAACCATAATCCTTGCCTTCAGTTCATCTTTAGTGTTACAAGAAGATTTGGTTTTCTCTTGCTCAACTGTGCCCCACACATAATAATCAAGGAGGTTGCAATCTGGGGAGTTAGATGGCCAAATGTTGAGGGTAATGTAGTCACAGGAATTGCTTAACAATCACAACAGAGTTCTCCTGCTTATGATATGGTGCAGAGTCCTCTTGCCAAACAGAGGGTCTTTTAGCAGCCATCCTCTCTTAAGCAAGACCAGCACTACCTCCTCAAGGCACTTGCTGTAGGCCTCCATGTTGAGTCTGAAGCCCAGTGAGAAAATGAATGGAGGCATGATGTTGCCATTATTAGTGATCCCTTCAAACACATTGACTGGATATATCATCCAACCCTTCCAGATCATCTGTACTGTCTTCAGATTCCCACCAAAACACTCTTAAATGCTTGTATTAGAACTTCCAGCTCGAATGCCAAGCCGTACTGCATGCCTTTTCCAAATTTCTGTTGGAGTGAATAACATCATGGCTTTTTTTTTTTACAGATGGTGCCCAACTGACCCTACTATACTGTGAAGTCAATAAAATTAAAAACAGGAAATGTGTATGTGCAAAATTAAAAATATAAAATGGCGACAATTTACCCATCGCAACCTCTATGTATGTATCTATGTTTGTGTGTGTGTGTACACACACACACACACAAAGAAATAAAGAAAGAAAGTACAAAAATGTGAAGTGTAACTTGTTATTCCAAGAAAGAAACTTGATACAAATAAATGAAATCAACTAAATTTTTCCCTTCACCAAGGCAAGTGAAGTAACCAAGTGTGAGTAATAATGTCTTAATAGCAACCAGTTGGCCAATGCTGAAGTCAGCAAATAATGTGAAAAGAAACCTCTTACATTTACACAAGTGGCACATTTCACTACCCACCAGTTTGGTTAGCTTTGTTGAAACAAATGTCCAGACACACAAACAACAAGTACTCAATGATGGATAATAAACTCAATAAATTAAAATAAATTGTTTGGCTGTTTGGGGAATTAAAACAAATAGGATTCAAATTTTAAAAATTAACATTAATAATTTTCATCAATCTGATTTTGTTAAGAGTTAATTCCCCATGTCATAAATCTAGAGGAAGGAATGTTGATTTTCTGATATGCCAAATTTTTATATTGAATTAATATGAGAAGCCATTTAGTGTTGATGTGAAAATCATTAGAAACATCCAAAAACATTGAGCCTAATTCTAGAATTTAACATAAAAATTGTTTAAAATGCATGGTAATGATGTTAAATGAATATACCACATGAAAATATAGGAAAATAGATAAACTAGAGATGAATCTGGGTGAATCTGTTTGTCTATCTTCAAGATAGACAAACAGATTCACCCAAGAGTAACTTAAAGGAAAAGTAACCATCATGTGTAGTCAATCATACAAGTAAAATCCTTGCTTAAATTAAGTGTTTTATCGTACTGAATCCCATTGTTTGGTCTCTTTACGACTATCATTATAACACAAAGATAGAGAATCAACCTGTTTTTAATTTTGATAACAATTTTTTTAATATCTCACTTCACCCAACACAAGGCTCAAGAGCCACTCAAGGTAGAGGGTTACTGTTAAAATGGTAAATGAGGTGAGTATGAATAACAGAGGAGGTGGTAGGAAAGAAAGATTATGAGGATAAGGAGGATAGAAAAGATTGACTTGAAGAGTAGTGTTCTGGGAAACAACTAACCAGGAATCCATTTCACAAAGTGGCAGTTCTTAGGTGGAAAAGTTGTCTGAATGGAAGATTCTCCTTACATTTAGAATATGGGGGAAATGAGGCTGATTTGATTATATGGAAGTACAAGTGGTTCAAACTCCAGGTTAGTCTGTTACACTCATTTTTACACTAATGCTCTGAAAAAAGGGATGCATCTGTCTTCTCCTTCACTTACGGGTTAAATAGTAGGACAGACTAAGTTCTATACACTAGAAGAAAAACCAGCCTGAAGAGAAATGAGTTCATCTTCTTTGTAGCTGTGGCTATATTTCATGTGGAGCACTTGTGACTATAAAAGTGTTATGAGACTTGTGAACTATCAGCCTTAGTGTAAGAGAAGTTTTCCTTCATCTAATTTCCCTGTATCTGTGCATTGTACACATAACTAGATTTTCGTTACCCTAATTACAAATCCCTACCACAGTGATAAATAATAGGGATCATAAGAAAATTAAAAAAAATTAATGGTAAATTTTGGTTTAGGTCCCTTCAAATTTTTCCCAAATATCCTTATTTCCATGCAAATGTATATGCTGAACTCCAATCAACAATTAGATATTTTAGAAACCTACCATTTTTGATGTTAACGACCAGAAAAAAAAAAAAAAAAAAAAAATCAAACTTCTCGCTCTTTTTGTCACCCACAACCATCTTTCTTAAATTAATTACCAACAAAAAAGGGGAGGGGACAACACGCAAATATATTTTCATATATTTGAAGGTTAAGTAAAACTACACTTATCACTTATTTTCATATATTAGAAAGTTAACTTTCTTCTGAAATTTAAAAAAAAAAGGAAAAAAAAAACATGCAAATACACGCAATGTATTTGAAGGTTAAAAAACTACTTATCACTTATTTTCATACATTTTAAAGTTAACTTTCTTTAAAAAAATTCTATATTTTCATATATTTGAAAGTTAACTTTCTTCTCAAATTAAGTACACGCAACTTTCTTAAATTAATTACCAACAAAAAAAAAAAAAAAAAAAAAAAAAACACGCAAATACACGCAACTTTCTGCTGAAATTGAGTACCGAAAAAAAATAAATCGCGTAGTAATTTCTTCATAGACTTTTCATTTAAAGGAAGTAGGCCGAAATTAGCTTCCTACGCCTAAAATGATTCAGCAGCGAAGGTCTTCTAATTGAGATGGTTGTGGGTGACAAAAAGAGTAAGAAGAAGTTCGATTTTTTTTTTTTTTGTCGTTAACATCAAAAAAAGTAGGTTTCTATTTTAAAATATCTAATTCTTGATTGGAGTTCAGCATATAAGTTTGCACGGAAATAAGGCTATTTTGGAAAAATCTGAAGAGAAAGCCTTCGGGACATAAAACCAAAGTTTACCAAACTAATCTTTCTTATTTTCTTTTGGCAAATCAAACGTATGATTTAGGTTAAAAAGTACAATGATGGATTTGTTGTCAAATTGGACAGAATAAAAATAAAATAGACAGGTTGAATCAATTTTCCCAACAAAAAGAATTTGAAGAAAAATTTGATACAAAAAAAAAAAAAAATGATTAACATCTTTTTAACTTAATTTACAATAGAAACGAAAAATTATTTGCTTTTGAAATTTTACTATTTTTATTTTTTTACAGTCGTACCAAAATTGTACGTTATTTCAATGTTCATTGTCAAATTAAGAATTATAGTCCACTCAATTTGAAAAAAACAAAACAAAACGGCATTAAAACGATTTGAATTAAACTTTCGACATGAAAAATTATAAAAACATTCAGTTACTTTTAATTTAAATTTTATTTCAACGAGTTAATGAAGTACCTTTCTGACAGAAAAATCATTGAATAAATAAATAATTTTTTAATATTTTTTTTCATTCTGAAATGTTTGCGCGCCGGGTGAATTAACACACTAAAAAACTTTTAGACATTTTTGATGCCAGACCTCTTTTGGTTTTAGTTTTAAAGGCAAAACTCCAGATTCCTTTTAACCCGTTAATTTAAATTACTGAATTACCATGTAGTGAAGAAGAGAGTGTTTAACTGTCTAGCTGGCTTGAACATAAAAAAAGTCAGAAACATTAATTGACGTTATTATTTTTCATGAAATATTTAGAGCACAAAGTTTTTTCTTTCTTTATTCTCAAAAAGGACTTTAAAAAAGCTACGCGTTTGAAAAAAAAAATTGAAGTAAAAATATGAAATGAAATTTAGCTTAGTGAAGTCTATTCTGGCACAAGACCATAAAAAGAAACTCATTTTGATCACGATAAAAAAAACTGTTTTAAACTCTGATTTTTGGAAACTTAAGTTACATTGATCAAACAAAACTTTTCAAAACATTTCTATTCTTTCTGATTAATCATTAGTAAAATTGCTGATAGCAACGATGAACTGGGTGGAGAGGACACTAGAGAGAGTCTTGGGTGGTAGCCAGTCTAAGAGAAAGAAAATTTTGAATTCAAACCAACTGGGAGTACTGAGTGGCGACCCTTCGACTTTCATTTATTAGGCATATGTTCCTATCGTGAGAAGAGACTGCCATCGATCTAACTTTTTCGGATACCCTGCTTTCGGGTAGAGATGAACCCAGGCAAGGCTATGCCGAAGGGCAGAGGCTCGTCTGCAGTAGATAGCCAAGAGCCCGACTCAGCGTATGCGGGGTTTATGGGGAACTTTTGTCCGAGCTGAAATGCTCGGAATACCCTACATAAAAATCGGCCTTGTGCCACATCCCGCCTTTGCAGAGAGGTTTTTTGGCAACCGAGAAGAGACTACTACGGCTCTTAGAGAGCTTAGAGCACACCATGCTACTCATCGACCTTCTTTTGTTGTAACGAGCCCAATAACTGATCAATCAATCAATGCAATGTAAAATTCATTACTTCAGAAATTTTGACAAAGAACATTTTTCTTCAATATTTAAAAAAAAAAGAAAAGAAATTAAAACTAACTAAAATAAATAAAAACAAATAGGCCTAGGAATATAAAAACAAAAATATTTTTCTTTTATCAAGAAACATTCATCTTGGTCTATTAGCGAAACGGAAAAAGAAAAAAAAAAGATATCGTTGGCAACATGAATTATTATGCATCGGTCAACTAAATGCAAACATTAATGAATGAATTAATTTATTTCCAAATTTTTACTAACCGGCTTGGAGAGCTTTGATCAGCCGACTGCTTTGACAACAGTTAGTACAAACTTTGTACGTCCAAAACTAAAGTTTTAAAACTAAGATTTACTCTAATGATAGAAAAAGAAATGCTTCTAAATTGCATGCAATACCGACCTGAATCTTGACATTTTCTCTAAAGGGAGCCAAAATCTCTTCTATTTCAGGATTGTTTTGAGACATTTTGATGAACAAGCTTCGAGACTTTTGTAGCTTTTTCTTAGTTCCCCAGTTAGCTGGAATCGATTTGGCCCAAAATGCGCAGCTGGAACTTAGATTTCGGCGAGTCTGCGACAAACAATTAGATCTGGCAAATGTAACAGGGGTGAGGAAATAACAAGTCGATCTATAAGATACTAGAAGGAATTCTAAAAAAGAGGTAGTGGAACGGGTAGAAAATTGAAGAAATGATTTCATCAGCCAAAACACATGCCACGGAGACTAAAAAAATAGGAAGTAGTTTACGCAACCACAGTTTCGTATCCGAGTAAAACCGGCTTTTACGTTTTTTTCAATTAGTTATAAATATGCACGTTTAGTGGGTTTAAAAATAGTTGTTCTTATTTTATACTGCTTTGATTCAATAAATTTTATTATTACAATTCTACAAAGATTTACACATCACAAACAAATCGGTACACTAGTGACTAAACTTTGAAACTAAAAAAAAGTGCAGACGACTGCTCGGTACACTAAAAAAGGTGTATACGACTGCTCGGTACACTTATGAATAGGTTTGATCCATTTGAATTTTGTAAAAATATTACACATAGATGCAAGTCAACTCAGGCACTTAGACGTTTTTTCTTAACCTACTTAAATACGTATGTGCATGTGTGTTTGTATGTATTTTTCTCAATTTTCTCACATATATCTTCCTATCTATCTCAGTTTGTTTAGAGTCATTCATACCTATCTATCTCAATCTCTAGTCAGATTTATTTGTCTCTATCTATCTATCTATCTATCTATCTATCTATCTCTCTCTCTCTATATATATATATATATACACTTCTCTATCTTAATCTAGTCATATATATATATATATATATATATATATATATATATATACTTATCTATATCAAGCTTGTCATATCTACCTATCTAAATCTAGTCATATATATATACTTATCTATCTCAAACTTGTCATATCTATCTATTTATGTATCTATGTATCCTAATCTAGTCATATATATATATATACTTATCTATTTCAAGCTTGTCATATCTATCTATCTTAATCTGATTATATACATGTATACTTATTGATCTCAAGCTTGTCATATCTTATCTATCTATCTATCTATCTATCTATCTATCTATCTATCTATCTATCCTATCTACCTCAGTCTAGTCATATCTATCCCAGTCTGAGCACCTCAACATGATGTAATGGTTAGCAAGCTTGTAATACTAGAATAATTACAAACTGAGTTGTAAGTTCAATCCTTACTGGGTGCCCTATATTTTGTGCTTTGTGCCAAATCTTAGAAAATCAGCATATCTATCCCAGTCTAGTCATATCTAAGTTTAGTCATTATCTACTTCAGTCTAGTCATATCTATCTCAGACTATGCATTATCTATCTCCCTCAGTTTCATTTCTCTATCTATCTATCTATCTATCTATCTATCTATCTATCTATCTATCTATCTATCTCAATCTAGTAATATCTATGTATCTTAGTCTAGTAATATTTATCTGCCTATTGATATCAGTCTAATTATATCTATCTTTCTCTGTCTGGTCATTAGTCATATCTATGTCTCTCTCTAGACATTATCTGTCTTAGTCATATCTATCTCACTCTAATCATATCTATCTCAGTTTCATTTTTATTTAAGTCTAATCTTATCTATATCTGTCTTGTCATATCTATCTATCTCAGTCTTCACTTATCTATCTATATATGTCTTGTCATTCCTGTCTAGTCATATCTACCTATCTTTCTCAATCTGTTCATATCTATATCTCAATTTATTAATTATCTATTTATCTCAGTCTAATCATACTGATCTATCTCAATCTAGTCAGTTTAGTCTAGTTATATCTATCTATATCTTATCATATATATTAATTTATCTACTTATCTATCTCAGTCTAATCTTATCCACATCCATCTAGACATATCTATCTCAGTCAGGTTATATTTGTCTCAGTACAATCATATCTATCTCAGTCTCCTAATATTTATCATTTTATCTGTTTTGTCATCTCTATCTTAGTCTAGTCATATCTATCTTTCTATCTACCTGTCTAGTCATATCTACTTATGACAGCCTAGTCATATCTAGTTGGAGTAGATAGACTAAACTATCGCCCGGTTCACACTCCACCCACGTCTATTGTACAGGTGTAGAGGCTCATCCCTTGTTCCCTGTTTAGGATGTGGTTTCCGGCTTTCTCTTTTCCAAATCTTTTCACTCTCACGTAGCCCCCTGCACATCAGTGGCGTTAACGCCTTGCTCGGGGTGATATGATTAAAAAAAATCTATCTCAGTTTAGTCATATCAATCTCAGTTTAATCATATCAATCTCAGTTAAGCCATATCTATCTCAATTGAGAAATATCTAGGTCTAGTTATATCTATCTCACACTAATATCTATCTCAGTTTAGTTGTACCTATCTCAGTTTAATCATATCTAAGTCTAGTCATATCTATCTCAGTCAAGTCATATCTAATTATCTACCTATCTATTTATCTCATTATTGTTATATCTGTCAATCTATCTCAGTGTGTTCATATCGATATCTCAGTTTATTATCTATTTATCTCAGTCTAATCATACTGATCTATCTTAATCTAGTCAACTCAGTTTATGTCTAGTTATATTTATCTATCTATATCTAGTCAGATATATCTATTTATTTACTTATCTATCTCAGGTTAGTCATATCTATCTCAGTTTAGTCATATCTATCCATCTCAGTTTTATCTATCTCTCTCTATTCATATTTATCTCACTTTAGATATATCTATCTATTTATCTATCTGTCTATCTTTCTTTCTATCTATCTCATCTTATTTAGTACTGCTGAGTTATTGCTCATCACATATCTGGAGATATTTCATCTAGTTTTGATTTAGTAGTGCTCAGTTATTGCTTCTTCCATGTCTGGAGATATTGTATCTTGTTCTTATTTAACACTGCTCACTTATTGCTCATCCCATGTCTGGAGATAGCTTGACTAATTCTTATTTAATAGTACTCAGTTATTTCTCCATCCATGTTTAGAGAGAGCTTGTCTAGCTCGTATTTTATACTGTTCAGTTGTTGCTTCATCCATGTCTGGAGATATCTAGTTTTTATTTAGTATTGCTCAGTTATTGCCCATCCCATATCTGGAGCTATCTTGTCTAGTTCTTATTTAATACTGTGCAATTATTGTTCATTGCACAATAACCTAATGGATTAAAGTATTTGTTTCTGAATTTGATGACACAGAAATTCTGAATTCAATCCCTTGGGTAGGTAGTACAGACTTAAACTTAATGGAAACAGAGCAAGCAATAAATGAACATCATTAAAAAGAAAATGATGAGATATCCTATGATGCAGTTAGTGGAACGAAAACAATACTACTGAGTATTGAGTTCATTCCTTACTTGACACCCCATAACAGTAACCTTGTACCAAACTAATCTATACTTAGTAAATAAGAACTGTTCTGTTCATCCTGGAGTTGAACTGTTGTGTAAGAATAATGTAAACAGTTACTGAACTCCAGACTTCAGTTTAGCCTGCTGCATTCATTTTTAGACCACTATTCTTGGGAAAGGCATGAATCCATCTCCTCCCTTAGAAAGAATAAACTTGCCTTTGATGGCAAACATTATGGAGAATGCAATGAGAAACCAATCCATTCTCTTTCCCAAGAACAGCAATTCACAGATAATAAAGAGATAGGAATTTCTTGAAAGCCATGATCACCTACCATCCTGAAAGAACATGATGTTTTTTTTGGCAAGCCTACGAAAATATTTAAAAAATCTTCATGTTATTCTTAAACATTTCTTTTAAGTTTTCTGACATTAACACTAAGATGTGCATAATTAGTGGAACTAAGATTTTTAATTAAATCATTATGAATTAATTTAATAATGTGACCTCTGTCGTTCATACAAAAAATTGATAATCCGGCGAGGTCAAGGTTAAAAATCAGTGATGCAGAAAAACCGGTGGTTTTCCAACAATCAACAATATTTTTTCCATATTTACAACAGAAATAGAAAAAGAAGAAAAACTAATCATTTCAATTTTTCAAATATATTCATTTACTTTATTACAAAAATAAAGAATATTTACTAAGTTGAACTTAGACAGGCACAAGGCCACAAGTTTAGAGCAATCGCGGGGAATCGAAAAAAATCTCAGCAGAATGTACAAAGCCAAAATGGAACAAGATTGTTAGTTTGAGTATAAACTTTAAAGTCTTGAAGTTTTATAGCGAAGTTTAATCTCCGTTCCATTTCGAAAGTAACTAAAAGATTAATAATGTTTCTTTACTTTTATGTTTGTTGGGTTTCCTGTCTAGAAAATCATCATTCGAAATTGTAACTTTTAAAGATCAAAAGGGGATAATCGTAACCGTAAAGATCAAAAGGGGATAATCATATCATTCACTGTTTTGTTGATTTGTTGTCACGCCATAGAACATATTCTAGTCATAGTTTCGTATGAAAGGAAACAGAATTGTGGTTTATCAAGTAAAGATGGCAGCCTCCATAGTGCAGGTGTGTTGCCGGCATGTCCGATCGACATTACATTTGTCTTGTCTGCTCAGGAGAGCTGTGTGGAGGAAAACACGACATTACTACAGTAGTAATACGTCGTGTCCATCATTTCATCCGCTCGGGGAATATACAGGGATAACGCGGAGACTAGTTCTTGGGATAGAGACGAGCTGTGATGACACCGGAGCCGCGGTAGTAGACAACTGGGGTCGTGTCCTTGGAGAGGGTCTGCATTCCCAAACTTCTACTCACGTAGAGTAAGTGTTCTGTGTCCTTTGGGCTTTGAAAATGATACAGACTAAAAAAGAAGAAAATCTATCAAAAGTTCTACTTTTGATAAACAATAACGTTCAGTTTCATTTCGTGTTTTGTTTGCCACGAGTTTCTAAGATCCATTGGTATTGTTAAGTTCAGCGTTTCAAACGAATTCTGCATACTTGTTTACTTTCGCTATACATCAATTTTAATGGTGTAGTCGGTTTTAACGTTTCAAACTATTTTTTTTTTTTGACATAATACTGATTTATCTCCCTTATATTGAAAGTAAACTTCTTTTATTCACATCTATCGGAAGAATTACGTACGATGACAGTTGTATCACAGGGAAAACGGTTTTCTAAACGGTTTGAAAGAAGAAGAAAAAAACACTCAACAATTGATAAACAAAACAAGTGGTTGATGCCGCTCATTCCTGCAAATCAAATCAACCAAAAAGTAGATGGATTGAAAGAAATGAGCAAAGAAGAATTATGTCCCCTCTTTTCGAGATAAAAATTGACAGTCATGTATTCGAAATAAATAAAAAAAATAACTTTAAACGACAGGCACTAATTTAACCATTTTTTTCCCTTTAAATAAAACTGAAATATTGAACATTGGTGACTATATATTTAAATTATTATTCTCTGACAAGTTCACTGCCAGATTCAATAATCTGATATTTGAATTTGATCAATAATCATTTTTTTTTTGGGGGGGGGGGGGGGTTAATGGGCCAATAACTTTTCCGCACAACTTCATACATTATAGTTTTTTTCCAGAAGCACACCAGCCTAGTTTCCTAAATTTAAAGGTCTCAGAATATGAATTGGTAAATTTGCGTTTTAGGTCCTGAAGGCTTTTCCCCCTCCAAAATAGCATAGAAATTTACCTTTATTGATCTTAAAGACCAGAAAAAAATCAAACTTCATCTTGCACTTTTTGTCTCCCGTAACTCAAAGTCATGTAATTAACTGCAGAATGACTTTTGGCATAGGCACAAATTTTGGCCTATTTACTTCTTTTACTGAAATTTCTGCCTATTTACTTCCCGTAATGAAAGTAATACGCGTAGAAAAAATCACATATTACTTTCATTACAGGAAGTAAATAGGCAGAAATTTCAGTAAAGGAAGTAAATAGTCCGAAATTTGTTGTCCTATGCCGAAAGTCATTCAGCAGTTAATTACATGACTGCATTAGAGTTACAGGAGACAAAATGAGCAAGATATAGTTCGATTTTTTTCTGGACGTTCAGATCAATAAAAGTAGGTTTCTTCAATAACTAATTGTTGATTTGAGTTCAGCATATACATTTGCACAGAAATAATGCTATTTTGGGTAAATTTGAAGTGGGGAAAAGCCTTTGGGACCTAAAACTAAAATTTACCTATGAATTTACTTTTTTTTAAAAATATGTATTGTAAAATGTAAAGAGAAACTCTAAAAAAATAAGTAATTCATTGTTTGGTATGCAGAATGAGTTGGAAACGCCAAACTAAACAATACACAAATTTTATGACATTTTTCACATTTTCAGTTGTTATCCACTATCCTTTCCATTTCATCAATAAAATAATTACTTTTGTCTTTTGTTGTTGGAAAGAAAGACGGTTGATAATCGTTAACAGATGACACACAAAAACAGAAACATGGAATATTTAATAAAACATTTTTTTAAATTTTAATGCATTAAGTGAGAGTATTTTATATGCCATATTGCTTTTGTTAATTTAGGAGGATAAGATCATTAGAGACATGCTGTTCCAACGGTATTTGTGCCAAAGTGAACACAAACTAGCCCAACATTTGAACTCTACTCCTTAATAAGATTAAAACTGGGGTATTGTTATAAGCTTCATCTTAGTTTGACAAGTATAGATAACTTAATGAAAATCAAACACACTATTTATTAGTAATAGTCAATTGAGCAAGCTTGCTAATTAACCCACACTGAGTAAGCAATGTGCTAAACAGTGAATTATCTCTCTTGCATTTAACTCATATTTTGTGTACCCTTTTAGACTGGAAGTCATGTAGCTTACTTTATTTCATTTAATTACAGATTTACTTTTATTGTTTTGCTTTTTTTAAATATCGAATATAATTCTTATAGAACAAAAACTGCAATGAATTAATCAATAAGTAGACATAGGCTAGGTTTGACTTTAAATTTGAAAAACTCTTCAGATTTTAGAAATCCGAGAAGAAAACTTTCATGATGAAATTAGAAAGTAACATGAGAAATAAACCATGGGATCTAACTTACTCATTGATAAAACTTGTGAAACAAAAAGGGTTTTTGTTATTATTTTTTTTTTATGTACCCACACCATATTTGACTTGGTGTTTTAAGTTTTTCCAAATTATTAAATATTGAGAATAAAATTTTACTTTGTATCAAGTAAGGTCTGAAATGCACAGACAACAGTTTTCAGTATGAGCAGTAATGCCCCCTTCAGGAATTCTGTGAAGTATTCAGGAAGTGTTCGGGGAGTAAGTACTTATGTGGTAGAGAACTTTATATTTTAACAAAGCACTATGCTAATTTTGAACCTTTATTGGGCCAAGTTTGAGCATTTTATACATGCATTTATCTTTCTGGTTATATGCTTAAATTTTAGACACATTTTAAACCTTTTATTGGCATATGTGTATGATGGAAAAACCTGCAAGCTAAGCCAAAGGCTAGCACCTTCTATAGTCTGCCGGCCTTTGGCTGTTCCTATCACAGCTTATGCTCAGTGATTGGTGCTGCTATAAGGCAAACAAATATATGACATCAGCTCTGTTCCATTTAACAATGTAATTTTAATGTAAACAATGGCAGCCCATGAAAATATGTAATTATAAAAAATTCTAATTAATTCCGGAGTTGTTTACTTATCCTTGTTTCTCTGTATTTTTTAACATGTTGAAAATCTTGACTGAAATATCTAAATGATTTTTTTATCTTATGATATAAAATGAATTTTAAAGAACTAGTTTAAAATGTTTTATCAAAAGTAAATGTTAATTTTTATTTTCAGACTTGGGGGAATCCTCCCACCAATTGCTCAAAAGATTCATCAAGTAAACATTGAAAATGTTGTTAGAACAGCAATAAATGAGTCTGGAGTGACTTACCAAGTAAGAAAAATCTTTTTAAATTTCCAAGTGATACACCCAAGATCAGTGTTTCTGAACTGCTGTGCCTGGGCAATACTAATGCACCCTGTAAAATAGCCATGTATTCCTCAAGTTAGCAGAAAAATAATTTATGAACTATTTTCATAATTAAAAAAAAACTATTTTTAAAAAGTTAGAGATATTTTATTTTTTTTTTATTTTTAAAAAGTTAGAGACACCAAGTACATAGTTTTCATGTCAATTTTAAGTCAATTCTTTGTCATTTGATATTTTTAACTGGATGCTAAATTTCTTAATCTTAAAGGAGTGGATAATCCTTTCTCTTTTGCTTTCATCAAGGGATTTAAATTGGCTGCTATCAGCCTAAAAATAAAATCATATTTTTCATAAATTTCATTGATGTGAAAATAGTATGTTTAAGTGGTGAATATGCATTAGCACAGACACAAAAGAGGCTCCAGATCACATGTCTGTCAAAACCTATTACATTTGAATTTTTCCTGTTAGCAGCAGAAGAGCTTGGCATGTTCAGATATTGGCCTCTCTGTAACTCGTCTAGATCTGGGGTTTTGTAAACTGTCTCCTGTCAATAAAAGCAACAGGAAAACAAGCAGTAGGCAGTTAGCAAGACTTAGTGTCTTGTGAAGTTGATCCTGTCAGCATTTTGTTCTTAAAGTTGTTGTGCTTTCTGAGACAGTGTTATTTTACCTCCTGTCTTTTTCATTTCTTTGCCTATTATCCCCATGGTGGTGGGCAAAGTTATTGGTTAGGTGGTTCACCCAACATCAATACACTCTTGCTGTAGTTTACAACAGTTTTGGGCCTAACATTAAAAAAATTAAAGCACATCAGACACAAGCTTCACACAAGCATACTTAGATATACAATGTAATGTCTTAAATGACTGGATGTGCGTTGTACTGCAGTAAATATTGGCTTAGAACAAGAAATCCAGGAGCCGAGTTCGAATTCCAGTTGAATTTCCTTGCATTCACTTACGCACAAAGACCCTTGGGAAAGGTATTAATCCATCTCTTCTCTCCAGTTATGGGTTAAATAACAAGATAGATTGGGTTATGTAGCCTTGGTTGGCAACCAGTCTACCAGAGAAAGTAATGGCAACCTACTGCAGGATAATCTTCGGCCTAGTCAGTCATGTCTCTTTTGAGGCATGATTGCCCAAGCATGTATCACATATGGCACTTAACTGAGTGATTGAATTTCTTAAAAATAAATGCTTATTTCAGGAGACTGAAATTTTCTTATTTTCAAATTTCATGACTAATTTTTCCTTATTAAAAATTTAAAGTGCATCCAAGAGAGTTTTAGTTATTCTACAAGTGTGGCTTAAAGTAAAAAATAAAATAAAATAAAATGATTGAGAAACACTGGTCTGCATAAAAATTTTCTTTCCTTTCTCAATGCTGCATTTAAAAAAAATGATTTATTGTTGTACTTCATATTACCATAATGTTTGTATTTTGTTTTTCTTTGTAATCTAAACTTTTTACCTGTTGTAGTTTAAATAGCAAAATTTAACCATAAGTTATTTAACCATAAGTTATTTAATATAATATAATATAAGTTATTTAATATAAGTTATAATAATATATAAATAATAATATATAAGTTATAATATAACATATAATAATATAACATATAATATAACATATAATATAACATATAATAATATAACATATAATATAACATATAATAATAATATATAAGTTATAATAATATATAAATAATATATAATATTATAATATAATATAAGTTATTTAATATAATATAATATAAGTTATTTAATAAGTTATTTAGTTTAAATAGCAAAATTTAACCATAAGTTATTTAACCATAAGTTATTTAACCATAAGTTATTTCATGACTAATTTTTCCTTATTAAAAATTTAAAGTGCATCCAAGAGAGTTTTAGTTATTCTACAAGTGTGGCTTAAAGTAAAAAATAAAATAAAATAAAATGATTGAGAAACACTGGTCTGCATTAAAATTTTCTTTCCTTTCTCAATGCTGCATTTAAAAAAAATGATTTATTGTTGTACTTCATATTACCATAATGTTTGTATTTTGTTTTTCTTTGTAATATAAACTTTTTACCTGTTGTAGTTTAAATAGCAAAATTAAAATAAATTCTCTTAAGAAATATAGCAACTATACCAGAGAAAAGAAAAGGGATTTGCTTCATTCTAATACAGAAACTTGTATTGATCATCAATTCAAGCTGGTAACAGTTGAGAAACAATAAACAAAAATCTTTTGCTTGTTTGTCCTCATATTTTTTTCCTTACCCTCTTTTTTCTGTATCTTCTTTGTGGGGATATGTCTTGTCCATCACTACATTTTGTCATTTTACTTCTCACTCCTCTACCTTTTTTAGGATTTAACCTGATAACACCTGGAAAAATTAATTCCTGGGTCATACTGCTTGTCTTCCTGTTTTTGAATGTTCTGATTAAATTTAAGCCATTTGAATTTTTTTGTGGTCTGAAGAGACGGGGGACTAAAAACTTACCTGTCGAAATAAATTATAGTTTATAACCACTCTGTAGATGATGTGTTGAGTTTACCTTTATGAATATCATATTGCTCTGGCTAATATCCATTGAGCTCTTTATATAGATCTCTTTAATATCATGTATTAATTAGATCTTTTCAGATTATCCTCTTTGTTTATGGATTTGATATCACTTATATTTATGTATATATATATATATATATACATATATTTTTTATTTCTTTTTTATTTTTATTTTTTACTCTCTTTTTTATTCTTATTTTTATTTCCATTTTGAAATATGTACCGTTGTTGAGGATATGTGAAATCTCTCTTAGGGATTTTATGTCAAAATGTGCATTCAACATTTTTTAAAATTGAAAATTTATTTTATTTTATATTAGCTCTGTAATTTTAATTACATTGAGCTCTCCACCTGTATCATTTTTTAATATTAAAATTTAATATTAATTAGGATCAGGTTTTTGGGATTTACCTTCCTACTTTTCCATTTGGATTAAAGTATTTTAATAAATATATATATATATATATATATATATTTTAATTCAGATACTTCAATCCAAAGGAAAAAAGCAGGAAGGTAAATTCCAAAAAACCCGATCCTAATTAATATTAAAAATTTATTTTAATATTAAAAAATGATACAGGAAGAGAGCTCCATGTAATAAAATATTACAGAGCAAATATATATATTAAAAAAGGATTAATTC